>AP025052.1:172529-289899 GCA_036186865.1 Eustoma russellianum
TATATATGTATATGTGTGTGTGTGTGTGTAGATATATGTATGTATGTATATACATATGTATATGTATGTATGTCTTGTGTGTGTATGTGTGGATATATATGCTGTTGTGATTGTCATATATGTTTATGTTTACACAAATATGTTTACGTACATGGTGTTTGAAGGAATGTCCAATTGATGGGCAGATTTTAAATTGGTCAATAGTCAAGCGTTTAGCGTCCTTGTACTTGGTTATTGACTACTTAATAATTAAGGAAGTGTCCTAGGTCCCATTAATTGAGCGCAATTGTTTTGCTGATTCTGCATCGGCTCTTGCTGTGGACTAAGCTAATAGGTGGATCACTTGACTATTGGCCAATGAAATTTATCTAGCTACTTGGGCCTCTAGAGTGATGGATGGTTGATTCTAGATTAATTTGTGGCGACAATTATCTGCTGAATTTATGATGTGTTTGGCATGAATGACCCATGTATTTAAACCTACAAATTGGTGGACCTGGATGGCAACAATTATTGAAACTCTGAAGAGCTTGACAAGAATCTTTAATCCAAATCAGCGAGCAAATAGGTCGATTGGGTCGCCTATACTGTGGCTTCAAGTCAAAACTATTCTATATTATTATTTCTTTTATTGGGACGGTCTGTACATTTTTGAATTGAATATATGTCTGAATTATTTTGCTTCTTCGTTACCGTATTTGTTTTTTTTCTTTTTCTTTTATTTATTTCTTTGGTTTTTTTTAGAAGCAATTGTCAAAATGGTTGTCCATTTTGCACTAGGAAATATATTTGGCATTTTTGCCGTGTGCTTTTACCCTCATATTGCCAGGTTTTTTAAGTGAAGACCATGCTACTAAAAGATGAGTTCTTTACTAACTGGCAACATCTACTCTTGCTTTCTTTGTGACACACTACCTTTTTTTCTTTCCACTGGTTAAGCATATCAAATGAATGCGTTTGGCTACTCATTTCAGGCAGTAATATTGTTACTAGTTCCATGTGAAAAAGAATCAAGTGGAAGAATGTCTTTCCTATACCATATTCTAGGATCTTATCCTGATATTTCTCTATTTATATAAGGGAAGTGGGATTGGTTTACAAAATTTGTTCCTCGAAACAAAATAACCTTTCTTGAGGGTGGAGCTTCATGAAGCGGTAGAGTTCTCTAGATATTGCTTTAATGATTGACTGGACGTTTGCACCCAAGTGCACGCCACCTCTTTGGTCACTTGCATGAATCGAGATACACTAAGATCCGTGTTTTTGGTTGACATATTTTGATGCATGTTGGACATGCTACATGCTGACAGGTTATGCCTTGTAAATGAGATTAACCACTTCTCTTTATTAGATGTTCACAAGTTTGTTTATGTATATGACTGGAGCTAATGATGCTTCATATAACCACTGAATCCATCACTCCCATAAATCCAAGTTAATTTTCTGTCTATCCAGGTTGAGGATTTGAGATCTTTCACTGAAGTTGATGATCTTGCTTGTACATTTTCCAAGGTATTTTTTTTTTTTTTTACTTTGGATGTAAAGTTTGTGCGTGTTGATGAATGAGAATAACTGTACATCCTTTCTGTAGGACGCACATTTAGTTTCTGTTGCCTATCTTTCTTTAGGTTGGATATTTTTAGATTGTTAACATTTACCTCCCTTATACTTTGTCGGTATGAGACTGTAACCATCCATTCCCAGTAGGCATGTCCACTGGCAGTTCACAATATAAGGCAGAAACATCATCTAGCGACTGTAGTGTTTAATATAGGAATACCAGTTACTAGAAACGTCACTGCTATTTTTTCATTGATGCTGCCATGTTCAAAAGGAGAGGAAGAAGAATCCCAAATGTTACACAGCCAAAAAGAAAAAAAGATTCGGTTATCCTAATTTACCTAGTGAAATGATAACGATGTTTGGTGATCAGCCTTGTTTTTTTCTTTGTTGTAAGTAAGATCAGCCTTTTTTAGCTTTTGGACATAATCAGGTTTGAAGGAAGCTATAAACAACTGGTAATATCGCGGAAATGACTTGATTAATTTTTTTGATAACTTTTCGAACTGTAAAGTATGCTTCAAAAAGTTATCTGCAAATTGTGTGTATAAAGTGCTTTAAATTTCCATTTAGCTTTTTGTCCTGTGCTTCTGTATTAAACGGGCTGAATAAACAAGTGACTTAAAAATATTATGGAAGGGACACTTCTGTCATGGCATTTGCAAGTAAAGATGCAGTTATATAGAAAAGGCTATTTATTGATATTCTTTGTTTATGTGTGGAAAAGCATGTAACTAGTAATTATCCCAGGCCGACTCATTTCTAGTTTGCTTCTGTTATAAATTTGTGCATATCATTTGAGTGTAATTTGTAAATATATAAAGTTGATTCTGGTGCGGGCTATTTGGCTATTTACCCGTTAGCATCTATTCACTCCATGAACTTTTTTGTCCCTTGTTTACTGTTAATTATGACGTTAGCATATGTAAGCAAGTTATTAAAATTAGTTTCATATTTGGGTGTGTTGACTAGCATTTGAATGAGAGGTAGCAATGCAGTGGAATGAAATTCTTTCTGGGGTTTGACATTGCAGCAGTTATACCTGGCATTTGCTAGTTGTTTAGTTTCAGTTGACCCTTTTCTGTTCCTTATTTGGTTTGGCCGTAATCTTACCCACCAGGAAATGAAAAGGGAATGGTCAAACAACGTTTAACTTAATAACGCTAGTGGGAGATACTTTTGATTTTTCCTCCCCTACCACAGTTGATTGGTTGTTCATGAGCATCTTCCCGAAATTAACACTTAAGGTAGTCAGGAGCCTCTTGGGTGGGATATTTCATGTGGGCGCTTTCCTGAGAAACAGCAAGAAGTATGTTGTGATACAAAGCAAAGTACTAATTGAAGTTTGTTCAGAATTAGAAGTCAGCAAATTCTAAGAACACTCTTGACACGTGTTTGAGAAGTAGAGTGAAAGCTAAATGAGTATAAATTGATCTTAGTGCATTGGGTAACCATCTTCTACTTATTTTATACAAATCCACCATTTCTGCCAATTTGCCATCACTATTTGTGGTGATTAGGAGATGAGGACCACTTGGAACAAGGGTGAGCTGTCTGCTTATCTTTTTTTTTTTTTTTTTGGTAATTAGCTGTCTCTTATCACTCGATAGAAAGACTTTTTTTTTTTTGGTTTGTCATTCCCTACAGACTTGCTTGGATTAGTACTTATATGTGGTACCCTAATCGGTTCAATTTTTGTGTGATTTCATCTGTAAAGAGAAATGTTCCTAGTTCTGAACTGGCCTCCTCTCATGGACTATATATTTTATACGGTCTATGACAAAGTTTTTGTGAATGTGGGCCAAGGTTTTGCGTCATGGAGTAGTGTGAAATGGTTTGGAGATTTTATTTCTGGCTCTTTTCCATTTCACGAGAATAAATATTTATCCATCATCACTTCGGTGTTTGCTCCTTATAAGAAACTCCCTTTCTACAGCTGTTGAAACTTATTTGCCTTTCTCGTTCCAGTTGAACAAGGTTTCAAGTGGTCCGCTAAATGCAGGTTTTATCAGTGATGGAGCCTCAAGAGAGAGTGAGTACCAGTACAGTTGACTCCGTTCTGATGTCTTTTAGCCAACCTCATGAGAAGTCTGTTTTCCATAATATTTGTTCCATTTTCTACTCTTTTTGTCAAGAAATTCCAAGGGTACCTGTTTGCCTTTTGTTCAGATATTAAGAAACATGATGAGAGATCAAATCTATGGATTCTTTTTCAATTCAAATTTAGAAGACCTGATAATTAAAGAGCACTTCAGGATATTAGAGTTGTCATGTGTTGAAACTACGGTTGAATGTTTACTTTCTTCACATATTGAATTTAGATTTTTTGACTGTTTCAACTTAATATTTTTCCTGTAACAGGTTCATCTGTGGCTGAGTGGGTCCAAGATGGAGATTTTCCAAATTGGGGTAACCAGTCTCATTTTGACAGGGAAGGCTTGCAGGACAGTAAAAGATGGTCTTCGCAACCATATTCCTCTTCTCATCATATGGACTCAATGAACTTGTACAGAACGTCTTCATATCCAGAGCAACCACAGCAGTATCCACCACAAAAACAGTTTGCACCAGCAATACTCTAGTGAACAAGTTCTGATACCAGAGAGTACTTTTACTTCTTATCCTCCTCCAGGTGGTAGATCTCATGAAGGCTCACCATATAGCTCATATCTTCAAGCTAATCTTCCATACCCAGGTGGTGTACATGATGTGCCGCTACCTTCTCCGGATCTTAGTCCGTTTTCTATCCCTCAGCTGCAGTTGACCCTCCCTGCAGCATGGATCCACTCGTGGTGGAAATATGCCTCAGTTCAGTACAGGTCCTCCGGTTAATGGCCGGCTGCAAAACCAATTATTGAACCAAGCTGGGGTGTATCATCGAGATCATTCTAGTATCTCCAACAACTTGATGCAACAAAATTTCCCCCATCATAGTGGACCACGGCCCCCTCATTAATGTCTCAACAACTACAACAGCAAAGGCTACATCAGCAATTTCAGTCGTCATTTAGCCAGTTACCTGGGTTGCTGTCTCAATTTTCAAATTACCATCTGTCCTGCACCATCACAAATGATGAACAGCTTTGATATGGTTGGTTTTGGAGATACGAGGGATCCGAGGATTAGATCACTGGTGAAAGGCGGACAGGGCTTGCGCTTTCCACACGGTTGGATATAAGTAGCCAAAGGAGTGATAGTGGATGGCCTAGACTCAAATCCAAGTACATGACTGCAGATGAAATTGAGAATATCCTCAGGGTGCAGCTTGCTGCTACCCATAGCAATGACCCATATACCGATGATTATTACCACCAAGCTTGTCTTGCTAAAAAATCTAGTGGTTCAAAGTTAAGGCACCACTTTTGCCCTACTACTCTGAGGGATGGTCCTCCTACTGCTCGTGCTAATAATGAACCACATCCGTTTCTTCAGGTGGATGCTCTTGGTAGGGTTTCCTTCTCTTCCGTTCGTAGGCCCCGTCCACTTCTGGAAGTTGACCCTCCAAATTCATCTGTAACTTCTGGCACCGTCCAGAAATTGTTTGAGAAGCCCTTGGAACAGGAGCCTCTCCTTGCAGCCAGGGTAACTATTGAAGATGGCCTTTGCCTCCTCCTTGATGTCGATGACATTGACCGTTTTATGCAATTTAATCAACTCCAGGACAATGGATTCCAGTTGAGAGAGAGGCGTCAGGTGTTGTTGGAAGGTTTAGCAGAATCACTTCAAGTAGTTGATCCACTTGAGAAGAATGGGTATTCTGTTGATATGGCTCCTAAAGACGATCTTGTGTTTTTGAGGTTGGTGTCTCTTTCCAAGGGTCGGAAGCTTCTTTCGAAGTATCTCAAGCTTCTTTCTCCGGGTGATGAACTTCTTCGAGTAATTTGCATGGCAATTCACAGACATTTAAGGCTTTTGTTTGGTGCCCTCCCTGCTGATGCTGAAGCAGCTAAAAACAACTGTTAATCTTTCAAAAACGCTTTCCTTCTGTGTTAGTAGATTGGATCTTAGAGCGCTTGCTGCATGCCTTGCGTCAGTGGCTTGTTCAGCCGAGCAGCCACCTCTACGTCCCATTGGAAGTCCAGCAGGTGATGGCGCTTCTGTTATTTTGAGATCTGTTTCTGGAGAGGGCAACTGAAATACTCAGAGATCCTCATGCTTCTGGAAACTGCAGTGTGCCTAATAGGGAATTTTGGCAAGCCTCCTTCGATGCATTTTTTGGCCTTCTCACAAAGTACTGCTTTCATAAATATGATGCTGTTATGCAATCATTTCTGATGCAGTCTTCTCCTGATGCGTGTGCTCTTGGGGCAGATGCTGCCAGAGCCATTGGCAGGGAAATGCCTGTTGAACTCTTACGTGCAAGTCTTCCTCATACCAGTGAACATCAGAGACAGGTATTATTGGAATTTGCAAGGCGATCTATGCCTGTGCAGGGTTTTAATGGGGCGGGTGGTGGCGGGCAAAGTGGTGGCTCTTGAATTCTGTTTGTAGAAGGTTTCGATATGAGGTGTTGAGTAACTGTATGTAAGGTTAATTTTGGTCCTTCAGAATCCGGTAATGATGATTCACTAGGACATATGTGCTTGGAGTGGCTGTGAATTGGGCTAATGGACCAACGGTAATTGTCAAGATCTAATTGGAGATCATGGAGAGAGTTGTGGTGGGATAGGTTGATTTTCATTTCTGTTGTATTTCGGCAAGATCTAATTGGAGATCATGGAGAGAGTTGTGGTGGGATAGGTTGATTTTCATTTCTGTTGTATTTTCGGCCTTCATTACGTAGCTATGGTGGCATCATGTTATGCTGGCTATAAAAGTCTCCATTTTGAAGCTCGTCTTGCTCCAGCCTTTGTTCAGATGTAAAGCATGCACCTTTTTGTTCTTCTCGTTTTCTTTTTCATCTTGATGGGGATAGGGAGGGATCTGCATGCTGTCTCCTCAAATTTTCTGGAGGCCCAATGTTGAAATTTGGCTTACTAATGTCCTTGCTCTGATGTAAGCAATGCTTTTTTATTTTTTTATTCTCAGGAAATGATTGTTATGCTTCTGAGGATTATGGTAATCGAGACATTGAGAATATTTATGTTGCGTTTTGTATATACCTCCTTTAGTATGCTTTATTGTACGTTGAGCTCATATTGTTTCCTGATTGCTTTCACGCGGCTTCTTGGTGTTTGCTTTTGCTGGGAGCCTCCGGCAAATTAGTCGTCAGTTTATTTGTGGGCAAAAGTATATCAGGTGAACCTTTTTGCTTCTCTTTTTCCCCTTCTTTGTGATGTCATTTTGGCCACTTACCTCTTTAAAAACGTAATATTCTATTCATCCTGTCGAATATGTTGACGTCTTGGATGAGATAGCTTGAATGGAGGAGCAATAGGGTCTTCTTATTACGTCATCTTCTCTCCACTTCTTCCGCCACTGGCGGTTTTTCCCTTCCTGCAGATGAGCCTGGTTTACCCTCCGTCCTCCACACCAAACCAACCCAAAAGTCTCTTCTCGCTTCTCCGCAAATCCAAGAAATGTACAAATGTCATTGTGGACATCACAGCAACTGAAGAAATGGAAGCTCAAAATCTCCTACAAATTTTCCGAAGAGCATTAATAGAAGAAGCAGCAGCGGCGGCGGATCACCCAAAACTCCACCCCTCACCCCAAGAGTTGTTCACGCTAACACCACCGCCTTTCAAACACGTTAATCATATGTTTACTGAATCATCGGAAGCTGCTGCACCAGCCATCGTGAGAGCAAATTCTACCACTCCTACTTCCAATCCTCTTCCCTCTTACACCAACACCAAGAACAGCATACCACCGCTCAAGACTGCCCATAAGTAGGGTTTTGAAGCTTTACGGAAGAAGGAATAGTATCAAGAATGTCCTGAGGATCAGCCCTTTAAACCCAAGATGGGTTTGCTAAAACTTCAAGATTTTCGATTCCTATTGCTTGTCCCTAGCCAGGTGACGCCATTGAATGTAAGCCCCTTTATTAAGTCTCCATCTTCGACGAAAGGTCTATCCAAAGAGAAAAGGGCGCAAAAGATTGGAGAAGATGATGCTTCGTCCCCACTAAATGAATAAAGATTATAGGCAGCTATCCGAGCCGCGCGGTCATTCGTGCTTATGGAAGGTCTAAGTGTGAGTTGCTAGTTGGGGATGATATGATAAAATTACTATATTGTTCTTTCATTCCGACAACCTCGTTAGAGATTTTTTTTTCCCCTCGAAAGGTGGGTCGCGAGGGGAACAGGATCTCCTGACCGCCTCTCCGGTGACCCCCTTCGCGACCGCCCGACACGTGGCACACAGGGGGTGGTGAGGCTAGGTGGGGGTGACCCCCATCCAGCCTCACCACCCACCCTGTGTGCCACGTGGCGGGCGGTCATTTCTTACCGCCCCCCACTGGGGGGTCAGGCGATCCCATCCGGTGGCGAAGATGTAAAAGAAGTATCCAAGACGTTTCCCTTTATAATTTGTGGCATCTGATATATTTTGCCTTTTACTTTTCCCGTGGCGTTTATTTGCTTTATTATTTGCCCCTTTGAAATGACGCCCACAATGGCCTTTTTTATTTATTTATTTTGGTACCAGACGTTCATGCTTTGTTTTAACAGTTATTTTATATGAGCGCAAAAATCGTAAGGGAAAGACAAATTGCAAACCACATATATGAAATTATAAAAATTTCGGAATGGAAGATGTCAACGATGTAGATAAAAAGAGTACAAAACATTTTTTTTTGTAGTCCATATCATTGTTATAGATAGCGTCATATAACATTATATAAAAAAAAGTGTAAATGCCTGTTATTGCGTCCTGACTTTGTAGAAATCTTCGAAGACTTTGGATGACGCTCACGTAAGAGGTTATCTTTTAACATTTTTGTTAAGGAATCATGATCCTAGGAGAAAATGCATCGGATAGTAGTCTTAGTTCCCATAAAGAACCAGAAATTTCTCTAGGAATGCTTCACGTGCTTGTTCTGTCTCCCTGAAAACACACGGGAAAGAAATTTGAGTGCGGTGGATTTTCAAATTTTAATTTGATCGATCTTGTTACAAATCTTATAGAATTTCCATAGATGAGAAGAAAACAAAGAAAGCAGACTTTTCTAGTGGTTTTATCTGGATACTTAGTGTTAAATCAGCGCCTTATTTTGCATGTTTTTTGATTGTCTAATCGATAATTTCCGGAATAGAAATTTTTATTTTACAGATTTGATTGTACAACGTGCCTATCTATATGTAGTATCTTTTTCTAGCTAAATATGGTGAACGGTAATTACAATGAAATAAATTGAAATGAACAACGAATTTGATTGTGATCCATTTATTTATGCTATACTATTCTTTGTTCGCCAACATAGCTCCTTCTTCCATCTTCAGCTTATGATTCATCATCATCAGAGTATCGTTGGTTTTGCAGTCGACCATCTCTACATCGGTCAGTAAGTCCAGGATATACTTCCACTGGAAAATGAGGATTCTTGTATTTGATCGGAGGACTTCGATCTCAAAAAAATATTTTAACATTCCTAGATCCTTCATCTCAAATTTTATAAATAGATTCCTTTTGAGTCGGTCGACCTCTTTAGTATCACTTCATGTGATGATCTTATTGTCTACATAAGTCATCAAACATGTGACTAAGTGTCCTTTTCGTTTAAAGAACAGAGTATATTTAGCATTACTTTGTTTATACCCGTTTTGTTTTAGTGCACTGTGAATCATCCGAACTAAGCAAGAGAAGACTGTTTGAGTCCGTAGAGTATTTTCTTTAACTTGCACACTTCATTTTCTCATAATTCTTTATGAAATCTTGGTGGAGTCTCCATATAAACTTCCTCTTACAGTTCTCTATTTAAGAAGGCATTCTTTACGTCAAATTGATGAATTGCTCCGTCTTTATTGGCTGCTGTGGAGAACAAAATCCTGATTGTATTGATTTTTGCCACCAATGAGAAGGTTTACAACTAGTCAATGGTCATATGTTTGTGTGTATCATTTAGCTACCAGCCTAGCTTTGTTATACACAAAACGAAACACGTGTGGAGGATTAAAAAGTGAAAAACAATATAGGTTGGCGATGAAAATTTTGTTTTATGAAAATGGTTGTGTATACCACTATTTTAATTTAAATGTATTACTTATTTAACATTTTATGTATTCAAAGTCGGCATTTGATCTATAATATATCACATGTATTCAATTATTTTCAAACCAATGTATGCAACATGATCCTATTAAACGAGACAAAAGATGTGACACAATTGTGTTAAGAGATATTTACGCGTGAAAGTGTAAGATGTTCTAATCCATCTAACGTTTCGTTTTCTAATCAACTAAATGAGAATTACGTTACGTGTGTTATGCACTTTTTGAAGTTGTATATATGGCATTAGGGATATCAAACGGATAAAACGAATACGGTAACACAATATCCGTATTCGAATTCGTTTTTGTCTAACTATATCCGAATTCGTATCCGAATCCGAACGGATATTTAGGAAGTCATCCGAATTCGAATTTGTTCGGATTCGAATTCGATGCCGGATATCCGAATCCGTATTATATCTATTTCAAATTTGTTCGAATATCCGAATCCGGATATCCGAATTCGAAATCAGCAAATTTACAACAGTGAACAGTAACATTACAAAATATTATAAAAAAAACCAACTTTAGTAGAACTAGCATTACATAAAATTATAAAAACACCAACTTAGTTTACAACAACACAAAGTTCACCAACCGAGTTTACAACACAAAGTTCACCAACCAAGTTAGAAAAAAAAAAATCAAAGTTCACCACAAAAGGGAAAATTTAGGGCTGAGGAGCTCCTTTCCAGACTTCCACTCTTCCAGTTTCCTCTAAGTCTAAGGCCTAAGCGTATAGCGGCCGTATACATATTTTCATATATATTTTTTTAAAATTTTAAAAATAAATATTTTTACATATTTTTTATATATTATTATATATTTTATTATATATTTTTATTTAATTTTAAAAATATATATTCGGATACGGTAATGACTATACCATATTCGTATTTGTTTTTCTAATACTATTCGGATACGAATTCGAATACGATGAAACGAATGTACAGCTCTTACCATATTCGATTCGGACAGCCGAATTCGAATTCGAATTCGGATATCTGGTAAGTTTTGACAGGTCTATATGGCATGAGGCTGGAACTGGATAAAAGATAAGACACTAGAGATTTATTAAATCTTCATGGTAAAAAGATCACAAAAATTAAAGATAATAAAAGTTTGGGGAGGAGAAAAAAAATTAAAGAAAAGTTGAGTTTTGAAGATCAAAATCCGAAATGAACATTTTAATGACGGACGAGAGACTCGTTTCACTATTCACGAGGAATCTCATGTCTCCGGCTCCATATCCCACAGTACGCCGGGATGAGATCTCCTCACCGCGCGGCCCAGGACACGACACGTGACAGCAGTAGGGGGTGGTGAGGCTGGATGAGGGTTACTCTCACCCAGCCTCACCACCCCCTCTTTTTGCCACGTATCGCACGGTCACGCAAGCGGTGGGGGGAACGGTGAAGGGATCCTATCCCCAAACCAGTACCCCTACTATCTCATCTACCCTTCCATCCTTGAGTAATTCTCTTTCTCTCTCCCTCTGCGTATCCCCGTTTAACTTAATTGCCAAAATCTTCACGTTTTCGGCTGATTCTGGGGCTCATTTTGCGTCCCCCCCCTCTTAAGTCTTCGATACATCATTCTGCACCTGAAGTGAAAATACAACCGCTGTATCGCCGTCAATGGCGTCAGGGTGCGTAAACAATATTGGAGTATCGCCGGAGAGCTTTATTGACTGTCCCAAGTATTCTTCGTACGGATGGTTAAGTCCTACAATCTCATTCAGCCGAGAGTTTTCCCGCCAAGATGCTCCCAAATCTGCCGCCGCCGCCCTAAAACCGTCGGGGAATATCGTCGCCTGCAATGAGAAGCGAGAGGAAGCAGATCCAGGAATTTCCCGGGAGAAGCTCGTCGAGTTCGAGTTCCGGCTCGAAGATCACGTGACCATGCTTCCCGCTGACGAGCTAATTTCTGAGGGGAAGCTTATGCCTCTGCAGGTCTCCGTTATCCGACCGATTAAGACGTCAGAGACGTTTGAAGTGAAGTCCCCGGAGAAGCAGAAAGTTCGTCGGAGAAACGAGATCTCCTCTAACGATCAGAACATTTTCTCTCCTAAAGCTCCAACGTGTTCGAGCCGCTGGAAAGATATTTTAGGCCTAAAAAAGTTGCAAAACAAACTAGAGCACGATAAAAACGTCGTCGTCTAGCAGCTCAACTTACGGTAACAGGTATCTTAAGCATTATCTACTCAGGAACCATAAGTCATCGGTATCGTCTTCGTTAGACTTGTCTGTTAGCCTTCCTTTGCTAAACGACGAAAGGGATTCCGCTTCGATGTCCACATCGAGATTATCTCATTCGTCTTCCTCTTTGGGCCATGATTATGACGATATTTCGAGACTTTCACTCGATTATGAAAGGCCAAACCAGACACGCACTGGGTGTCAGAAGACGAATGTGATTAATCCTGGTCAATTACGTGTTGCGAAGGCACTGGCGTTGTCGTCGGAGAATCCTGGATCTATGCGGGCTGGACGGAGCCACATGGGGAATGCAACGGAGACATTGATGCGTGGACCTTCACTGGACAGTCCAAGGATGAATTCATCCGGAAAAATAGTGTTTCACAGCTTGGAAAGAAGCTCAAGCAGTCCAAGCAGTTTAAACGGCGGGGCTTGCAAGTATAAGCACAGAGGAATGGAGCGGTCTTATTCTGCTAATGTACGATTCACTCCGGTTCTGAATGTTCCTTTGTGTTCACTTAAAGGCTCTTCCAAGTCTGGAAGTGGTGGTTTCGGATTGTTTTCTTCTTCGCAGCAGAAGAAAGAAGGTAATGGATGTTCTGTCGCTTCTACAGTTCAGAATGGCGCCGGTAACAAAGGCCATAAAAGCGGCAAGAACCGCGCCGACGGAAGCGTCCGCGATTATGGTAACCGTTGATTATCCTTTTTTCTAAATTAATATCTTGATAATCTAATTATTGGTGTTTAGAGTTGTAGTTTTTTTTTTTGGCATTTACATTTACCATGGATAAAGACATATTTTTGATTGACTTAATAATAAATCAAAATGACTCATTAAATTTGATGTGTTTATTATATTGTGAAGTAACAGTTGATAGACACATGTTGACTCAATTTTTATATAAGTCATTCGAAAAAAATCTTTATGTGTTTTTAAAGCATGATTATAGTTGTGTATATCCGTCACCCTATATCCTATCATAACCGGAAGTTTTTAAGTCTACCATAACTGGAAGCTTTTAAGTGAACAGAGTAATAATGTTGTAGTAATTTTGGTTTGGAAGATTGTGTAGAGGCGATAATGTTGGTGGTGGCAGTATTGCATGAAATTTTAATATGATTAATGAATAGTTATTAATCAACCTCTTATTACAATAATATATAAGAACTCTTATTTTGCACATGATATGCATTATTTTTAGTTGATTAATTAATTTCTAATAATTATCTATTAACTATAATATTTTTTTTTTTACTTTAGTAGAATTTCTGACCTTTTTTTTTTGGGTATTTGGGACTGATAGAAGAGAAGCTCAAAGTCAATTATTCTTGATTGATGAATTAGTTTCATTAGTTATTTATTAACTACTAAATTTTTTGTTTATATATAGTTTGTGACCTTTCTTGTTGGTAATTGGGACTAGTAGAGAGAGAAGCTCAAATTCATATCCAACGCTAATCCGTCCTTGTCGCAGACTATTAATCATGGTAAACTTTACTGTTTGATGAGTACTTATCGACTATTTTCACAGTTTATTGTTAGTGAATGAGTTGTATATTTATTATTAATATTAGTTATACGATCAATTTTATTTATTTGATAGGAGTATCGTTGGTAAACAATCAAGTCTGAAAATGTTTTTTTTTTCTTTTATGATAACCATTTCTCAAAATGCTTCCCCGTGGCTGCTGTACAAAGGACAAATTTAATCCAATACGACTTTTATATGTAATTCGTTAGGTGGAGCCGTGAAATATCACATTTTGTTTTTGGTTTTAGTTTTTGTCAAATTTCTTTATGCATGTACAAATTTAGATAAATTACGTAATTTTTATCTCTTTTCAAACAAGACATCCGGCTTTGAGACAGTGATATGATTGGGTTTCTTGTTTTGGATTTGACAAGCTTAGCTTTGACGCTTTGCTTTAAAAAAAAGGAAAAACTGCGGTGGAATATTTCTCCTTTTGTTTTTCGGGGGCAAGGGGCGTGCGGTGATGCGTGCGCGCGACACGTGTCAGCAGAAGGAGGTGGTGAGGCTAGATGCAGATGACCCTCATCTAGTCTTACCTTACTCCCTTGATGCCACGTGTCGCGTGGTCACAAAAAGGGTGAAGAAAGTGAGGTGATGAGATCCCAACCCTGTTTTTCGTAGTTGAAGTCTATGAGTTGATCTTTAACCGGATGAGACTGAGAGACTTTGTATGGGAAAAATATCATGTCTCAAATATGATGTTACTTGTAAAAAGGAGTATTTTTTAAAAAGAAAAAAAAGAAAAAAGTAAAAAGCTGACCTTTTTATACATGTGACATCGGTGATTGGAGGTATCATATTTTGGCTAATACATACGAGGTCTCTCGTCCCATCAGATCTTTAGCATCCACTCAAGTTCTTTGCTAAAAGTTACGCCTTTTGTCTTTTCTCTACAAACTCTCCTTTTGTATTCTTTCATTCTTTTTCCTTCATCGAGGGCGGCTATTATATCGAAACTAATGATACGAAACCAGTCACGAACGCTTAGAGAGATATTTCACCTCCGATGCCAGGTAATTCATTTTGGTTTGAATCGAAGCAAAACAAAAGATCAAATCATGAATAAAATATTTTTCTTTTCTCTCAAGCCCGTCAATACCTTTCTTTTTTTCTCTCTCTTTCTTCTCACCACTGCCATAATTTAATTCTCATCTCTCGTCTCCACTTTCACGTTCACTTTCAGAAGCTAGCTGCTTCTAAAATATTTCAATTTCTCTTTCTGAAATTGTTTTTCAGAAATTGGATTCTATGTTCTTCAGAGTGTATTGAAATTTCTTTAATTCTGCAGATGTCTAGATATTCTAAGACATGCAAAGATTAGAAAGGATGGCAAAACTCTACTTCTGTACGGGATCAGGATGTGTGATTGTGTTTTCTCAGTTCGATGTTTGGTTTCATGAATTAATTTAATTCTACTACTATTTTCAAATTCTGAAACATAAGGATGAGCGGATGGTGAAGGACTTGATTTTCTTCGGGGTTTGATGGTATTTATTTTGTGAAATCACTGACCCTTCCAACAATTTTGCAATTGATGAGCCAAAAAATACCCTTCGTTAGTCAACAGCGGTCAACGTTGAAGTGAGGCGCAAAAATGGTTAAGTATGGTGGGTCGGCCCGGAGGCCGGACAGGACACATGTGGACAAACAGTTCATCTCGGCCACAGGGCCCCACCACCATCTCGGCCATACAGTCTCAATGCTCCCTGGGGGCTAAGGATCTCACCTCGGCCTGCAGTTCCATCTCGGCAAAGGGGTTGGGCTCGGTCCCGGATCCGACCTACTGACCGATCTCGGGTCATCTTCAGTGACGTCAATCACGAGCATCATGGAGGGCCTACCAATGCTCCTCGAAGATGGATACTTTCATCTCGGCGTGCTGACCCCATGTCATCATCCATCTCGGGCACTTCTGAGTGCTTCTAGAAGATTTCATCTCGGTTCTAGGAGTTTACCCTAGGTAATTCTACCGGGTGAAACTCCCAGCCAGGTGTCCCAAGCTAGCTTATTCAGCTCAGCACTGAGCCACGTGGCGAGCATGCAAGAGCAAGAGTCATCCGACTGACCTCCTTGCCTGTCATGATATCTGAGCTCTGCCCATGCATTGGCTCAAGCCGTCATATAAAAAGGCCGAGCAGCAGGAGAGAGAAGGGGAAGCAACGACAAACCCAGAAAAATTACACGCAAGAGACTCATCTTCTCTACAGTAAAAACACATGTTTTACAGAAAAAACCCTCAATTCACTAAACCTTCATCATATACAAATCTCTCCTCAAAAATGGCCCAAACTGACTTGAGCGTCGGAGGGTATTACCCGGGGCCATAAATCCCGGGTCCCCTGACCCTTTCTCCTTGTGCAGGTCAGCAACCCGCTCACTAAGGACAATTGACGTAGTTCAAACGGCACCACATCAAACAAACATATGGTGATAGAATCTGACATCATCAGCAATCTTTGATGAAACTGTAAAGATGAAGACGTTGGTGGGAGAAAATGTGGTTAGAAGCGTGAGGAAGACGTATAAAATCGTATAAATACTCTAGTATGATTTTGTTAAAACCGTGTTGTATCTACGTTGATCGGTGACACACCAAAATTGTATCAAAACCCAAGAGTAATCACGGTTTTGATAGCACTACGATACACCCAAAACCTAGAAACGTCTCTAACTTGCGAGACCAATGGCTACTCCTCCTCTTATATTCATTTTAGATTATATGAATTATTAATTTAAAGATTTCCATGATGTTATCCAATTTCCTTTTTGCTATTGATGGTGTTCTGCACTAACTTGGATTAGAAGATGGGTTCGAGTCAGTGGTTGAAGTTTTGATTCCGAACGCATATTTGGCCAGTAAGAACAATCCATGGTGGAACATGAAATATTGGGTTAAATCACACATTAACAAATCAGCTAGCTTTGAAAGTAGAAACACAAAGATACGCCTCTTGATTGGTGTGATTGGTGCTCTGTTAATTTCACAAGCCATTATTCGACAATCCACCTCCTGTAATTTTAGAGGAATTTAACGTTTATTGATGAACGGGATTGAAATTTGGTCCATAGAGGATTGAAATTCGAATGCTGAAGTTGAAGGAAAAAGAAAGTTGTTTGCATAACATGAATGAATGGGCACATAAAGGTTGTTTTGGTTTTCTTTACAGGAGAAAGGGTAAAAGGAAATAGTTTAGCAAGTTGGTGACTTTGGTTTTCTTTACAGGAGAAAGGGTAAAAGGAAATAGTTTAGCAAGTGGGTGAGATCTGACTTTTCTTGGGTTAAGTCGAAATGAGATGCATGTGGCGTTTAAAGAAATAAGATGGAGTAATTCGTGTCCCATTTCGTACTGTTTGTTTAGCGTCATAGAGCATTACTCTTCATCAACTCATGATACGATGTTCACCTACTAGCCTTGAGTCTGGTTCCTAAAAAGGTTAAATTAATCATTAGATTAGTTACAAATCATTTTTTTTGGAACTATTAAACAATACACGTCACCAAAATGAATATCGGTAGACTTCATTCAAATCACAATCAATCTTTTTATTTACATATACACCATATTTTCAAAACTAGTTGTCAACTTAAACTACATCATGACTTGAAAAAGAGTTGTTAGAATCAATATGCACCGTATGTATTTGGGAGCAACCTTAGAAATGGCAACTTTCATCATTAGCAATAATCATGTACGAAGTAACATAAAGCAATAATGATTTCAATTAAACGCTTGCAGTATAATTTATATCGTATAGGGTGTGAATTATGAACTGATAGTTTTGAAGCCAAGATTGGATGCTCTAAGATCTATTTTAATACATAAACTTTATGGCATTTTAGTACTTGACAATTGCTTCAATAAAATAGTGGTCCCAAGAGTTTACTTCTCTTCTATGTGTTATCATCTTTCATCTGTTACAATGTTTGTTGAATAGTTGGTGAATAAAAATATTAAAATTAATGAGACGTTGCTTCTGCATCAAAAAATTCGCCATAGTTTCTATTTTGATTTGTTTAAATTATAACAAGTAAAACCTTAAATTTATGGTTTGGTTATAGGTTCAGTTTAAAAGGTCACATTGTGTGATAAAATAATCCCTAGTTACCTCATGGGAATCAGATTGTGTTTCAACATCAAACGTTCATGGATAAGGAAAGCTTGTGTTTGTATTTTGTTGCTTTCGGTATTCTCGTCTCTGTAAAATTAACGTCACCAATTGTATGAGCTTTTGACCTTCATTAAGTAGCTTCCCTGCTTTAATTTTACTCATAATAGTGTCTCGCTTCTTTAGCTTTCAACATGTAATAAAAACCCTACTTATGTGAAGTCAGGTTGGCTTTTGTCTTTGTTTTCATCTTTAATTTTTTTTTTTTTTTGGAGGGTGTAAATGTGTAAGAGCGGGACACGTAACCTTGGAGGGTTGGCAGAGAGTTTGCCAACAAAGCTGCCCAGGTTGCTCTACTTGCTTTCCTGATATTAATTGCATTCTTAGAGGCTGGATACATAATTAGATTCAATACTGTTCCTCTTTTTAGTATTTTTTTTTTCTTTTATACTGGTGATGTTTTCGCAATCAATTCAGAGATCGTGCAGGAAGGAGATGAGTTAAAACATGTGCAGCAGTATCTAATTTTTTGCTGCAATATAGTGAAGGAGTTAGGCAAATTATCTTTAAAATATCAAATTTTCTGTAGCTACCCTCTTAAATTTTGATACTTACATTAATACTATAAAATTGAAGATACATTGCAGATGAATGTAGGGGGGAAAAAATTAAACGGCGCAGCAAACGAATTGGTCTAAATATGGAATTTAAAGAACAAAGAAGTGGAAGAACTGATTATATTTTCATATCAAGATTATTCTACTATTGATTTGATAATAAAATATCCTTACAGTATTTCTGATAAGATTCCAAAGTTCTACCTGAAGGTTCCTACTTCAAGGCGTGAAAATGAATATATTTGCACATAAGCTTGGTGTGAATATATACTGTACACATATAAGATATTTTCCCATGCATGGATTTTGTACATGATCTGGTGGTGGCAAGATAGTAATTGACTGTTTATAGTGCAAATGCAAAGGCCCCTTGCTCCACCCCCTTCCCTTGAGTGATATAACTACATTGTGAGGCTTTGGCAACTTTATGAAAGAGCAAGGGGAGCTAGTGTTGCTGGTAGACACACATCATTAGGAGGAGCTTTTGAAGGAGAGCAAGCTTGTAGAATTTTGAAGATTGGTCTTCTTTGTGCTCAGGATACTCCAAAGCTTCGGCCTTCTAATCAACTGTGGTGAAGATGTTTTGACTGGTGAGGTTGATGTTGATGACAGCAACATAACAAAACCATGTTTAATTTGGGATAGGATCCCCTCACCGCTCCTCCCTCACCGCGCGACACGTGGCAAAAAGGATGGGTGGTGAGGCTAGGTGAAGGTAACCCTCATCCAGCCTCACCACCCCCTACTGCTGCCACGTGTCGTGTCCTGGGCTGCGCGGTTACTCACCGCACGGTGATGAGATCTCATCCCGTTTAATTTGGACCTCAAGGTTAGGATTGTTAAGGGAATCATTTCAATTCGTACTACATACATTTGTAAAACTACTATTGTTTTTTTCTTAACTTGTGATTATTAATAAACAGATGTTTAATATTTAAAGGGTAACACATGAAACAACAACAAGAGTGACTTAATACTGTCGATTTCACGAATCACTATTAAAATAAATAACTTATGTACACAATCATTTATGTTCACGTATATAATTCTTTTTAAAGATCAAGTCTTTTGGATTTTGGGTATTTATATTTATCTAGAGATAAATTTTGTATGAATTGCACATTTTTTTTTTTTTTAAATACAGTCCAAATGTGGATCTAGATATATGTTATAATATAACTTATATCACGCTAGAACTTTTCTCATACTTCATTTACACCCAGAGGCAAAAATTTTCTTACCCAGTAAAACTTCGATATAGTAGGACTGAAATTACGCGCAGTAAAACAAAGGATGATTTCTTCTTCAGATACGTATATATACATGTTAAGACTAGATATTGGTAATGATATATTAAACTAATACTTTATGACAAAATAATGAAGGATGATTTAAATATTCATCGACGTCTCGGCTTATAGCTTTTACAGTCAAATTGAAAATGTTGCTTTTTTTTTTTACATGGGTCCATGACATCTGCGACCTGCAGCAGACCTAACGAAAGAGTTGAACATCTACCAGCAAGAACAATAAAATACTAAATATATTAATTTTTGAAAGAAGAATACCACAAGTGGTGGGGTCCATCTCCCAAATTTCCGATGCATTTGCGTATATTCCCCCTCATCTCCTTACATTTACATGTTTCTTCCTCCTCACAAAAAAAATTGTTCAATTGTTTCTCATACGAAGAAGGGAAAGTTTGCAGAACATGTTAATCTCTGTTGTTTGTGATAGTTGCATTTGAAATACTCAAGAATTTTGTCGTAGTGGTACTAATTTCACATGATCCTTGTTTTTGTCTCCATCCCTTCTCTCTCCTACTTCCACACACAGTGGGCATGGGCTCTCTCTTCTTTATGGAACTTTTTAGCCTTAACGTTTACTGCTTCTACTACCCCTTTCCTCCTTTTTCACGAGCATTCTTCCGTTTATTGTGAACACCTAGGGTTACAGACCCACTGGTAAACTCAAGCTTAAATGATATAACAAGTAAAGAAAACCCTCTAGATTAGCTTAGGGTTCTTTCCCTTGGCAAAATACGCTAGCGGCAGCAGCAGATGATTCTTTTCCAGCAGTATTTTGTGTGTTCTAATCGTTTCGGTTGATTGGGGCTTCTAGTAATAGTGTATTGATTATCTGGTGGGTTATTAATAATAATAATCGGGGAAGATATATTTGCTGTCAAAAAGTGGGACTAGTTTCTTTGGGTGTATTTATGGAAGGGGTTGCTTTTTTGGAAGACGTATTTGTGAAGCAATTTCAGTGTTCCCAGTACTTCACTTGCTAGTCTTGTAAGCATTTAATCTCATAGAGGATTATTTGCTTTATTCGCATCCAGGGAGATTCTTGTGGATCTTTTTCCGGCTTTGACTGACACAAAACCTTTTTGTGAATCAAGGTTTTTCATGTGAACCCAATAGATTGGCAGTTGGTGACTTCACAAGTTCGGTTGGTTTTAGTGAATGGGTACTTTTAATGTTATGGCATCTTATCCCCGGATATATAATCTGCCCCGTTTCTCTGGTTCAGCCTGATAGCTTGCTTTTCTGGGGAATCAGATTTCAGATCAAATGGCTTATTGAATAGATTCTGTATCTGATGGAGGATATTGGGTTGTTTAATCAAGGTTGGAAATGGGTGCAATCAAAGAAGAATGAATACTCTGTTGTGAAAGGAATGGCATGCTGTTGCCGAGACAAAATTGGCCTGTTCGCAGAACGACATTGGCCTAGGGTGTGCTATGGATGTGCAAGGCTGGGAAGATCAGTGTTATTTTTGTTGCATTTTTGGAAGGATTGCATTGTGAGGGGAGCTAGGTCATTTGTTGGCCTTGGTTTTGTAGCATTGCTTGTTATTATGTGGAGTTGCTTTCTTACTCTTACATCAATTTCATGTCTAGTTTATGTGCTTCTTAGCATGGTAAGTAACTTCTAGTTGTGGGTTCAATTTGTATTCTAAATGTCATCTCTATTTTTGGTTTTCCTTTAGTCTTCTATAAGGTGCGGGCAGTCATTGTTGGTACTAGTTGCATGCTTGTGTGAGATGCTTGTCAACCACATGTTGGTAGTAAAGGACATACTCTAATGCTTTCTCCTCCAGAAAGATGATTAGTTGCAAATATACTTGATGTACGTAGATATTGGAGTTTGCTGCATATTGTGTTTGTAAGGAGAAAGTGGCTAGAGCATAGGATTATGAGAAGGCTAGTCGCATGTTCTCTATAACTAACCTGTTGTCTTTTCACTTGAATCAAAGTTATTCAATGTGGAAAAGGTTACCTGACGTTACTGGTCATTTATCTGATGGATATAGTAGAATATGCTTAAGTAATTTATTTGCAAAAAAAAAAAAAATGCTTAAGTAATGATTTGCTCATTTCTATTCATTAATCTTTATAAGCTGGGAGAATATTTATTGCAAGATTTTATTCGGTAAACTTTTTCATATCATTGTCCAACAATCTTATCAAGACAGTTGCTGACTTCTTATAAATTGACATGGTCATTCTGGTTGCTTGTAGCTCCTCCTACCGCTAGGACCACTTAGGCAAGTGGAAAGTTAATCTTGATAATCAGCGGGAGTTTGATGCTTAGATTTTTATATGCACCCATGCTTCATACCACAGCATGCTTGCTACATTTTTTTCTCTTGTTTCTGGATGGGGTCATGAAGAATCTGTGGTGGTTTTTGGTAGTTTATGACGGTGAGAAACTGTATTGAAACTCAAGTTCAATCATAAAGTATGGTTAAGCTGAGTTACTGCCTGGATATCCTATTTGTTGTTAAATGTTTTGCTATTTCATAGTTATCTGACTCACCTGAAAAATACAGATTCTGATATGAGCCTTTGTACTTCCAGGGTGCTGCTGGAGTTGCTGTTCATTATTTGGGTTATACTCCTGGGCTTTTCATTGTGGGCCTGTTTGGGATATTGACTTTGTGGATGTATGCAAACTTTTGGATAACTGGTACATTGTTCATAGTTGGAGGTATGGCAGCGCCTATTCTGTCTTCTGGTGCAATTGAGTAATAAATGTTTAAGTGCATGTCCACATAATTGGTTTTGTGGATTCTGTTTATTCTTCCGTGATCAACTTATAATCGGATATTGTGCTGTTATCTTTTTTGAACTTTCCTTTTAAGAAAACTGAAGAAAGTTCTCTTCTCTTCCCCACGTTCCTCCTCTTCTGCGTTGCTTTGGTGAGGAAGGTTCTATATAATGCATCTATTGTACTTTTTCATTTTACCATTGCCTCTATCATCTTCTGTTACCTTTTTCTCTCATTAATGAAAATTTTGATCGACTTTTCAAAAATAGGAAGAGGAGAAGAAGCAGAATCTATGGAACCTAAAGTTTGCCTGTGTTTTTCCCCGTCTAATCTTCACCGAGTCATAAGCATGTCATATTTTACTAGGACACATACTATTTCCTTAACTTATCACGTGTTATTATTACACTTAAATGGTATCTACCTCTTTAGTCTAAATTAAATTTATTGCATAATGAATGCATTAATTTTTAGACAAGACGGGTCACTTTAGTTAAATCCTTAACTAATCATTTGTTTATCAGTGTTGTATCTCTATTGTCCATGCATGAAAAAGAACAGAGATAATCTATAGTGAAATGCTTTGTCTTCCCCCCTTTTAATGTTCACTTATCCATGTTGGTTTTCCTATAGTTTGTAGGTTAATATTATACAGTCTGATATATCACTTAATTTTTGTTTAGTTCTAAAGTTTGTTTCCTTAACCTCATCGATCAATTTGCTTTTATTTTCTTCTACGTGCTTTTATGGTTTTGGACATCTATGGTGCAGCATTGATTTGAACACTTCGGCACTGATTGAACTTTCTGTCCAGCTGTACTAATTTTGTTTGGCAAATGATGATTAACAGTCACTTGTTTTTTTGGCTCTAAGCGAATGTTTTACTGTAAAGCAGGTTACCTTTTTTCCTTGAATCATGCACGGTTGGTTGTGTTGATGGCTACTATATATTCCATGTATTGTGTCAAAATGAGAGCTGGATGGCTTGGCCTTTTTCTGTCACTAAATCTAGCGTTCCTTTCACATGATGTATTCAACTACTTGCTTCATTGGTGTGATAATTTGAGTGAAGCTGCACACTTGGAGCAAGAAACAGAGACAGAGTCGTTTACGGAAGATGATTATTCTACAAAGTGCGAGTATACTGCACCTACTGATGAGCCAGAAAAAGTTTCCTCTAAAGTTTCTCGAGAACCTGCGATTCCAGCACCTTTGGTGGATAAACAAAAAGAGGTGTCTGCCAAGGAACCATTGGTTACAGAGGATGCTAGTTCTTTAACTGAAATGAAGCGAATTTTGAGTTGTGGAAATTATTATGAAGCTCTAGGGTTTCCACGTCAAAAAAATATTGATGTCGTTTTGCTGAAGAAGGAATATAGGAAAAAGGTATGCTGATCCTGGACATATATATTATACTTCTTTATCTATCTTTCTTCTGCTAGTACTTTTTGGACTTGAGAGACTGATTGAGCGCCGGTGTGGGAGGCAAGTTTATGCTTCCAACCTAAGAGTTCTAAACCTCATAGGATTTGGTAGCCTAATCTGAAAAATTAAAGTAGTTTTAGGATTTGAATTCAAACAAGATAAATACCTAAACTATTTAGATAAACTTAGTTGACTCTTGAAGTGTAGAGAATTATCTTACCTAGTTCTAGACCGGTTGGTGAAACAGAGTAAAACTAGAATATCTGATTGCCTCATCATGCGTTGGTAATTAAATATGTGAAGTGGGCTTATGCACCGTCTGGGGCATTTCCCTTTTTCACACTGTGCGGACATTGTATGTGGTAGGTGATGTTCTCTACATGGAATGCACCGTATGGTCCAAATGCGGTGTCTTGATAATGGCCGTTGCATTTGAGGGCCTTGGATATAGTGTCAAATAAGCAAGCGTCTCCGTCGCATGGTGAATGCGACGACAATTGAGCTAGGACCGCTACATCTCTTGGAGAACTAGACGCAGTGAGAAACAAGCAAGACGTTTTAGGCTATAAGATAGATACTAAGAGAGGAAATACTAGGTTAGGTATGAATATTAGACTAAGAACAGGGAACATTGGAACTCTTACGAAGAAGACAGTATAGATAGTGGACATGATGATAAGGAGAAAAGTAAATATTTCATGTTTGCAAGAGACAAAGTGGATAAGTGAGAAAGTTAGGATGCTGGACAATTCATGATTTGAACTCTGGTATACATGAAAGAATAAGACAAGAAATGGAATTGATAGATGCCCTTAATTTGATACTTGAAAAAAAACGATCAATATTATTAGCTTATATGCTCCTTCATTACAAAAAAAAAGCTTATATGCTCCTCAAGTGAGTTTAGAAAAAGCTATAAAGGTTTAATTTTGGGGAGATTTAGGAGACGTAATGCGTAAAATTCCAATAAATGAGAAGATTTTTATAAGAGGAGATTTAAAAGGACATGTAGGTAAAGAGAATAACGATTACAATGTGGTACACGGTGAATTTAGTTTTGAAAATAAGAATGATGAAGGAAGATCAAATTTGGATTTCACAATAGCATGCGACTTTATTGACTAATACATTTTTCCAAGAAAGAGATGAACACTCCATTACATTCAAAAATTAACCAAATAAGTCGCAGATAGACTATTTAATGACTCATATGAGAGATAGAAGAGCTTGTAACAACTATAAGGTAATCCTATGAGAAAGTTTAACAATACAACACCGTCTTTTAGTGTTGGATGTCTTATCTGACATAGAAAATTAAGAAAACAAAGGGCTATAAAAGCTAAAATAAAATGTTGGAATTTGAAAGAAACAAGTAGAGTTTAGAAAAGTAGTATTTGAGCAAGAAGTCTTAATAAATGCAATTGGTGATGCAAATAAAGTGTGGGAAAATGTGGCGATAAAGATAAAAAATAATGACAATTTTCCAGGCAAGTCAAACGATCGAGTATCTGCACATAAAAAATCTTGGTGGTGGAAACGAGAAGTGCAAGACAAAGTAAATGCCGAGAGAACTAGTTATAAGTCACTTCAACCTTGCATGAATAGCTTAAAAAAAAGGTTGCAGGAATCAAGAGAATTGACAAAATATAAATTGGCTATGAAAGAAGCTAAACATGCCGTAAGTGAAGGCAAATTAATGGCGTTTGAATATTTTTATAAGCGGTTGGACACGAAAGAATGTATAAGAAACGTGTATAAAATTGCTAGAACGAAAGAAAAGAACACAAGAGAATTGACTCAAATTAAACGCATTAAAAACAAAGGTAACAAGATTTAGTAGAGGAAAGAGCAATACAAGATGGACGGAGAAGATACTTTAAGAAACTTTGTGATGAATTTAGTTGGCGATGAACTTGTATTAGACGAGTTGTGTAACTTTGAAGATTATAGAAACTTAATATATAGTTGGAGAATCCGATTGCAGAGGTAGAAAATATTTTGAAAAAGATGAAAAATGGTAAAGCGATTGGACCTGTTTTTCTAACTGAGACTTGGAAATGCCTAGGGAAAAAAAGTATGATGTGACTCAGAGATCTTTTTAACAAGATTGGGAAGATTGGTAAGATGCATAATTAGTGGAGGAAAAGCACTTTAGTACCTCTGTATAAAAAAGAAGATGTGCAAGATTGTGTAAATTATGGAGGAATTAAGTAAATGAGCCACAAAATGGAGCTTTGGGAGTGTATGATTGAGAAAGGTCTTTGCAAAGAGTCTAGTTTATCAAAAAAAATCAATTTTGATTTTTGTTAGAAAGGTTAACAATTGAGTCTTGAGTGTTGTTATAGGTTAATTGTGGAGATTATTCATCTATTGAGAATATTAATAGAGAGGTATCAAGAGATGAAGCAGGATTTGCATATGTTTTTATTGACTTGGAAAAGACATAGGATAAATTTCCATGAGAGATCCTGTGGAGAGTGCTTGAAAAAAAAGAGTAGCATACGTACAACAACAACCATATACATTATATCCCAAGAGTAACATACGTACAACAACAACCATATACATTATATCCCAACAATAGCAAAAGCTACCGCTAGGGTCTGGGGAGGGTGAGAGGCAGACAAATAATACCTCTATCTCAAGGATAAATAGCTTGTTTTCAGTGAGACCCCTGACTCTATATGTACCTGTATAGCTGACACAATAATAGAAATATGATGTGCTATTGTACTGGTGAAGGGATTTAGTAAACAAAAATAGAAAGCTTTTGATATTAAAATAGAGTAGCATACATAGGAAGTATTAAAAACAAGTATGAGAACGCGATGACAATCATAAGAACTCTAGGAGGACTAAGCCTAGAGATCCATATTACAGTGGGTTTACACCAATGATATGCATTAAGTCCAAACTTAATTGGTTTAGTTATAGATGATCTCACTCGTCGCAATCAAGATAGAGTTCCATGGTGTATATTATTTGTAGATGGCATTGTTTTGGTGGATGAACTAGTGAAGTAGTCAGTATGAAGCTGAATCGTTGTTAGGAGACACTAGAGGAAAAGAACTTCAAATCGAGTCAAAAGAAGACAGGATATATGAAATTTTAGCAACAAAAGAATGAACTTGAGACCTTGTCTAAAACTGGGAGACCAAGTGATTCATCTGAGTGAGAGTTTTAGATATTTAGGATATATACTACATATTAGAAGAATTGACCAAGGATGTGAATCACGGGATACATGCGAGGTGATTGAAGTAGAGAAGTACGTCTGGTCTTCTTTGTGATAGGAAAATAACTTAAAAGTTTAACAGGACGACAATAATTATGAGCATGAACACAAAAACTAGTGATGGAAATGAGAATGTTAAGATGGATGTGTGAACATACATAGATTCATAAAATAATAATTGAACATATAAAGAGAAAGGTTGGGGTGGATCCTATAGATGAGAAGATGATGGAGTTAATGTTAAGATAGTATGGACATGTGCAAATGCGTTCTGCAGATGTATCTGTTAGGTGGTGCGAGACAATGAATGAGGTGTATATTAAAAGTGGGAGAAGGAGAACAAAGAAGGAGAGAGATAATAAGGAAAAAACAAACAAATAAATAAATAAAATGTAAAAGAAATGATTGATGCCCACTCCACATGTGGGAAAGATTTGAGAGGTGGTTTTGTTGATTGAAATGACAATGATCTTACTTGTGACTGAATGGCATTATCAAATTTATTTAGTCAGTTTGTCTCTTCTTTTTCTTCTTTTAAACAAAGAATGCATACTGTCTTTATCTTTACTAAGTTCTATGATTGGTTATTCTTTATCAGGCAATGCTGGTTCACCCTGACAAAAATATGGGATGTGCACTTGCAAGCGAATCTTTCAAGAAACTTCAATGTGCCTATGAAGTGATATTTCTTCCCTCCAAACTTGCTTTATTTAAATGCGCACAGCACCTTTCTGCTGTTTTTATTTTGCCTTTCCTGCTTATTGAGATGCTTAAATAAGAAGTAGCATTTCTTGGTGTCTTTGTTTGCAGGTCCTCTCGGATGTGATTAAGAAGAGGGACTATGATGAAGTACTTAGAAAGGAAGAATCTAGGAGTGTCCTACAGCGATCACCTAGTACTTCTCATCAGGTAGTGAAAGTTTATGACGCAATAATTGATTTATTTGCATGTGGAAACCATGTTTTGAAAGCTGTATGCAACTGAAAAATGGGTTGGAAGGATTGATGACTTTGGGAAAGAGTATATGGAGGGAAATTGACAAGTTGGAACTGAGAGCCATTTATCTTTTCGTTTTTTGAGTCCTTCAACCTCTAAATATGCAATATTATCGGTTTCATATACCCTATTTTTATTATTTTGTGCATAAGGAACTAAACGAGTAATGTTTACTGTGTCTACTCATCTTTTGTCATCATTTATTTATTTATATATTATCGAAGAAATGGAGAGAAGAGAAGGGAGTAATGAAATCCAATCCTGGTCACAGCGAGAAATTAGAATGCGGCCTACCACTAGGTTATGTTTGAATTCCTAAATGTGGGACATGATATATGGTTCTTCATTACAGCCATTTCCCCCTCTTGCCTGGTCCATTATTGAGCTGATTAGTCACAGCATTTTCATTAAACAAGTTTGAGATTTTTAGGATGATCGGCATGTTTTGACCTTGACATTAACACGAGTATGGTCTGGTAAAGAGGAGACTAGTTACCCTAAGCTTTTGTCAAATATCACGTTCTATGCTTTAGAGCTTTAGGGGTTTGTTTATTGACTGTGATATTGGTTATCAGTGATGTACTGGTTATGCTTGTAATAATTGAATTTGGTTATCAGTGACGTAAAAGGAAAACCATATTGGATGTTTCATACTATTCATATTGATAATTTATGATACTAAATTTATATGATTCAACCAATAAACTGAAACTTGATTTAAATCAAAAGTCAACGATCTTAATCATACAATTACGACTATAATCATCAAACCAAGTGGAAACTTAGTTTAGTTTTCTGCACCAATGCAACCTCTTTTGATCATGGCTTTCATATGCATGCACACACTCATGGATATACGGATACACACGCGCGCGCGCACACTTTTTTTTTGTAATTTAAATTTCATATTTAACGGCCAAAATGGCAAATTTACAAAAGTGCCTTTATCTGGTCACCCAGAAGTAACACAGACAAAGGTTCAAGGTAGCTTACAATATGCGCACTAGACTAGTGCCAACTTTTTCCAAAAAGTGGTACAAGATAACCACATGACAAAATGACTAAGCATATACTAATGCAACCAATCATCAGTAGAAATAACTAGCCAAAACATGGTTACAAATTAAGTCAGAACCGCAATCCTATCAAACCCTAGAAATGCTAATATATTAGTCCCACGGCAGTAGGCGACTAAAATTTCAACAGCCTCCCGGAAGTAGGCTGGGTGTCCACATAATGCACGTCATGATCCCCAGAATTGCAACATGTTCTTCCATTTTTGCAAATATAGCTTGTGACTTGTGATTTGCAATTTCCTGCGTCCAGCTTCCGGCTTCCCCATGTTCCTCGCGGGGGTTGAGAGAAACAAACTCAACCCCCCTTTTCTTCCTGCATCATGAGGGGAATACACACACATATATATGTGTGTGTGTATGTATATATTTGTATGCATGTATATATTACATCTGTACATATATACACAAACACATACACACACTTACATAGAATAAGTAGGTAGATTTGTACAAAGACATAAGATATATGTGCATGGCCCGTTTTGTCTGTGGTTTTTGATATATAGATGCAGTCGTCGTACAGTTTCTTTATTGCATCTTTCTCAGCATATTTAATTTTATTGCTGCTGAATACATTCTCAAAAAAAAAAAAAAAAAAGAAGAAACAAACTAATATATTTAGATATAAATTATGGTATGATACGGTTGTTTTTTATATAATCAAGAGTGTAACCAAAAATGTTTATTTGGCAGCATGGCTCTGAATACTACTTGGAGGAATCAAGGCAGATACAGTGCACAAAGTGTGGCCATTCACACATTTGGGTTTGCACGAAAAGAACTAAAGCCAAAGCACGATGGTGCCAGGTTGGACCTTCCCAATGTTCCATTATTCAACTGCGTTGGATTCATCCAGCTGAAGATATTTTAACCGACTGACTTTTATGCTGGATGTAGGATTGTTGTCAGTATCATCAAGCTAAAGACGGAGATGGATGGGTAGAGTATAAAGGATCTTTGGTATTTGATCAGCCCCAGACTGTGAGTATTCCCCGAGAAGTTTCTCTTTGGTCACTACTTCTCTTGATCAGTGTCTCTGTTTCTGCCCGAGTTATTCTGGCCCATAATGGCAACTAGTCTAATCATTAGAAGGACTACAATATTTGGACTCCCTGAGGCTTTGTTGTTCTTCAGCGTTCATCATTAATACCTGTCTGTTTGAATATCTAGGTGGAAATACCACGTGCTTTTGTCTGTGCGGAGAGCAAGATCTTTGATGTGTCAGAATGGGCTATATGCCAGGTTCGTATGTGTAACCGTGCTGAGGATGACCTCTGTCTTGTTGTTTCTGCCTCTCTCTGGGGTGACTGTTCGCCTAGTATTTACACACCTTTTCCTTTCACTTGGGGTTATTTGCCAGTGTTGGTTTCCTTTGTACTTCAAAATAGCAGGGGCAACCAAATGGGAAAAGTTATGGGGACTCAATTGCATCTATTCTTTGAACAGTTGCCTCATTTTTCTCCTATGTAAGCATCAATTTTAAAGTTGAGTCCACTTTGACACAGTTCTTACGTGTTTGTACAGGGAATGGCTTGTAGACCTAACACACATAGACCAAGTTTCCATGTAAACATGGTTGGACTGGATAAATCTTCCCAGAGATCGAGTTCTAGTAGATACCCTTGGGATCTGGATGCTGAGATGATGGACGAGGATGAGGAATTCGAGCTATGGCTACAGCAAGCAGTAGCATCTGGTCTATTTTGCGAGACTTCCAAGCGTAGAAAGAGTTGGAGTCCTTTTAAGTTGCCCCAGAAGAAGGGATTAAAGCAATGGCGAAGATCATCCTGAACAGGACATTCATAGACAGTTAACCACTAGCTTCATGCAGCGGGCTTGATTCAGCAGGTGCAAAGAATGAAGGGGATTTGAAACCCTACTGATTGGTATAAAGAATCGCCAAGTGCTGGCAGTGAGATCACCGTAAGCGAAAGGCTCGGACAGGGACTAGCAGAGTTAACAGGGTTCTAACCTGTTTGGTTTGCCCGAGAGCCTCTGTATATAATACTGTCTAGCTCTTACTAGCGAAGCGTTTCTTCTGGTGATAAAGATGTCATTTTTGAAGACTTCCAAGTTCCACTGAACCATGAAGATTTCTGTTAGGATAGGTTGCATTAATTATTATTTTTTTCTTCTGGGCACACGAAGGGTCGAAGCCCCGTTGTTGCCCTTTCTCTACATTTAAGATAGTTTTTAGCCGTGTAGTTTTCAATGGTAATTCTTGAACAGCAAAGATAACGTGCTATAGTTTGCTGCCAATTTGCCATGCACCTGAAGGTTTTAAGGTGTAATAGATTTGCCATTGTACTATTTTAGCACTTGAAATGAAGGATACCCTTGTATTTTCCTTACTATCATGCAAAGGAATATAATCTCTACGACTTGAGAAACATCCACATAGCAGACTGCTCTAATCAAACACACAAGGCATTAACACAGGAAGAGTGGATATGGAAGACAGGTAAATGATTCGGATGAAAAACTGCTAAAATTTTGTGAGGCAATAAACAAGTTCAATAAGCTGGTCTAAACGTTACATTTAACATCGATATCAACAGCAGAGTGATCGCCTCTCGGATCTACCAGACTCAACTGGACATCAAGTTTCATAATATGCTGCACATCTCTGCCTTACATACTACATGCTACCCTTGGGGGTAAAAAATTTGGTGGTTGGTGAAAGCAACCGTTGAGAAAAACTTAGCATGCTCTATATCCGCTCACAAATATTTGGGTACCAGCAAAGTCTGATATAGATTTCACATCGCGAAAGCACCCTTCCAGTTCTGTTTCCAAATAACTAACAAGGGACTCACTTTGTTTTCCATGGTTGGTCTGCAGGACAGCAAAGATATGAGAATGAAGATTTGCATAAAGATATGAGAATGAAGATTTGCATCAAGATATCATAGTGCATAAAATGGCAACAAAAGAAAATCATATTTAGGCTGCAAAAGCCGTTGGAATGCTAACAATAGCTAAACCTCGAAAGGCAAATAATCCACCCGGACTCGGAATGGAAGCCGCTCCACGGCATAAGTGCAGAAGGTCATCCATTCCATTTACACCACTATCTAGTGCAAGCCTTGGTTCATGCCTACTAACTTCTGCTTGTAGCCCACTAATATTTTCACTGAGCGGCCGAACCACGATCCTTGCTTCACTTTTCCTGCCATATATAAACCAACTCCATAACCATGTCATGGTTTGTTTGGTACACCTCCTGATTTTCTGTGGGCAATTCAGGAAGAAACATATCAGGCTTGCTACCACATAGAGACAAAATACCAAAATGCCCCCCCCCCCCCCCCCCCCCCAAAAAAAAAAAAAAAAAAAAAAGACCTCAGCAATATTACGGTACATCACTTCACTAACATTTCCTTGTTTAATAGGATTTCCCATAAGCCACAACAAATCAATCAATGATGCATAAATGTCATTGAATTTTTTCCCCTTAATGCTTAAAGGTGGATTTGAATCCGAATCCTCTTTCAAATGGAAATAAAATGGACATAACTAAGCTGGACATTAGAAATGGCAGGTAAATCAACCAGAACTTTAGCAAGATATAGTACATTACCTGTAGATCGTACCTCTGCACATTATAAGATGCAACAGCAACTGCAACTGGGCTAATGTCAGAGGGCAACAGCTCTTCCAGAAGAACCCAGAATCCTACCAATCCCAATAGCAAGTGCCCCACTCCCAGTGCCCAAATCAGCGCATCACCCAGCAACTTATTATCATTAATCACGTCATTAAGCATGTCTAGAATCAGCTCAGTCTCAGGCCTTGGTATCAACACTCCTTCTTAGACAGACAACTCCAGTGTTCACGTCCTACTATATACTGAAATGGCCTCCTCTCCTCAATTCTTTTCTTCCGTACCAAATACATGTCCTCCAAACACGACCACCATTTATCATCATTGGGTTCCACTGTCACTGTTGACAGGGAAAAATAAGAGGATTTAACAAGAACGTCTTGGATGAACCAATTGAGTTCTCTGTGCAAGAGGGGTAGAATCTGGGCTATTGTCCAGTTCCAAGAACGTGGAGCCGACTGAGGAGGCTAGGTTCCTGGCCCAAAGGTGCCACTTTTGGAGGTCTGAGAGTGGTTTTGTAGATGGGTGGGCGGAGAAACAGGGGGCGGGGCGGGGCGGGTTTGAGGTTTAGGAGAAATGGGTGCCAATGATATTTTAGCGTAGACGAGGAGGAGGACGCACGTGCCAAAAGTGACTTCATCGTCTCAGGACATCCTCAGCTTGTGCACACTGTCCCTTGTAGCTAACTTATATTTCTCTGGATAACTTTTTTCCATCTTCTTCGCTGTTTTGTGCATTGCTTTTTCAATAAGCTTTCCTCCTTCCTGGCCGCCAACGTCAGAGGTAAGTCCGTTGCGTTCTATCTGAATGATTGATCCAAATACTAGACCATGACAAGGTCCAATGTTAACTCGCTACCTCATTAAATCAAACTAAGTTATTTATGTATCTTTCCTCAGTCTTATTTTAATGCTTGTTTATTTTGGCAGTGCAACTTAAATTGTGAAGCATGACAATCACAAAACAACTAAAAGGCCTGTCATGTACCACTGAAGAACAACTTCATGCACTCCAGCATTTCATATATTTGAAATCGAGAAAAACTTAAACAACCTCGGCACTTACATACAAATTTCAAATACTTCTATATGGCAGTTGTCACAACTCAAACTCTAGATATCAGGTCACATAGCAAACATTATTTTTCTTTCTGGGTTTGTAAAATCAAAAACTTAGCAACAGACTAGTGGAATTGCCATCCGTCATGACAACCTATCTCACAACCATCAAAGCATATGGTCAGCCATGGCCTTTCTTCCTCGATACAGGTTAGTTCATCTCTTTTAGCAGCCAAAGAGGTCAGTCCAGCACCAAGCCACTTCAAGCTCCTGAACAAAGGGTTGGATAGTAAATCCACCAATTTAACCGACAATCTTGGACAGTGGTAAAGATCAAGCCTCTCTAGACATCTACTTCCGCCTTGGCCTCTTTTCTCTAACGCCAAGGTTGCTAAGGATGTATCTGTCACGAAAAAGCAATTCCGGATACATAGCTCAGTAAGTGCTTGAGCTGCTGTAGCAACTGTAACCACAGCTTTATCTGATATACCCGGCATATGGCCTAAATCTAGAGATGAAAGTGTAAGCTTGATCAATCCTTCGCCAAGCAACATAAGGCCAATTCCTTTATCTGTAATCCTCTTGCAGCCTCTAAGGGATAAGCATGCTACAGGCGCTATTCCATTGCCAATAACAGCAAGACCATTGTCTGTGACATCAGCTCCTCCAAGGTTTAAAACTGTGAGTCGACTAAAGTTGGCTATGGAGTTAATGCAGGTATCCGATAAGCTCCTGCATCCACACATATCAAGCACTTCTAGACTACTACAACAAGCCAGTTGTTCTAAAGTTTCACTGGTTATCAAACTGCATGATAACAATCTAAACTCCATGAGCGAACCTGCAGCAGTACCCATATCATGAAAGGCCAAGTCTGATAATAGGACGGCATTCTGGACTTCAAATTTTTTCAGATTTTTGCAGGAATGCAAAATTACAGAAAATCCAGCATCAGTAACTTTAGAAAACCCCCCAAAGTTTACACTTTCTAGGTCACTGCAATTTTCAGAGAGAAGAAACATTCCCAAATCATTTATCCTTCTGAAAGAAGCAGGATAATTTGCTCTACTTCGCACAATTGAAAGGCTCCTCAGATGATGACAAGACCTCAAGAATTGAAGCCCAGAACTGGTCAAGTCATGGGGTAGAAGTGGTTCCTTACAAGGTCTATCTTCTAGACTAAGTTCAATTAGTAGTGGAAGAGCATTGGTGATAGAAATGATAAGTTCATTGGACAACACATCCACGACAAGTGATAAGTGCTGCAAGTTAAAATGAGGATGAGGGTAAAAAGAAGATGAAGGGATGCTAAAACTGGATCTGATTCCTAGAAGATTTCTACTGTCTTCAAGCTGATGCATTAACCTGATAGTGGCTTGCCCATTCACAGTCTGAAGCTTCAAAAACTTGAGGCTTCTGGGGAAAAAAGGCTCAATGGATTCCAAATCATACAAATCAAGCTCGGTTCCTCGAATCTTTATTGATAAGGACTGCCAAGGAGAAATGTTACAGAATCAACAAGCAAAAACTTTACATCAGGTGACGACACTTGCACTAATATATTTGAACTTCTAATGGAATATCACATATTACAGAAGTATACAAGATGATATCCAATAGAATAGCAAGTACCTCCAAACAGAGGAATTGTTGAAATATCTTTACAAGGTTCTTCTTTAAATACTTCGGCAATCGCTGTCCAGCCAATTCTAGTACAAGAACCCTATTAGAAGCATGAAAACCACCAAATTAAAACTAGTTCAATTGCATTAAGCAGGAAGTATCTTAGAAGATTTCAAGTTTATGGTGCCGTGAGATGCCAAAATCATCAACATCGGAAAGCACAGCTCTGAAGAAGCAAATAAAGAGTTGAAAATGTAATGAAAGTAGTCCATACCAGGTCCTCAACTGGATTCCAAATTCTCAAATTTACGATCTTAATGAATTTTCAGATGGCTAATGTTAAGAATGTTAATTTCTAAAGATGATAAAAAGACATCTTAACAAAAAGAAGATTGGGAAACCATAATTTTCCCAACTTCAAAGACAAAAATAGTAGCTAAAGGACTCTTTTAAATAATATTTTGCAGTTTAAAAAAGAGCGACTTCCACAGAGCATGTCAAATAACAGCATGGCTGATATGAAGTTAAGAATCTCAGGCCAATCTTCCAAGAAAATTAGACAAACCAGTACCTCAATGCTGGGCAAAACTTGGCAATTGAAGAGAGAATAGAATATGAAAGCGAGGAGCCCTTCAAGAGATTCAGTTCCTGGATATTTTGTCCAAGAGTTTGGATGACTGAGAAATTATCCAGGCGAAGGCAATCGAGAGTGACACGCTTGACACTCCCCAGCCTATAGAAGATATGATTCAAAGTCTCAGCATCAGGTGAAAATGCCTGTCAGCCAATATTCAACTATCATCAGCACTCCCATCTTTTCATCAGCAAAAAGAACAAGTGTATGGAACCACAAACGGATAAAATTTTCTCCGTCAGTATGCAACAAGATTAAAACTTGGATGCAGCGCAAATCCAAATAACGCCAAAACAGTATGTGTTTACACAGCAAAAGCAATTAAACATGAAGAGTAACTAGTTCATCTAGAAATCCGGTTAAATGCTGAAGATTATTGTATGTTCTATTATCCCAAGTGACTCACGGATAGATCGACGGTGGAAAGAGATGAAAGAAGCTGAGAGACGGAGCAACGCAGCTCACGGGACACACATGCGGTTGAACAGAGGGAGACCAAGTCCAGGCGTTGCAAGATTTCCAGAAGGCAGCTGTTCGGAAGATTCTCCAGGCCGCCGGTCACCGCAGGAATTTTGTTGCTCATTTTGCTCGTTTACCTGTCTGATGCAATTTGGTTTCAATTTGGGGAAGAACTTCTAAGTGTTGGGGTTGAAATGAGAATTAGGTAAAATTCAGTGTCGAAATTATAAATAGAGAAAATGATATACGTTTTGTCTCAAAAATATGGTTATGCTTTAAAATTATAATAAAATTAAATTGTAACACTATTTTTAGGATAGTAAAAAAGTATATGGAAATTTCGTCATTTATTTTTCGAGGAAAAAACCTGTTAGCTGTTGCTAGAGTATCTTTTTTTTTTCCCCCCTTTTTCGGCAAGGCATATCTCTTTCTTTAAATACCAAATACTATGTTTTTCACCTGGATGGAAACATATTTTATTTTATATTAATATAAAGGTGCTAAAAAGGTTTGTTGTTATGTCACATACATAGACATTTATTAATCCGTAAAGAAGAAAAATACTATCTACGATCAAGCTTACAAGTTACACCTAACAATTTTATATTGGGATATTAAAATTAACCATCGAGTTAAGTCATCTTAAGCAAAGGATTTGAAATTGTCAACGAGTGATTTACCATTGTACCTTTTCGTGCGTGTAAATTTACCAAACATGATAAGGGGGGCGTATCCTTACAAACATGCCTACGCTGCATTGGTATCACAATAACTGCTAAATCAGCAAATTTAGATAGCTCTTTAATGAAAACCAATGGAGAAGAAGATGCATGTTACACCTACAAGATGACGGGGGAAATGCCAAAGAGCTGAACCCTTCGAGGGCACAAAAGACATTTGACAATAACCTTTTTTTTTTTTTGTTGAAATGTGAAATTTTTCATTCAACCGAATCTAATAGGCTACACAAATGCTCAACACACCGGACATGTCCATAATGCGATGCATATACCATCCTTCTAAATCTGATACTATCTCGATATACTATATATGCATAATAACAAGAAAAGCTATCATCTAGTACTTATACGCAATGGATCCTGCAAAAATATAAGTAATTAATATAAGAGTCTAAATACATCAGTAAAGACTTTATGCACTACATGCTGAGGAAAAGGTGAAGTGTCTTCGAGAATTTTGCAGTTTTTAGACTACCTTATTATGTAAATGGAAGCCACAACTTTGGTCTAAATAAACTGGGACTGAACTGATTACTTTCGAACAATGAGACAAGAGAAGCCCAGTCTCTACTAATGAAAAGTCGGACTCGGACTTCCTTCCATCCATCTATCCCCAAAAGGCAACCAAAGAAAATATGCTGAGTAGTCTCCAAAGAAGCTTAAACACATGAGGAACATGATAGTTCAATATCCAAAAAGCTTAAATTCGATTTAGTAGGCACTCAGTCTAAGGTAGCCATCCAAAAAACAATTGAATGTTTCGGAGAAGAAGAAAGAGCCCAAACCATGCTAGCCCAAGTTCTATTAATCCCCTTCGATCTTAAATCTTCATATGCAGTAAATTTCCTCCCTTAACCCAATTTTCGAAAGCCATTTTGACCGAAATCAGATCACTGAATTTTTCCAACATCAACTTCTTAATGTATATCAATTTCTTCAATATGGTGAGCACGTGTCAAGTTGCGTGACAAAGCTTCTTGTGTGACAAGAGTCTTTTTGGCCGAGCTAACTTGGAATACTTATGTACCCTATCCACGACTGGGCATAACCAAGTGTGTGCTGTGGCCGAGGTGACAACCAAGGTTGAGGTGACGACTAAGGCCGAGGTGGTGTTGTGACTGAGTTGACTAGCGTTCGATGACTCTAAGTAGGACTGATTGATGCTGACTTGATATCCTTGTCGACGTCGAAGGAGCATTCTGCATCCCTTTGAGCCTCGACAACTTGGCTGTGTAAAAAGTAGCTGACGTGAACTTTAAAGGGCTTGCGTCTTTGTAGGTCCAATGATTAAGTTTGTTTCAACTTTCAAACTGTCACTTGTGGGCTATTTTAATTTGATAAATATTTACAGCCTCGTATTTTATCCATCCTACGAGTGGCTCAAGTTGTGAAAAATGATTAGCAACGGGAAACCTTTTAAGTGCGAAATGTGCATGTTTAATAGTTACGAGTGTATTGAATGCTGGGCAATAGTTGGCATATTATATTCTTCTTGCCCAGAATTTGTTCGGTTGTAATTATGTGGTCTTGCAACTCAGCAAAAGGTGCCAAACTCTGGGGTCTTTTTTTTTTTTTTGGGGGGGGGGGGGGGGGGGGTTGACAAAGCATATACTTAGTTTAGAGTTGGTCTCTGTTGGCCTTTTGGGTTACTGGAATCATTCTTCAGAGTTCTTTTGTCTAGCATCAAGTTCATGGTCTAGAATATGGAAAAGGTTATCATAGATGAAATAACACTCACTCCATAAGCAGAGTAACTTTTTTCCTTTTTGAGATGTCACAAAAACTTATGAATTTATCATTCCAATCTTAAGAAATTATGTGGCCTTTCAAGGCAATCATTATCGATATTTAAAGCCGACAACACATTAAATGTAACTAATAATGCAACAAAAAGGTAAAAAATGACAAATTATTGTAATTTTGAAGGATCATACATAACATTAAGTGCTAGAGAATCCAAAAATGACTCCCGGTTGGAATGGAGGAAATACCTACTACTACAATCACGTATTCTATTATACTAAAACATGGGCAAATGCTGTCAAATGTCCCCTGCCTAAGAAAAACCGATTAATGGAGCAACATCAAACGTCCTTGCCAACGGGGCACTCACTTACCTGGCAGTGTTTGCAGGACTACTCCAACCTCCTCCAGCGTGACAACAGATTTCTAAGGAATGGAATCTGAAAGATAAACAGCTGATAATTACTCTTATTATTGATGTTTTATTAGTGCATTACTTCTCACTGTTCGGAAAGAAATCTCCAGTATACAGAAAGATACCTAAAGATAGGTGTTGTACTAACAAAGTACAAGCTTACCCTACCATCCAATTTGAGCAAGACAATTGTCCTGCAAACTAGCATTTTGGTGCAGCGCCGGCAATACAACTTCTATCTGCAAAATACATGTAAATAAAACAAAGAAGCTATTAAAGGTATTAACTCTACTTGTCAGTATAAAGTACACCTTTTTATACATTTCCTTAAGGAAGCACCTACATCTTAACCTGCAAATTTAGCAAGTTCTGGTACCAAAATTTGAAAAAGAAAATCAGCTGTCTCTAGTCGGGGTCTAAACTGGGACGGTGAATATGGAAGTGCATATCCAAAGTTAAATGCATCGTTCATTGTTGGCCACTTTCTACCATTCCGTCTTGATGGTTCTCTTTCCTTTCAGATTAAGTTGATCTCCGGTGACCAATCTCATTTCTACACAAGTCAAAAAAGAATAAAACATAAGAGAAACTAGTAGACCAATCTCATTCCTGTGCAAGTCCATTACATTTATGCCCATCTAAAGGGAGTGGATCTTTTTTTTTTTTTTGGTGTTTGTGGGGGGGGGGGGGGGGGGATGAAGACAAAGAAGAAGAAGAAGAAAAAACATCATTTGTAATTATCAAATCGAGCCAATCAAGACTTGGACATCAATTCAAACAGAAATCCAGAAACTGTTCATCCAGATTGAACCAGTACTATCCATTCAGGATAGATCAGAAAGTATTCAGGTCGCAAAGTTAAAAACTACAGATGCAAGAAACAAGTGTGTTAGAAAGATAAAGTTAATGATGGCTAACTTAACAAAAACCAGGTATTTTTCTGACACGATATGCGGGCCCTAGTAACAAATCAAATATAGATGAACATTGTACAGCCAAGTTAACTATTAATAAAAGAAGAAACTTGGAAGTTCTGGTGGATCCTTTAGTTCCATTGAATAAATAGATACCTGCAAGATTTCCAGATCGACTCATAAAAAAGAATAGCAAGGACTTTGAGCTTCCTTTCCCCCTGGGGACCTCCAACACGTTTGACCACAGGCAATTGCTTGATCCCTTTAGCCTCCATTAACTGTTTTGCAGTTTCCAGATCAGTATCTGGAAAACAAGTCAGGATTCCACGTTGTCTTCCACGATATCTTATCCCACGGGTGCAGATAGCAGAAACAAGACATGTGGTTATCTGGACAAAAAAAATCAGAATTTCTGTTGATCATCTCCTTGACAAGTTTAAAAGACACTGAATAAGGGCATAGAGAGCATCAACTATAGTCAGCAGAAAAAATCATCTACAGTACACAATTTAGAAATAAGACAAAATGCGCTAAACATTTGTTGTGAAATACATACCTCTGCAAAGGCTGAATTACTAGATGAAGCATCACCAAAATTCTTGAAAAGGCGCCGCTTAATGTCACCATAAGTTAAGATTCCCTCCAAATGATCCTTACTGTCTACAACAATGACACAACTCTGATGACCTTTATCCATAGACTCCATGACTTCTTTAAGAGTCTGATTTGGGTAGACCTTCAGGAAGCTAGTTGTCATAGCATGGGAAACCTGATATTGAAAGGCATACACAATCGACCAATTTCAGCTCCCATAAAATGGCAGAATAAGGAAGTTATATGAAAACCATATGCCAGAAAATGTCAAATTCAAAAATCTGACTTCTGAATATGCACTTAAATAGGACAAAGAAAAAGTGAGCACCTTCAGATCTTCGGGAATAAAAACTTCCTCCATATCATCAGAATATGAGGAACTTCCTATGATAGAGAGTTCCAAATCATTTCCTGCTCCAGCCTGCCTCCAAACTCCCCCCTCATTTTTGTCTTCACGTGGTGAAAGAACTGCATAGCCGCCTGAAGTATTCATTGTCTCTGATGCCTCAATCTCTTTAGATTCATTGGTTACTGAAGGCACCCAAATGGCCAATCCAACTGCACCCTACATAGCAATTTCGACAAAGAATTTAGTGACAGATATATGTCTTCTTAGGAAGCAATGAGAATGGCAGATAAAACAAGAAGAAAATGAACCATACTTTATCAGCTATGCATGGCTGTACTTTTGCAATATCAGCGCATGGAGACAACCTGATTATACACCCTAGGGCACCCCTCACCCCATACATTGGCCATGTATAATACAAACAAATAATTCATGCCAGAAAATGATATTAAATATATCTCAATGCAGGAAAGTAATTCATGCATCAACTATTAAAACCAAGATAGCCTTCATCTATTAGACCTTCAATGAAAGATAAAGCTACTAGGCGACCCAACTCGTTCCCTTCAAGACAAGCTTCCTTTTTTATCAAGAGCAAAATATGACCCGGCTTCTCACTGAGACTCAAATGTAAAACCCAATCTCTAGTATATTTTAATTGGATTGACATATAATAAGTTGCAAAATATGGCATACATGACTTACTGTATTAGCTAAACACTAGGTGTCGGCTAATATCAGGAGGGTGTCATACATAATTCAAAGACTCTCTACCAACACTGGCATAAGAAATAGTACTCCCAATGAGCTAAGCGCCTCACCATCAGAGGAAGCAATATCCGGTAATCTTTTGTGAGTTCGAACAGTAAAAGAACTGAGGTCAAAGGTACTGAACAAACTGAGGCTAGGGTAGCTGCCATACCTACCTGCATTATGAGCATGAAAATCATTAACACGAAACTACATAATTCTTAGTGGCAAAGAATGAAGATAGAACACTTGAGAATGCTTTTAAAAATTAATACCAATGCATATGCTTGTGACTGGGCAACAGCCGCATTGCCAGGAATAGCTGAATTGATCAATTCCCCAGCCAAACCACCAAATACAGCACCAACAGCAGCACCGATCATTAAACTTGGAGCATACAGCCCGCCAACAAGTCCAGAACCTTTACACAGAGCAGTTGCAAGAACTTTTGCAGCTGACAACTGAGCTAGAAGCCATATACCAGGTGCTGAGGCTGTCTTTCCCGTATGCAAAATTTCATCCACATTAGTGAATCCCCAGTAGAGTATTCCAGGGTACCGAAGAGCGATTATTCCAGCTCCCAAACCTCCCAAGGCAGGGCAGACAACACTTGGAATTCCAAATTTTTCCTTAAAAAACTGAAATGCGGTGTTGGACCAAGACACCAAGTGAGTAAACGCAACACATACCACTCCACATAGCATCCCTAGTATAAGGTACAAAGGTAGCTCTGCAAAATGAATGTAGCGAATCCTCAATGTTCTGAAATAATGTACCAGAACCAAAAGAAGGACAACAGTGAATTCATCAACATTCAGAATAAATTTCATGGCCATCCAAGTATATTCACTTTAGAGAGGACTCAATAGACACAAGATACGTATGTTAAGTGGCAATATTTCATTTTAGAACTTAAAACAGATCGTGCAAGTTTCTATGATGATCAACACAACTAGAATCAGATCAAATACCAGCAGCAGATTTCAATTCATACGTGGGCACTGTAAAAGCCTGTTTCTCTCCAAGTACGGCATTTGACACTGTAGATGAGATGACAGAAGCCAATATTATCATTGCTGTGGTAAAGGGTGGAGAATTCTCTGCACGATGGGGCCTCAAAACTGTTTCAATAGCAAAGAAGCAGCCAGCAACAGGAGCATTAAAACCTACACAAGCAAAGATGTGATGGTCAGAAAACTACACATGAAACTAACAACACCAACTGTATCTAGCATCTGCAGAGGTCATAATAAGATAGAATCATCAATCAGGATCACCAATTGAAGGTTTAAACATGCTTGCTACCAAGTGAATCGAACTTTTAGTTCTGACAACAAAAATGAGTAGGCAAACAAGCTCCATCAACTGGTGTATATTGGTTCAACAGATAACAATTGAATTTGAAAATAATCAAGACTAATGATTCTTGAGGTAATTCAGAAGCAGAAGCACCTCCGAGAAAATAAAAGTTTCTGAAATTTAATCTATCCACACAATTTCAACAGCAAATCAGCACCATGTTTGGGGGGAGGGGGAGAGGTTGGGAGGGGAAAGCACACCTGATGAAATTCCAGCAGCTGCACCAGCTGCAACAAGGGCTATTCTCCTTTCTTTATTATTTTCCATCATCACTGAGCATCCATATGCACACGATTTTCCAATATCTACACTAGGGCCTTCAGGACCTAAGGAACACCCAGTGCCCAATGTTACAGCAGCTTGAATGGCTTTTACAGTTGGGAAAATTCCAGCAAGTACATCAAATCCCTGTCCTTGTGAAGAATTGGAACGCTGCATTTTAGTCAAGATTTCAAGTAAGCCATGCAGCATGCCGACAATAACTCCACCCAGAACGGGTATCAAGAGTATCCGATGCCAAGTGTCAGCTAACCGCTGCAAACGGAGCCAGGATGCCCCTTCATTAGGAGTGCCAGCCCATGCCCATTCGTGAATCACGTGAACCTAAGCAAAAATACCAGAAGCCATTCATAATTGTCAAATGGACTAAGTCAAGGGGCAATAGAACCACAATGGTGAAAACAAAACCCAGGTGCAAAATACTCTCCTTACAGTCTGTTACATTAGGATCTGCTACCTGCTAGCGAATGGACATAAAGTAAGACGATGGCCAGCCAAAAAGATCAAGCACAAGAGTTGGCAAACTTCATGCATCATTCTCTCAAGCATATATGAATTTAGGATATCGAAGGTCAACTCTGACACTCTTACGCTAACACCAATCACTAAATTTGAGCTTAGCCACAATTCCTTTCATCTTTGATATTGAAATCAAGGACATATATAGGTAACTAAATCAACTATGTAGATTATAAACAAACACTGCAATAGTCCAATGCATGCCGTTGATAAGTGAACTCAAACACATTGGCAAAAGACTTAAATCTTGGTACATAGGCAGATTCAACCATACACTGATACTGGAATTAAATGGAATAGTAAAGCAACAAGGAAAGGAGAGTTTTTTCCCCTCTCGTGTAACTGACACGTGACAAATGGTTTATACCCATATTTCGACCACATACTGTAACTAAACGGCAAAAAGAAAAATAAAGCAACAAAGAAAAACATTTTTCAAATAACTAACCGCGCGATTAAAGGCAGCAACACAAAGGCCAGTGGCAAGGCCAAGGAGGCACCCAATTAGCAGCAACGCCCACTCCGGCGGGGCGAAATCACCAAGTATCTCCTCCTCACCGTCATTACCAATGCGGTTTCCGTTGACATTGCCACTAATAATATCACTACTAACACTAGTGTTTACATCATGTTCCGGATAGGAATTAGAAGAAGCAGGAACAGGATAGGAGGTGTAATGATTATGGCGGTGGCCTCCATCCGGAGACGACGGCCGCCGATTCAAGCTTGATCGGCGATTAGAAAACCCTCGATCCAATCGACTCAACAGATCTTTAAATCCTCTGGTAGCAGTTCGGGGAGTTGACTGGCTCTCTAAATCTCCCTCGGACTTGGATGAATTGGATCGTAGCAGGACCTTGTGATCGCTGCCGTAGTCGCCTACCGACATGCTCACTCCTCTTTCTCAGATCCCCATTGAAATGACTCCTCTGACTGAAAACAGCTCGTTTAAATCGTTTGAAACCAAAGGAATCCCCTTTGGAGGTCTATCAAGGAAGCAAGGAGAGATTTTCCGTGACTTGGAGACCTTGAGTTTAGAGTTTGGTGTGTGAGGAAAAGAAGTTGTTTCATGCACTGCCAGCTTAAAGAAAGATCCAATAAACTCCATTTATTAAACAATATTAATATATATATATATATATAAGATGAATATTAGTGTATAAAGTTGCATTGAATAATGCACATTAGAATTATTAAAAGTTTAAATAAGAATGGCAGTTAATATAAATTGAGAAACAATCACGTTTATACAACTTAAAGAAAGAGCATAATCATTAAATCAAAATATGGTTAAAAAAAAAATTTAAGTCTAACAAATTATGTGGGAATAAATAGTAGTTCAGGGCATGTTGTTAATGACGCACCTGGAGTTCATAGGCTGATATCATGAAGCACAAATGTTAAAATGGTCTTTGAAATATTTGAAAGTATATATCTTGTGGAGTCAGCTCTTAAGAAAATAGATTCGGAAGGCAAAGAGTAGCCAAAGACTTGTGTATCTTCAAGCGAAAAATATTCCCCAAAGTGTTTAGACTAACAAGACCAGGGTCAAAACTTCACTGAAAATCATCTCCTTAAACACAGAAAGCATAGAGCTTCCAAGTCCCTTAACCTTTTGGAGAGCCTAAAGTAAAGGTTATGACTGTGATTGAACTTTAAAGGACTTTTGAGCTTGGAAGGTAAGCTATTGCTCTAACACATTTAAATTTGGAAGGCAGACTGTTATTTTACACCTTCTAGTCCCGAGTAATATATACTGATAAAGATCGATTTAACTGTTGAAAATCATCTCTTCTTTGGTTCTGTCCCTTCAAGGCATTTGTGGTAAATTTTCTCCCCCATGATTCTAAGGCATTTGTGGTAAATTTTCTCCCCCATGATTCTAACTCTATTTATAGCATGTCCAGCTTAAAACATCCTTGATTTTTGACAGGTTCAACATGGTTGAAAGGGACACATCATATGTATATATGTCTAAGTAATAAAATATGTTGCTTTTAAACTGATATAGAAATGTGTCCAATTTTGTATCTTTGGTACCTTGTTTTACACTTTTTACCTTTTTTCCTTAGTGTCTAATGAATTAATTCCAGAACAACTAATATGAATGGGTACAAATGACATACATTTAGATTGTATAAGATTTTGGTTTAAAATCAGACCATTCTGCTATCATCTCGCATGAATTGATCTATCTAACAAAAAAGTTACCCATCCCTGACCTATTCAAAAAGATGAGACATATAAAACTTATTTTTTTAAGAAGGGATCGATTTTATTGCTGATAACTAGTCAACCAATTACATGTTGTTCACGATGTAATCTAGTCCTCACTATTTACATCGTGTGCTATACTACCCCTCATAAGAGTCCTAGCTAACTGAGCATGCTTCACCCGCTCCAGGATCGTATTTACCACAATACGTGTTCCTGGTCGTTCGAACATGTCTTCAAATGAAAGTCTGTTTCTCAAGGTCCAAATAGCATACAGTCCTTCCCGGAAAATATACGCCCACCCATGCGGGAGAGTGGCTGTGTCCATGTTCTCCGCTAGGTTCATATCCAGCCATTCAGACAACCCAAGTGTTCTTTGAAAAAATATAGGCCATATCTCAGTAGGGATTAAATTTCTCCAAATGTCTCTTGCCTCCCTACAGTCCCTAAGCACATGTAGGCAATCCTCCCTTCCCCGGTGGCAGAGATCGCAGCTTGATGTGTCGCAAATGTGCCTAAGATGCAATAGTTCATTGGTTGGCAGCCTTTCTAGTCGAGCTAGCCATAGTAGAAAATTGGCCCTTTGAGGTCCCTTCAAACTCCATATTTTTCCCCATTGTTTCTTCCTCCCAACATCCTCTTGCGTTAGTTGCATCTGATATGCAGATGCAACCGAGAAGCGGCCGCTCTGTGAACCCTTCCAAGCTATCAACTGTTCCTGCTGGATATCTCCAGCCATCTCGTCCCCAGGCATCGCTAGTCCCAGTCGAATGTGTTTAAACGCAGTTAGTAGACTTCTCCAAGTATGTGTAGCACTACTTCCAGGAGGTCTTGCGTTCCAAAGACTGCCGTACTTTGCCCGTAAAACTCTGACCCAAAGTACATTCTCATTTTTTATATACCTCCATACCAGCTTGGCAAGTAAGGCTCTATTCATCAGATGTAGTCTCTTAATGCATGTTCCTCCAGCGGCTTTTGGTTTTCACACCTATTGCCAGTTAACTAAGTGAAGCTTCCGAGTCTCTCCATATTCGCCCCAAAAGAAGTTCATGTTCAGTCTTTCCAACTTATTGATAATGTCAGCAGGAAGATAGGAGGTATGCATGGCATACTGCGGTATCGTCGAAGTTACCGATTGTATTAAAATTTGGCGAGCTGATCGCGACATCAGGCGTCCCTTCCATGATGCTAGTTTCCTCTCCACTTTTTCCACAAGGTAGCTGTAGGTTGTCTTACTGATCCGTTTATGTAGTAGCGGGACACCTAGATAGCGGCCCAAGTCGCTGGTGAGGGGAATGTCGAACATTCTGCTGAGATCAAGAGCCATATCGGTGCTTACATTCTTGGAGACATATAGGTTTGATTTAGATGTATTCACCTTCTGTCCTGATGCTTTACAGAAATCCTTCAGACAATAGGCCACAACCTTTGCCTGAGTTTTTGTAGCCACCCCAAATAAAAATATATCGTCCGCAACTAAAATGTGTGATATGGCAGGTCCCGATCTCGATGCCCGAATAGATTTCCACTGTCCAGACTCAACACTTCTTTGGATTGTTTTCGTCAGGTATTCCATACAGAGCACAAAGAGGTACGGAGCCAGCGGGTCTCCCTGCCGTAGGCCACGTTGAGGTCGGAAGGCCTCCAATCTGTCGCCTTGCCAAAGAATTTGCAGCCTTGCCTTAGTTACCACAAACATAATCATATCCACCATGTTCGAATCAAAGCCCGCTGCCGTTAACACTTGGGATAGGAAAGACAAGTCAATTCGGTCGTAGGCTTTTTCGAGGTCTATTTTTATCGCCATTGCTCCTTTACGGCCCTCCTTACATCGCATAGAGTGTAGCAGCTCCTGGACCACAATAATATTGTCGCTTGCTTGACGCCCCGGGATAAAACTACATTGGTTGTCACTTACAAACTTACCAATAATCAGCTTCAAGCGGTTAGCTATCACCTTTGTTATAAGTTTAACCACCACATTTGATAAGGCTATGGGACATATAAAACTTATTATTTGTTCAAGTGTCCTGGCTAAAGGGATTGTCATCAATTTGGGACACGATAAATAAAACATATCAACCTATTTTCAGACATCATCAAATGAGTATTTAGTAAAAAAAAATTTGCATATTTATACCACCGATACTGCGAAATCGCTGGATTAGATATGTCATAGCGTCTAGTGATATTTACTATTTAGGCTACAAGTTGACCAACATTCCGTTTTTTCCTTATTGTTTTTTTACTTGACATTGCCATTGATATTGTCTTTTACGACGATGGTTAAACCTAAAAAAACGAAAAGAACATGATGTGGAGCGTGGCCATCCATGATCAACCCAACAGAAATTGTCGTGGATCACCTAAGGAAAATTAACGTGTTTGGGAGGTTTATTCGGTTCAATTTAATGATAAAAATCATAGTTATATTTACAATTTTATCCATACTAGTGTAAGAGCCAATTTTATTCCTTCAATTAGGTAGCCAAGGTTTGTGCTATTATTGTCTTTTGGGTTCTGTGAGAGTTTTTATATTCTCTCTATTTAGAGTAAAGTTGGTCCAATTTTCATTGAGAGAGGTAGGTCAAATTGAGTGAACCACGTAAATTTTGTGTCTACTGTCTCAATTATTATTCTTCAATTTATTTTGTTTTCTGCTATTTTCATCAAGGACTATAAACTCGAGTTTGTTTCTTTAACAAAATTCATTATTATGTGCTTATGATTCTATTGTATCTTGATTTTGATAAATGTTTTTAATTACGGGAATTCTATGTTATTTTACTATAAATTTTTTTACTTTTGTTCTTTGTCGATGACGACTCAAATCATACAGTTTAACATAACAATTACACGTGATGCGTATGCTTAAATGGGATTGGATTAATCCGTAATTACCAAACCAACAATATCATGTGTACATGCAAGATAAATATCTTTTTGGAGCAAGATAGAGATCTTTAGAACTTCGGGGAGAGGATTTCTTATATTTCTTTCTAAAACTTAAGTCGGTATGAAATATAGACACTTGTAAGAAAGATACTGCAATATAGTAGTAAAATAAGATCATTGTATATGGTAGAGAATAACCTTATATAGACAGGTCATATTGACGTATAATTTGTTATACCTTTGAGTCCTTTTTCAGTGATATGGAATGCCAAGATTCGTGATCAGAATTGGAGTCTATACTTCATGACCCATCAACAACAACAACAATCATATCCAGCATATCCCAACGACAACACAAGCTATCATTAGGGTCTATGGAAGGTGGGAGGCAGACAAACAATACATCTATCCCTTGGGATAGAGAGTTTGATTCCAATGAGACCCCCGGCTCTATATGTACCTGCAAAGATATCATAATAATAGGAATATGTATTAGTCAAACTATTTTATTAAACATATACAAAAGTCTTCATGACCCATCAGTATTAGTAAATTAAAAACAACTTTACACTTAGATAGAACATTTATATCCTGTCCGATAAAAATTGCTTAAAAACAAGAGGTCTCATGGTGGTTTCATAATTGGCGAAATAACAAATTGTATGTAAACCATGAATCAAATTCATGCATACAAGAATTACAAATATGTATTACGTAATGCAGTATTTCCTTCCGATACGGCAACCACTTGGTATGATTTAGGTGGCGTTTGGTTGGCATTTATGTATCGAAATTAGAATCGGAATGGGTATGATAGAATATGAGTTTGGAGGATATGAGTTTGGAGTCAAAAGTGATATTTGTTTGATATTAAAGTGGGAATAGGAATAGTGACAAGTCGGAATAGTGGTCGCCGCCGGCAGCGGACCGGCGGCGTTGACCGACAGCTCTCCATTCCCCCCATTCCCACATTTTGATAGATAAGGGGCCTAGTATATCAAAAAACGATATTCATTACTAAATAGTTGGATATCAAAATGAAATCCATTCACTCATTTCTCCTAATCAAACAGCCGGACCCTTATTTCCATTTCCCTCAACCAAACGCCAGCTTAATCTCATCTGTCACATGCACCTGATGTCTCTTTCTCTAATTTCAGAAGAAAATATCTTTCTCTCACACGCATATTCACACAGTGAAGGGGACAGTGCGAATGAACAAGGGAATGAGATCCTCTAACCCCCCTCTCCGTGACCGTCCGCGTGACCGCCCGCCACGTGGCAGCGGGGAGGGGTGATGAGGCTGGATGCGGGTGACCTCCATCCAGCCTCACCACCCCCCTTGCTGCCACGTGGCGGGCGGTCGCGAAGGGGGTGAGGGAGTGGGGGGTCAGGCGATCCTGACCCATGAACAAGGGGGTTTATTATAAAAATACAAACTAAAACGGGTTAGGATCCTCTCACCCCATGAGTCATCATGCGACACGTGACAGCATGGGTGGGTGGTGAGGCTAGATGCAGGTCACCCTCATCTAGCCGCACCATCCATCTCTACTGCCACGTGTCGCATGGTGACGCATGGGATGAAAAGAAAGTGGGTGAGTTGATCTCATCCCAACTAAAACATACCAACCTTTTTTTTTCTTTTTTTTTTCTGTGTTAGAGGAGAACCTGATGCCCTTTGGATGATGTGTGAGACTGAGAATGGGTGGTGCTGTTTTTCTTCAGCTACTGTACATACAATCACATTGTGTGTGCTAACTTCCTTCTTTCTCTTCTTCTCTTTCCTATTTACCCCTGATTAAACATCCTAATTGCATAAGATTACTTTTCTTCTCCCTTCCCCTTTCTTCCTTCTTTCCCTTCCAGTTCTCACAGTTCAAAACCAAAACCTTTTCCGGAAAAGAAAAAGACTACCTTGCTTCAAAGAGGTCTGTTTCTAGATAGCTATTATAGTCCCGGGAATCCTTTGATCTGATCCCATATCAAATGAGTTTTTGCTATTATCTTTTATTTTCCTTTTCTATGTATTTTAACCCCTAAACTCGGACTTGTTTGCAAAAAATAGTCTTTACTTCCTCAACTTCATTTCTATCAGTATTTAGGGTTTTTTTTCATTTTCATTTGCTCTTAATCTCCTGGGGTTTGTTCTGAGATCTTGTATTTAAGTTATTTTGTTTTCTTTTCTTGATCTTATTTCGGGTATGGTTATCTATCTGCTTGAAGCTATTCTTGATGACTACTGTTGAACTTTTGAAAAAGGGAGCTCCTTGTAAGTCTATAATCTCTGCATCTTCATTTTTGAGTAGTAACAATTTCCAAATGGTAGGACTTGGATTGGTTTTTTGCTATATATTTAATTAGATGCAAACAAATTTGGTCTCTTTCCCTATCTTCCACCCCAATTTCAACCGGGTGGTACTGTTGTAATTCTGGGTTTCCTTCCGTCTCGCTCTCCTTCCATCTGGGATTGAATTAACCCATTCTTCTGCGCCCAAAGATTAGATCTTTACTGTGCTTTTTCTATTCTCTGTATTCCTGGATTGACTCTTCCTTGTCCTGATTTGTGAACCTTTTCTTTTACCCTTAAAGTTATTTTGAGATACTCTCAAGATTTAAGCTTTTTTAGGATAGAAGTGCTTAGTTGTAATCCATATTGAAAAGCTTTTTGTTAATTTATGTGGTGGTTTTTTTTCCCGTTTGTTTACTACATAAATTAACGGTTACTCAAATTGACCTTTGTTGACATCCTTGCTTGAGGGTTTCTTCCGTCCCCAGAAGTTGTTCTTTCCTTGTCCAATCAGTCTCTTATGGAGCCCCTATGATTCATTTCTATAGATGCTATAATTTTACCTCTTCGGACCACATAAAATAACATTCACTCAGCAGTCCAGAAACTTCTCTTTTTCTTTTCTTCATTCTGATGTTTTTCCACTAGCTCATTTTTTTCATTCATGTCTTGCAGGCAAGTATCCACCAAGGAAATAGAAGAGTGTCTTTAGGTGGTACAATTTGATCTTACAGCTGTTCTGGAGGGTGGTGGAGGTTTGGGTATTTGTGAAAAGGCCTTAAGGCTAATGTTATGCTGAAGGCAAAGTACAAGGTAAAGCTCAGTTTTGGAGATTTTAGTCCTTGTGACTGTTTGGAAGACAACACAGGAAGGAAGAAGCTCATCATCAGATGTTATCCACTGTAAAACCTCAACAAGATCCCCAATTTTCTGGACTGAAAAGTTATTGCAATGAGAGGGCTTCTGATGATAAGCTTGAGACCGTCGATCTGTTAATCTCAGACCTTGATGATAATGAGCACGCTCTACCCAGATTTTCTATAAGGTGAATTTCCAGCTGCTTTTACCAAGTTTCTGTCTTTACGCCAAATTTTACCGCAAGGATTCTTATTCTTTCACCAACGTAAATTGAAGCCATCTGAGACTATTTCTGGTTCACAACCAAGCTTGGACATCTTGATTGTTTGATTGTTCTGGGAAGAATCACATTGTATTCTTTTATTTGGCTTTTTGGAGAAGAGCTCAGGCTTTAGTCGTTTGTAACTCCGATGGAGGTGACCTTGACCAGCTGGAGGGAGCTTAAGTTTTTCTTGTTCTTTTACCGTCTTTTTGTGGTTAAATTTGTTTCCAAGAGTTCGTCGCGGAGTAATATTAGATTGGTTCTTTTTGACCTCAAGTTTTATCGAGCCTCATATTCAGTAATTACAAAAAGAAAAAAAAAAGTCTCATATTCAGCTGATGCTTTCTAACGTTATAGGTTATTCAAGCAGAAATTCAATGTGTTCCTTTTTTCTTGGAATGGTTGTAACTCGAGGTTTGGTGGTTTCCTCCATCTGATCTCCTTAATTAGGCTACCTGGCAGTTATTCATAGTGACAGCATATTACGAAAATCTACAAAATTTAGTAGGACATTGGCACATTAATTTTCACCCTTGATAATGCTAGTTCTATATCGCAGGGAATATGTATTTTGTGCGCGCAACAAGGATATTAGCAAGAACTGGCCATTTTCGCAGAAGAATTTGCAATTATGTTTGAAGCATGGCGTGAGGGAATTGTTGCCTCCTTTTCAGTCTGCAGATGCAGTGAGAAAGCCATCAGCTAACGAGTTTGAAGGTCATACAAATCTTATTGACAGCAAACATGGAAGAAAATCTTGTGGGAAGTCCTCTATTTTGAGTGACCATTTTGGTTCTATATGCGACTATTCTGGATGTGACGTGGATCTGTGTCTCAGTTGCTCCACTGAAAATCCAAGCGTGTCAGTTGCTGATAAAGAATTTCGTTCAACAACAACAAGCTTATCTTGTTCTAATATTGACTCATTTCCTACCAACAAGGGCCCTTTCTTGGAACAAGAAGGCAGTACTTTGCAAAAACCTTCAATGGATACATCTGAAGCTGTTATTCAACCAGCATTTAAGAAGAGGGAGAGCATAAATCAATCAACCGTCAAGAGGGGCCGCTTGATTGTGAAATCGAGTAACATACCCAGGCCAAGCACTAAAGATGATTCTTTAGCAAACACTTCCTTGGCTTCTGAAGCAATGGCTATTTGCCCCGTTTGTAGAGTTTTCTCATCATCTTCAAATACCACCTTGAATGCCCACATGGATCAATGCCTTGCTGGTGAATCTACAACTAAATGGGTTGAAAATTCCAAGTTGATTAAGCACAGAATCAAATTAAGGAAGACGAAATTGATAGTTGACATCTACAAGACAGCCCCATATTGTACAGTAGAGGAGCTTGATAGAAGAAATGGGACTACTTGGGCCGCAAACCTTTGTGCGCCTGCTGAAGAAGAAATTGAGATGGCGGCTGACCAAAATAAGCAACTGTTGTCTCTTAACCTTGAGGGGACTCATGAGGGCCCAGTCTATATTGATGCCAATGGCACCAAGCTTCGTATCTTATCCAAGTTCGATGATTTGTCACTGGACTCTAAGGATTTAGATGATCCTGTACCTAGGAAACGTACACAAGGAGATGGCGGAAGCAAGCTCCTACCTGAAAAGAAAACAAAGAAGAAAAAGCAGAAGAATCGGACCCAGAAACAACACAATGTTTTGAAGCATTCTCCTCCCGGGAAAAAAGAATCTTCTGAGGTATGCCACTCACACTTTCATTTCTTGATTGTCTCCAGAAAACCTTTAGTTTATTTTTTGCCCTTGGGCGCTTTTTCTGAAGTACCGAGGAAGCATATTATGTTTGTTAATCAGTATCCACTGTTGTCGTCTTATAAATTTATATCACAATGATCAATGGTGTCTGTACGTGGGCGGACTCAGATTAATGACCCTAACGTCTTTCTTTCTAGGTCCTCATTGCTGATTTAATTTGCAATTTCCCATCTCGAGCTGTTGAAATTTTGTTAAGTATTTCATATTTTAATGATCAATAGCTGGTGTTAGAAGAAAAATTGATGATTGCTTGACTTTGTCAACAGATAAACAACTGTCAAGAAAGAAGCATGTCGTCTCACAAAGAAACCAATGCCCGAGATGAACACATGACAAAGAACGTCAAAGATCATGCTCAACCGAAGTTTAGCAAAACCAAACCTTCAAGAGGGTGGGTGTGCTCAAAGAGAACTGGTCTAACGAGGAAGGTCAATGCCATGGTTGATCATCCGCATTCAGGAGAAAGTGTGGACGGGAGCCAAAGAACTGAAATGTCACCATGTGAGCTGCCTGGTGAATATGTGGATCAACCTTCTCTTAGGAAAAGAATGAGGTTATCTATGTCAGAGTCCTCAGTCTGTCGTGACTGGAAGAAGTCTCTTGCTACTGACATGCTGGCTGAGCATGGCGTAAATCAACTAAGGAAAGATGGTACTCCTCACAAGAAATATGTGCCTTCAGTGAAACAGAGGAAGATAGCAATAACATTTGGTCCTGATCGAAGGTCTAATCATCTTGCCATTAATGAAAAACTCTCCACCTCCCATAATTCACTTTTATCAGGAACAAAGCTTTTGTCGTTGAGGAAGAAGGTGCAATCTGAAAGCAATGCAGCTGCTTCTAACTCCCAGTTTTATCTGAACAGCAAGTCCTCAGCCACAAAGAAATCTAGGGTGTTTTCTTTGTCCAAGTCAAATAAGGAAGTAGGACGATCACAATCACGAGTGCGTCGTCTCCGTGAGTTCATGCGAAATCCGGCTAAAGGGCATACCAGAAAGGAGAATAGTTGGTGTCGAGAATCCACAGATGCAAGTGTTGTCCCATGTTTCAGAAGAGGTAAAGGATGGATGTCCATAAATAAGGAAGAAGCGGCTATGAAGAACTCTAAGTTGACATCTCTATCTGGGGATAATGATGGTACTTCTTTGCTTGGTTGTGATCTCAGTACCGCTTCAGATGCTTTGAGGTCCAGCGAAGAGGGCATTGACACTGATAGGGGAGAAGTACATATTGAACAGTTGTTATCTGAAGTTGAAGTTGGAGGACTACCGCTTGGGTGCTCTAGTAATTCTATGGATCCAGGATTCAATGGTTTGGCAGCTCAAATTGATGCCCAATGTCATCTCCAAAGATCTGTGGAAGAGTTTCAGGAGGCCCTTTGTGAGGCTGAAGCTCCAGTACCTTCCAGAGAGCCAATTTTGACTGCTGAAGCTGGTGTTTTTTGTGCAACTATTACTCCTGAGAATATGATGGTTGGAAATGTGCCTATGATGGTTGAAGTGGACTCTAGTGATGGGCACGGAAATTACTTCGCTGAAATTGATCCGATACCCATACCAGGACCACCAGGATCCTTTTTGCCAAGTCCTGGACGTATGGACTCGGATGACTATCAAGGGAATGCATCCCTTTCCTCGAGCATATTTCAATATTCTGCTGAATTGCAGGAGCTCGTTGATTATTCATCAGAATCTCCTGCTTCTGCTACTTCAACGGTCTCAGCGTCCACTCTTGCAAGACCTGGTTCAAAACCCTCGAAAAGATTAGCTGTTGGGCTTCCTGTGCCAGATACTGTTGCTGCTAGTTCTGATTTCATTGTGGAGGAGTGTTTTCCAGTCGCAAAATCAAACAAATCAGGAGCAGAAATACTCTCTGTGTGTGGGCTGAAGAGCGATAGAACTACCGCTTCTGAAATTAGACCATTGAGATTTGAAACTGATCATGAATGTTGTTGCTCAAGGAGAGAGGGCTTGTTGCACAATGTTGCTTTAAATTTTCAAGAATCGCAACTTCTCAGTAGACGGTCCATGACCGCCACATTATTATGTTCCTCAGGAAAGATGATAAACAGTGACTTGAATAAAAGACTGGACAATGTGAAGTCATCTCTCGGTGAATTAAGCCCTCTGACTGTGGAGGATGATGCCACAGTAGCAGGACAAAAGCCATCGCAAGTTCCTGTTAATTCTCAAGTTAGGTTCCCCGGTGGTCTTGACTATGAATCAGCTGTTCCTCCTTCCACCCCAATTTTACGGCTCATGGGGAAGGACTTGATGATTATAAAGAAGGATGAAAATGCATCACCTGTGCTTAGACCACTCCACCCTAGCTCCACAGATGGCTGTGCGAATCCGCGTGCAGGTACTGGAGTTCCTACTGAAAGTCAGAATTTGGATCCTTACAAAGTTCCACGTTTGGTCGCCCAGGGAGGATGTCTCAATAATCAGTCAGAAACATACGTTGGACACCTGCAGGAATCTGATATGAGATGTTCAAATGGTCACACCTGCAGGAATCTGATATGAGATGTTCAAATGGTCTGTCTCAATTCATGTCTGTTATCACGAATCCAAAAGTGTTGCCAGTTTAGAGTGCAGATAGAAACTTAAATGGGTGTCTGTATCTCCCTGAGCCCTCTGGTAGAGATTTTTTTCCCCAATGTGAACGTTCAGCCCATCATCAAATATGGAACTCCAAGGAACTATAACATGGAGAAATTTGTCGAATCTCCTAGCAGGCGCTGGAACAGTGCAGATTCTACTCAAACCAAGTAAAAAAGTAATCACCATTAATGATTCTGCCGGAAATGAAGTGGACTTTAACAGCGGTTTCAAGGAAGGACCACTTTGCAAGAGAAGGTGCGTGCAGCATTCTGTCAACGACCCACAACATGCGTTCCCTTGTTACATAGCTCAGCCATATGAGGATGCTATATACAGTGATCTAGTGAAAGCCGATGCTGATCCTATTCAATGGAATTGCCCACGAGAGGAATTTCAAGCTTGAGATCTGAGTAGTATATTTCTTCTGCTTTTGTTTCATATAGACGATTGTGCCATCTGAGGGCTTTTATTGAGGGTTCGAGACATGATATGCCAAATTAAGCCGCATAATCACTTTTTTCGCTGCAGAAACTCTATCCTTTTGAAAGAAAAAGAAAAAGCAATTTGGACAATTTACTGCGTATCAAACATAGGAAAGCCAGTAAATGTTGTTGAGTGCCTTCTCCTTTAGTTACGTTGCTGCTTTGTACCAGTAATGACGAATGAGGAATCCACTCTTAAAGAATCCTACGTTTAGTAAAGCAGCTAACTTTAGAAAATATAACATTTCCTATAGAGTTGAAAGTTTCTCTTTGCATGTTAGAGGTTCTTCCTTGTGCAAGTTTCCTCTCATGCAAAATCTTGTCTTTACTACGTTTTGGTTTCTTACGAAATGGAGCTTATAATATGCATACAGTTAGAATAAGACGCTCTTTTTTTTTTTTTTTTTTTTGGGTTCCTTAACCGTTTCTGGCATGTGCACAACATAAGGAAGTTCAATAGAAAGGAAATGGTAGCATATTATGTAGTCGGAGCAAATGATCGAAATATAGTATTTGCAAAATCGCATGTGTTAACAAAGAAATAGGATGAAATGTCTCAGGACATAGTTTAATTGTTATTCGGGTTAGAACATTGTAACGCATGTTTGAACCAGGACATGCTCAACATGGGTGCAATGCTACTATTTGACTACGTTTTATCAATCTAGTAGGCCATATAGAGCTTCTTTGACGTGACAATTGAAATATTAGTGGGGGCTGAAGAGTTTGAAAATCGGCCGAAACGCTTCTGCTGCCTGCTGTGAATCAACCATCCATTCTTCAAACGCCTAAAACACGAGAACAAAGATAACATGATACTCTGGGGAGTAAAAGGATCCTATGTAAAGTGAAAAATTATTCTTCCTCAACGGAGCTGCCTGTTTGTTCATTCACAAATACCTTAAGGTAATAACTTAAGTTACTAAATATATAGTTATATATACCTTTCCAACTAGACCCACATTTAGCACAGATACAAAGTTGCGAACATGTACTAGTTGTGTGTACGTATATATATATATATAGATATATAAGGACTAGAGACTAATAGCTTCTTGACCTGGGTTGGTGCATGGTGTGCGAAGAATTAGGGTATAGAGCATACATGCACATTAGTCATGCGTGTGTCCCTATTATATCTTATTCAGGAAACTTTTGTTTGATTAAGCCAGTAGCGTAAATGGTAAAAGGAACAGTATATATATTTTTTATATATAAATATCGTCTTGCTCCATAGCCTAATTACAATATTAGAGGAAAAAGGACACCATCTTTAACTTGGACGCCGTTGAAAGGACCCCACTCGTGGAGCCAATATGGAATGATATTACCTATCCCTTTCTCTCCACTAGCCGTTTGGGTCTTTTGTTTATTGAGTTGGATCAGCTTTTGTCTTCTCTTTGTTGTTTATGGCGTGGGAAAAGGCACGTCCACAACCAAGGAGACAAGGAACCTTACAACAAATTTCATTCACAACGCCCACTGCCACCTTGCTTGGAGACACGGTCTTTTTATTTAGTATGGATTCTCCCAGTTGTTTCTCTTTTTCCGTCGGTATATCTGCTTTTCTCGCGCAACAATATACACTTGTGTGTTTCACATATACGCCATTAATTGTGGACGAACAAGATATTTAGGAAGCATTTTATGTTTTTGAAAAGTTAATATGATAATTATTATTGTTATTGCTTTAAAACGTTTGTCTTTGTGATGAGTACATCCAATCCCTCATACCTTATTTATGGTGGGAGCCTCTAAACATACCCTATTTATGTTGGGAGCCTCTAAACCAATGGAGTAATGTTGTTGTTGAATATAAAATTTGATCACATTGTCTATTAAGTTTACTCCCAATTTTGCAATTTAAAAGATAGCTTTCGCATTTAAAAGTTGCATATTCAATAAACAAAGATAAATACATGCAAATTGTAAAAGATTATGTTATAGAACAGGGACAAGTAAAAGCAGGTGGACCGAGGAAGTAGATAGAGACGTTATGCATTGCATGTGATGTAACGATCGTGCGGTCAAGCGTATGCATGAAACTGGGTGAAATATTTGTCTAACCGCCATCGTTCGTCACAAGCTAGTAAGATATGTTTATTTATATCGTAACAAGTTCCTTCACAACCCTGGGAAATGTAGGGTGGCTGCTAGCAACACTATTTATTGTAATTTTTTAAGGACAATATATACGCATCTAATTAATAGACTGGGAAGACATTGCAAGTCATTTATCTTGATGATTCTGGTTAGGTCCGATTTAACAATTTTATAGCATTGAGTGTATAATGGATATCCCTGGATAAAAGATACCTAACCCATAGTGACTTAGAGTGTAGATAAATGTTATCGTGGTGAATACACAACAATAGATACCAACCAATAACCATATATAATATATACTAACGACAACAAAAACTATTGTTAAAGTCTGATGGTTTGGCCGAAGTTGACCAGTAAACACTTTAACCCAAACCACAGAAAGATAAAGGTCTATTTTCAAACCATATGAAGGTTCTTGACGAATTAGCCAAACCACAAAGGAGGTAAAGGTAATTTTTCCATCACTCATTGACCGACCGGTAAAATAACTTTTGTAAATCAGTCTTAAAGAACCAATAAAAGATACAAATCATGTGCATGCACCAGCACTAAAATAGATTTCTTAAAATAAAAAAGAGAGAGAGATATATATATATATATATAAACAAGGAAATGTCGATCTGGAATTCATCTGGACACAAATCCCATCCGAGTAAAAAGCATTTGTGAAATTATATCTTCCGGCAATTCCTTGTATAATATGATTAAAGCTTACAAGTGATCAAATCTAATCACATTGTTCCAGGATTTCGTCAACCTGATTGGCTTTGTCGTTGCTCCATCAATGGAGATCAAGGTACGCCTTTGTTACTCGGTTCAATATGTTTTCGTCCGAAAGGGAGAAAAAAAGAAGAAGAAAGGAATCATTTTTCTCTCCACTGTTTCCATTTTACCGACATAAAGTGATTAAAGTTGAATGGAACCGCCCTCTCACGCTAGTGTTAACATGCTGGCGATCGAGTTAGCTCCAGGTTTTGGAGATTTCAGTGGCTAGCTGAGGAGAAAAAAGAAATGGAAGACTACCTATATAAATGTATTGTGCATTTTCTTCGGGGCAAACTTTAATATGACTAATTACTAGATATGCAACTAGTTACTCATTATAAGGGGTTGGACTCTCCTCTCTTTTAAATGCACCACCATGTCAATATCATGTGTATATCTTATTCATCAATGTGATGGTTAGAACTCTTTTGGGCCGGGGGTTTTAAGCATGGGACATGGATTGTCTATGACACTAGGACTTACCCTGGACAAAAACAGGATGAGGTGTCTGAGTGACAAGAACTTGAGGAATTTAGTTCAAAGATGTCATGAGGTTCCAAGAATAAATCAGCAAGGAGTTCAGAGGAGAAGCGGACAGAGTCCAGAAAGGTGGCTCTTTTACAAGCATGGAATCTGAATCTTACTCCTTATATATTGTATATGTGCAGGAGAATGATTGTGCAGCAAGTAATTGCAAACAGAGTACAACTTCAATGACTTGTGATCCACCAACTAGTGAAGAACCTCAAGCTAGTGGTAGCAGCAAAATTGGAGTCACTTCTCAAGAGGGATCAGCCGCTGAGACTTCTTGGGGCTCTAAGGTCGACAAGTGCGAAAATAATATCTCCTCTCATGATCTGGATCCTCTTGCTGAATCTATTATTATGCTCCACTCTGTTCATCAACAGCTAAGAAAAGGTCTGGCTGTTTGTCTTTAACGCATCTCTTGATTCAATAATCATCATTACCATGTTCTTTTTTGTTTTTTTTGGGGGTGGGGGGTGGGGGTGGGTGGGAAGAGGAGGAGAGATAATGGGGATCCAAATGACATTGAATACAATACTTCTTTTGCGAAACATAAGATGGATGTTGTTTGAGGCATATTTTTTATCATGTAGTTCTGCAACTCTCTGCTTTAGCAACATTTGGTTGTCTGACAAAGCAGAAAGGAAGAGGGGTTTTGCAAATCTGTACAAATGAGTGTTACGGCTCCGTATAATTTCACTAGAGCAATAGTCCCCAAGACTTAGTGGTCTTTCCAGAAGGAATGAATGTGTGGGAATTCACCATCTTTTTTATTATTAGTTGTGCTTTATTGTTTGTAATCGCTGAATGCTTGTATTTTATCAGTTAGCTTCAGTAACCTTTTCATGTTTATGCATATAATGCTTATTGTTTGTAATAATTAAACGGTTTCTATTCTATCAATTTATTTCAATAGTTCTTTCATGCTTATGCACATATAAATTGATGCAATTCAAAGAGAGGACCATAGGGCACTAAAGTTGATCATAGAATCAATTCACATCCAGTTTGAAGTTCAGATTCAGGATAGTGCTCGTCGAGTTCAATAGCCTTTAGCTTTTATTTCAGCTAACGGATGGTCATTTTCTTGCATATTCCAGCACCACTTACCTAATAGGTTGGAATTCTAGCAATATTACATCCCTGCTAGTAGCTTTTATATGCTATCATTTTTCTTTATGTTGTAACCTGTTATTTCTTTTTAATTGCAGAAGTCCAGAAATTTAGAGAGATTGGTATAGAGCATATTGATGTGGACGGTTCCTCTGAACTTGGGGAACTATGTTTTGATTCCCCAGTATCTAACGTGACTTGCTTAAAAGAGATGGTGGATTCTCTAGGAAGTAAACCTGAGGGTGCAATTTCTCTACTAAAGGTGGAAGAAACCAAAATTGCTGAACAGGAGGGCATATTAGGTAGTAGAAGGTCGCATGAACAGTGTTACTGCAACTTGGAAGATGAGCTTGAAGAACTTATCCAGCTGAAAATGGAAGCTGAAGTTGAATATGTGGCTGTGTTAGGAACAATGCATAAATTGAGTATTGCAGCGGGCAATCAGAGCAGGACCGCTGAAGAACAAGAAAATGAGAAAGCTAAGATGCCAGGAGAGCTTGGATATGAACATCATAAGGATGCCAAGCTAAAGGGTCAGACTAAGAAATTGGACAAAGTTTGTGAAGATATCGTGGGGGCCAATGAGATATTTATGCTGGAAACTAACGTATATAAATATAGTTCATGTTTCTTCTTACCGATTATCCTGCTTTTTGTCACCCTTGCAATTTTCTACCTGCACTTATCTCCTTATCATGGAGATCTTCTAGTACCTACATAACATTGAGGGCCTCTTTTGCAGCTCTGTATTATTTGACATGTCCTATTGGAAGTTGGGAATTGTAATTAAATTGCTTTATGATGGATGATATATCAGAGGACCAGGTAAAATTGTCTCCCTCAAAGAATTGAGATCAAATCCGTCGAATTAAGTACTAGATCAGCTCAGAGCAGAGAAACTTACCTGGTCAACTCATTCTAATCGCAAGTTTACCTTTTTCTGCATTAGACAAGTAGCAGCAGCCAGGATATTTTATGCATTCTAACTAGAAATCAAACTTCAGGTTTAACTTTCAACCAAGCCAACCTTAAGCTTTTTGACACAGTAAGCTTGTAGCTCGTACTAATCAGAACTCGATATTCACTCGATTCAGTAAGTTCAATATTCAGATCAATTCCCTTATTTACATCCCTACTAAGATAGATGAGGCTAAAGCACAATCAGATATACACACATCTAAACTATACCAATTCGTCCTGTTTTTCACCCACCTTAAACTTAAGATATACCCAGTAAACCTATAGAGCAAGTAAATAGACTGGCCCTTCCCGTTCTGCGAATACAATAGGTTAAAGGAATTTATATGTGACAAGAAGCATGATCGTAGTCTGCTAGTACAAAAATCCTCAACAATGAATCTGAGAGAAGGGATAAGCACAAGCCAAAGATTATTCACTATATCAACAACAATGTAGATTCCTAGAATAATTTACTATGGAAATATAAACATACATTGTACATACATACATGTAATTAACATATTCACTAGTAAAGGTCAACATATCTTTGATCTTTCATGGAAAAATAGCCGTTGAGTAGTAATATAGCCGTTACCTCAAGCCATTGTAAACTGCCTATATATGACATCATTTGTATATTTGAAGTTTAAGTCTGAATAATATTATATTCAGCCTCCAATATTTGTTCTAGTTTTCTACATGGTATCAGAGCCATGAACATCCTAGAAGAAGAAGCTGTTATGAAGAAGACATATCAGGTTGCTGATGGTTCAAATGCTTTCACTTTTCAAGGCAAGAATGTCTCTGCCTCAATTACTTCTTCCATACAACTCTTCAATGGCCAATTTGAACCCACCGGTATCTTATGTGATGTTTTTATTGATATCTTCAAAAACTCTCGTAGCTTCTTCTTCTCAGGAAAATGGCAGAAAACCTATTAAGGCCATAGAGCCACAAATTTCTTCCATAAGGCCACAGAGCCATAAATTTCAAGACCACTAAGTCATTTCATGGCCAAGGATAAGATCCCTCTGAGCTATAAACATGGATTCCTCTGAGCCACTGTGTGGACAAGTACCCCGCTGAGTCATAGACATGGACTCCTTTGAGCTAAAATCTTTTAACAGGCCATAGAGCCGGGGAAAAAAAAATTCAGGTCACAGAACCACAATTTTTAAGACCACGGAGTCTTCAAAGGCCATAGAGCCATAAATTCTTCAAGACCATAGAGCCTCAAATGCTTCAAAAGGCCATAGAGCCATAAACTCTTCAAGGCCATAGAGCCTCAAATGCTTCAAAAGACCATAGAGCCATAAACTCTTCAAGTCCATAGAGCCTATTCTTCTTTTAAGAGGCCATAGAGCCTTGGCTGTCAAGAGCCGGGAAAAAGAAAAAAAATCTTCTATCAGTCCATGAAGCCAAACAGCTTCCAGAACATTCACTATTTTTCCAAAGACCATTATGTCTATAAACTTCCAAGAGGCTATGAAGAGCCTTGGCTTAGTGCCGGAATCTTTTTCAAAGAGGCTATGAAGAGCCTTGGTATAAGGCCGAAATATTTTCTTGAATAGGCAACAAGAGCCTCAGCTATAAAGGGTTTGATAGCTGAAATCTTTGATAACGTCAAAATATATCTCAGTTGACATCTAAGGAAAGACGTTAACTGAAAGAAATTGTTTGTCAAAATGAGTCTGCATGGAAAGAATGTCATGTAGAAAATTTTTTTCACTAAAGCTAATCAGGTTGTATTCAAGATATAAAGGGACACCAAAATCCTTGTTGCTTTCGTCTTGATTCTTCTGAGGCTGTAGAAATTGATCATTCAAGAACTCTTCGTGAAACAAAGAATTGAAGAAATCAGCAAAATGATGCTGCAAGCCCCCTGCTACTTCCATGATTTTCATTGCTCTCAACTAATTTTCACTCTTGGAAAATCTTTTGTGGAAGAGAGTTGTCAGTTGTTCTCCAACTGTAAAAACAAAGATTAGCTTCACTGGAAAAAGGAAGGCCCATAAAAGCACCCATTAGGAAAACGGAAGTCTTGTAGCCGGGATTGCTTTAACTGTGTTTTCTTAGCAGCTTCAAACACAAGAAATATGCACAAGGACGAATTATTTGGGTGCGATTATGAGAAGAAGATTAGAAGAGTAAAGAATGCGGATGTGGTGGAATGAGAACGTAGAGAAAACATGAGAGGTGACGTTGTGCAAGATTGTGAAAATGGGTGAAATGTATTGGATGAGACTTGAGGAAGAAATAAGGAGTAAAGTAGAGCATGTGGAGAACGAAAAAGGTGCCAGCTGTGTCACTAAAGGACCAGCTGTGTCACAAAAATCATCTCCTTTATTTTTTATGTTTATTCTTTTTTGAAAAACTTCGTTCCCAACACTGAAACTTGACAAAACTTTTTAATACACTGTTTTTCCTCACCTCTACACGTCAAAACTACTTTAACGCTGCACACAAAATTCATCCTCATGCCTAACATGTCTTGTCTTCGTCAGTTTACTTTCTTCACCACCATTTTTCCTCTCTTATCATTCATGTTCACATTCCCTCTCTTATTCTTCAAGTTTGGTCTGAACTTCAGAAAGGATTGTTTTGAGGGTGATTTCAGAGATGTTAGAGAAAGAAGAGGGCGTTAAGGGCTTAATGTTTGATTTGATTTAAAACTATGGGATTATTATTGATGAGACCCAAATCTGACCTGCTCGGATAAAGACAAGACTCAAGTTGGTCAATCGCGGTCAACGTAAGGTCACCTCAGGCAGTTGACTGGTCAACCTCGGCCCCCATCATTTTTGGCCAGTCCGAAATCCCCCACAGTTGGTCTCGGCCAGGCCTCAGCCCAGCCACAGTGGGGCTGAGGCCAGGCCTCAGCTCGGCCTCATCAGTCTCGGCCAAGGGAATAGTCTGAGAATTTTAAAGATCTCGGCCTCATCACTTATCAGGCCACATCTCGGCCACTTGAGGCATCTCGGCCCTTGGTTCTCAGCCAAGGGTCCTCCGCAGTTCATCTCGGCCATGGGTCTACGACTGTTCATCTCGACTATAACTCAGCCCCAATACTGTTTGCTACGTGGCCTTCATGCAGTCTTCTCTATCAGCTGTCAGCCATACAGGGGAGAGTTGTCAGCATAGCAACCCTTAGCTGCCACACGGCTACCATGCAAGCCAGCCAGGCGTCCTCATCTCATCCCTTTGGGACACTCAACTCCCAGCTTCCCCAACTATAAAAGAGCTTCCTCAACAGTAAGAAGTCCAAGTCTCTGGTGAGCCACCAGCAGACTCCATCTAGCTCGGCCTCAGCCGATCCCCCAAACAGGTTTTATACAGCCTTTAATTCCAGCACTGGCTATACGCTAAAAGTACCCAGAACTGACTTAAGCGTCGGAGGGTTTTCCCGGGGCAGCGCCCTGGGACCTCTAACGTTTCTCTTCCCTCTCAGGTTCCAGCGACGGAGTTAGACGGAAGAGTAACGGCACTCTACCCGGATCGTCTCCGATCCACCCGACGAGCAAATCTGGCCTCGTCATTTGGCGCTAGAGGAAGGGCCTGAACCTCTGAAGTATCAGGTCGCAACTTGCATGCTATGTTTCTCGGCTACAGAACCACAGAAATGAATTAGCAGAAAGGAGACTAAAGACAGACCAGCAAGCTCAGAGAGCAGAATGGGGATCTGTTGCACATTAGAGTGAGCCATCTGTAGCTCAGGAGTCAGCTGCCTTGAAAAAACCAAGCTCTGCGCTTCAGTCCGAGCCTGATGCAACGCATCTTTTATGGAATCTGAGGCTTGCAGCTCGGCCTCCATCCTGGTTGGGTTATTGATTAGACCTCTTCTCTGCAGTTCACTCTCGGACTTCATATCCCCTATACGAGCATGCAACAATAGTAGCTCGTGCTGTGCAGCTCCAAGTCCTTGTCTTAGACTTCCATGGGTGGAAGCAAGTCTCTGGTTTTTTGTGACAAGTTTTTGCATTTCTGCGTGTTGCGAAGCAATTTTCTGTTGCATAACTTCTACAGGAGGCAACACATCCAAGGGAAAGAGGCCGACTTGCGGAGAACACATCGAACATCCATAAGGATCAGAATGTATCACGCCAGGGCCAATGGCAGGATGTCGCTGGTAAGAAGAGGTGGGGATTCGAATAATCTGAGTACTCAAATACTCGGCGCAGCTCTTCATGGAGCTCCGTACTTTCAAACTCTCGCCTCAACTATTATGAGCTGTATAGTGATCAATGACCCCTCTGCTCATTTCGTGTTTTGGTTTATTCGCTTCCCACAAAGTGGCCTCAGACCAGCCTGGGGATGATGAGAAGGAATTAACATTAATGATTTAATGTTAATATAGTAGGAAAAAAGAGCCACGTTGCAGGACCAGTGCTTAGGGGATGAAAAGTGGCCTATGAATTGTTCTGAAAATAGAAAGAGGACAACAGAGGCTAGATAAACGAAGTTCATCAATCTACCGAGGTGGGATGCAATTGGCCCCTTAGTTTTCGGCCAACATAGTTCTCGGCCAACCATTAGCTCTCGGCCACTGGTTCTTAGCCAGGCCACAAACAACCACAGTATATCTCGGCCAGGCCACAGCCCAGCCTCAGAGTGACGAGTAGGAATTAATATTTGGCAATATTAATTTGAGGAGCTGTGTATTAAAATTGCCAAAATGGTTCTCAGCCAAAACAATATGGCCAATTACTAAGGCAATCCTGGATATGGGCCATTGCAGAAAAGAACATCTCGACCACTATGGCATTTCGGCCATAGTGGTTCTCGGCCACGGGTCTTCAGCAATTCAGTGATTCTCGGCAAAAAGATCTTGGCCAACTTCTTGGATTATACAACATCCTTGATAAATGATTCCTTTGTCCAGCTTATTATCTGGCCCGAAATCTTCTAAACGACAACACTGCCTAGAAGACTAATCTGGGGGCAGAGATATTCCCCAGCTCGGCCTTATATTATCAAAAGGCCTATCTCTGATCAGATCTCTGACCCAGCTCAGCTCGGCCTTATATTATCCGAAGATTGATCTTATCCTGACTTTACGGGACAGGTTTTCCTAAAAGACCTCGCAGGTTCGAGGCAAATGCCCGCTAAAGGGTATCTTAAGACCTCAGCAGGCCTGAGGCAAAAGACCTCGCAGGTTCGAGGCAAATGCCCGCTAAAGGGTATCTTAAGACCTCAGCAGGCCTGAGGCAAAAGACCTCGCAGGTTCGAGACAAATGCCCGCTAAAGGGTATCTCAAGACCTCGGCAGGTTCGAGGCAAAAACCCGCCAGAGGGAAAACTTATATGAGCAGGCTTTCATAAATCCTCCGATGCGGGGGGCAGAGGTAAAGTGTCAGTGTACATGCACCTCTTTAGACCTAGCAGGGCTAGGCAGAACTGCACCGAAGTACAAAACTTCAAAGCTCGGCTAAAGCAATGCAGGATCCATGCTTTATCAATTTTGATTCAGCTCGGCAGAATAACAGGTCTCAGCCCGGCCGCAATGGGTTTCGGCCATCCGGCTCAGCCCGGCCTTGTCAATCTCGGCCAAAGTAGCCCGGCCGAAAGAAAAGTCCTACGCAGGATTCAAAGTGCACATTTAATATATTCACATTTGCATTTGAAAAAGAATGGCGCACCTCAGCCCATTATTCTTGGCCACTGGTAAAATGGCCATTACAGCATCTCTGTCATTGGGCATTTCGGCCAGTATAATGTTCGGCCATTGGTTCTCGGCCAGACCCCGGACGACCGCAGTGCATCTGAGCCACTTTATTTTCGTCTTCTGAGTTTACTTCCGAGCTACGATCTCGGCAACCACACGACCGCATATTAATACTTTGAATAGATTAGTCTGCCCTTCCTGTTCGGCTCGGCCAGACTAATCTGGGGGCATTATGATGAGACCCAAATCTGACCTGCTCGGATAAAGACAAGACTCAAGTTGGTCAATCGCGGTCAACGTAAGGTCACCTCAGGCAGTTGACTGGTCAACATCGGCCCCCATCATTTTTGGCCAGTCCGAAATCCCCCACAGTTGGTCTCGGCCAGGCCTCAGCCCAGCCACAGTGGGGCTGAGGCCAGGCCTCAGCTCGGCCTCATCAGTCTCGGCCAAGGGAATAGTCTGAGAATTTTAAAGATCTCGGCCTCATCACTTATCAGGCCACATCTCGGCCACTTGAGGCATCTCGGCCCTTGGTTCTCAGCCAAGGGTCCTCCGCAGTTCATCTCGGCCATGGGTCTACGACTGTTCATCTCGACTATAACTCAGCCCCAATACTGTTTGCTACGTGGCCTTCATGCAGTCTTCTCTATCAGCTGTCAGCCATACAGGGGAGAGTTGCCAGCATAGCAACCCCTAGCTGCCACACGGCTACCATGCAAGCCAGCCAGGCGTCCTCATCTCATCCCTTTGGGACACTCAACTCCCAGCTTCCCCAACTATAAAAGAGCTTCCTCAACAGTAAGAAGTCCAAGTCTCTGGTGAGCCACCAGCAGACTCCATCTAGCTCGGCCTCAGCCGATCCCCCAAACAGGTTTTATACAGCCTTTAATTCCAGCACTGGCTATACGCTAAAAGTACCCAGAACTGACTTAAGCGTCGGAGGGTTTTCCCGGGGCAACGCCCTGGGACCTCTAACGTTTCTCTTCCCTCTCAGGTTCCAGCGACGGAGTTAGACGGAAGAGTAACGGCACTCTACCCGGATCGTCTCCGATCCACCCGACGAGCAAATCCGGCCTCGTCAATTATAATCTTCATATGAGGAGGAAAGAAAAAGGTGATAGTGAAAGAGTACGTTTGGAGTAGACAGTGTCACAGTCTACAAGGTCCTCGATAAATGTGAGCTTCTCAAGAAAATTTTACAAGGAAATTTTACAAGGACGGACAAAGAAAAAAGACAATTAGAAAAACTAGAGTAATAGAGAAGCTTCTCGAGGAAGCTTTGAGAAAGATTTTTAAATGGTAGTGGGACAGCTGTCCCACATGCAAAAAGCCAAAAACAACAGCTTTGAATATGCGTGTATATGTTATACACCCTTGACTATATTTGGCTTTTCTTCAGTGGTGAAACCTATGCCCACAACGCAAAGACATCAGCTTATCTCCTTCGCAGAAGATATCCAGACAAATACTACAATATTGCAATACTGTATCTCCGCTACTTGTATTTAATATGATGAATATCTCTGCAAACTGTTCAGAACTTCTTGAGTAAGTGTAGGGGGTCTATTACTCTCTTCAATGGGAAGGCCAGCGAACGGAAGAATTGTAGGCAGTCGCTCACTCGAAATAGAACTTTCCCTGTCTCCGGCATCAAGAGACCTCCGATTATAGAAAAGCACCGACGCGCTCGTCATGCAAAGCAGAGTTGACATGAGTCGTCTTCTTTCTCTTCTCCGCTTCTCAAGTCCTTTGGTTTGAAGGGGTCTCGAAGAGCTCCAAGGTAACAGCAAGGCAAATGTGAACAACCCAGGTTTGATTGTTCTAACTTCTTGGTGGAATAGTATTCGTCATTCTTATTGAAAATTATTTGCCTTACAAGTAATTCTATGTCTCCATATCTGGTCTTGTGGACTAGTGATTACTGCATTTTTGAGATTTGCTTGACACCACTGTTACAGAATCATCCCGCCATTTTTATTGCATTTTCTGGAGTTTATTCGTAAAAATACCAATGAGATAGCATACTTCTGTCCTTTAGTTGTTTTTCAAGTATATTAGTAGCTTAAATCATGCCAAGAGAAAACACAAAGAAAGGTAAAAAAAATACAATAGCAATGTTACAATGAGTTGGTACTGTTGAGAGTATGATGTGTTGCTGGATTATTATTTCGATTGAGTAGTGCATATTTCTTGATAAGATATAGGATATACGATTCCTCACAATTCTATCAAAATGCAAAATGTTTGTTTAACTATCTTTACGTACGGGTTTTGCATTGTAGTCTCATATTTTTCCTAAGAATTGTGCATGATTTGTTACAGAACTGTGCACATACTGTTCCACGTTCTAACTTGATGTTTAGTCTGAGACCTCATAACCATTGTAAATTTTTTAATTTCTCAGTAATTCGTTACCAGTAAAATGGAATCATAATACTCGTCACATTGCTTCCAATGGTCTTGATTAATACCCTAGATTCTTCATTTATCTGATATCTTGCTTATATGATAGACAGATGTTTCTTTTTGATTCTGCTACTAGATTCTCTTAGTCAGTAAACAGCATTGAATATTTTATCCTGTAATACACTTTGCATGACTATATTTGTTTGCTTATTATTTGGTCTCCCACTTTAAAGTTCCACGGTTGTGTTTACATTCCATCTTGAACGTTTATGTTTTTTTCAAAAAAAAGAAGTGAAAATCCTAATTGAAAATCTGATGAATTTTGGTATGTTATGAGTTCTTTGGCAGAGAAGAGTCCTTTAGAAGAGAAGGAAGGTTTATGGGGTTTCCTGTTATGTTGTTTCTCACTGCCTTCGTTAGTTGGAGATATTTTTGTTGTTTATGTTTCTTTCCCATTAATGTCTCACTGACAGACTATAGCATATTACGTATTTGGTCTATCTTCTTGATGATTAACCCTCAGGATATTCTGGAGCATTTTCTTTATTTTTACTTTCACCTTTCCTCTGTTAGATGTTTAAGCTTGTTGATAATTTCATTGTCATTATTTCATCATTCTAATGGAAGCTTCAAGATTGCTTTTAAGTGTTTTAGGTACTTGAAGAATGCATCAAGTCAAAGAATTGCTTCTAGAATGCAACATAAGCATCAAAGTTTCACAGATGCTTAATGGGGAGGAACTTGCTTGGAAACATATACCACTAATGGAAGATCAAGAATAGTCAGCTTCAAGCTATCAAAATGTTCTGCGATAATCTTCTACTCAAAGTATGCATGTGAACGACAACGACAATTCATCAGACGAATGAAAATTCATCAGAGAGAAAATTAGTATATGTTAAAGTTGTTCAAGCTTGGTTGTTTGAATACCCACAACCAGCTTGGGGGGAGTATAGAAATATAAACATACATTGTACATACATACATGTAATTAACATATTCACTAGTAAAGGTCAACATATCTTTGACCTTTCATATCATGGAAAAATAGCCGTTGAGTAGTAATATAGCTGTTACCTCAAGCCATTGTAAACTGCCTATATATGGTATCATTTGTATATTTGAAGTTTAAGTTTGAATAATATTATATTCAGCCTCTAATATTTGTTCTAGTTTTCTACATTTACAGAAGGAGTAAGGAGATGTAAAGGGAAAATATCACCTCCGAAGAGTTCGCCTACTTTGTCTACAACAAATTTTTGAACTTTTAACAGTTAGAATAGTGAGAAGCATTGTATTCCAGCATCTCCATTCTGTATCTCTCCTTATCCTGCAATGCTTTATCCTGATAAACCTGCATGATAATAAGAAGTTTAGATCCAAACGAGCTGAGAAGCTTCGTGTCTCTCTCTCTTCTTCTAACTTCTCCTTTTGATCCAAAACCTATTCCTTACATTATTTTTTGGCAATAATAAAAAAAAGATTTAGCTGAGAGACCTCATGAAGACAACAATACGAACAGTAAGACTTGAACCGACAACAACAATACTCAAGCCTTTTTTTCCACTATGTGGGGTCGGCTATATGAATCACTCATTTCTCTTGCGCTTTATTATTTTATTTATTTTATCTTTTTGAATCGTAACCTAAATCATTAATACCTAATCTAATGCATAATGTGCAGAAGACTTGCACAGAAATGAAGAAAAATTAACGGAATCCAAAAGTTCGCTAGGAAAAAAGGAAATGAAGAAAATGAAAAGGTTTAGCATAGAATAACCTGTCTTTCAGACTCTGAGAGCTGGTTCCACAGAAGTCCAATTTTCTTACTGATAGCTTTCACCTGTCCATGGCACAAAGGCTTTAGCCTGTGGTACTGCTCTGCAAAGAAAAATGTATAACCACTGCGGTTGGGCTTAGGTCGAGAGGGATCCTTTGGCTCACGCTGACTCCTTCTCTGGTCTATTGGAGAAAACTCAGGCAAGGAATCATATCCGGCAGATGTCTGTGACATTCCCGGTGCATGATAAAGAACACCCTTTAACTCTTCCGTACCCAAATTTACAGTAACAAGGTATCCATTATCAAACTTTGCATCTATGGATCCAGTAACCCTGCAGCCAGCCTCCAGGCTAAGAACCTCTGTATCACAAACAAAAATTTACTTGAAATACTTGCTCATCTGCTTACTTCATAGAAAGGTAAGACACTGCAGATTCACACTAAGCAATCTGCAAACATCATGGACTTCTCTTAATATATAATTAAGACAAGCAGTTACTTTTGTTGTCAGTATTTTTTGAGTTGATCCACATCAAAAAGATGATTAGCAGCATGCCCCCGGTGGATAATGCCAAATGATCATTGGGTACGGATTTGAAAGATTTGCAACGGTGGCTCAGACTTGGTACATCATCTTTGTATGCCATTTATTTACTGCTACATTTAAACTTCTACAACAAATTTTCATTTTCAGGCAACCGAACTTGCTTTCAATAACTGCTCAACTTCAGGGTCTAAAGAGAGTAACTTTAGCTGTTATGAATTCTGTTTTTTCAGATAATACCAGATTTCAAGACGGATGAAGTTAATAAAAAGATTATACACTAGAAGCAACACTGGCCAGCTTAGTGATAAACATAAATCATCTGATACCTCGAAACAAATCAAATCAATTTACTAAGGAGAGGATAGGACGGGGGGGGGGGGGGGGGGGGGGATTGCAGCAGGGACTTTGACCTAAAGACTTTCATATTTGAATAGGTCTTCTGAGCCTGTTGAACAGTGGATCCATCAATAGACCTATTTGCTGGATCTGCTTCACCAGAGCCAAAAGCAATAATGACACAGAAATACTACAGCAACAAAATAAGTCTGAGAAACAAAAAGCTTTTTTACCCACCAGTAGATGATAGAGCAGGCTGGCCCTTACGAAAGTAATAAACCTGCTCAAAGTGATACAGCAACGATAGATAGTGGTTCCGTAACACAAATGACGCACTTGTTATGGACGATGGAAATCTGAATGATCCTGACACATCTTTCCATTTGCGCTCTCTTACAACCTGTAACAGCATGAAGATTAACATGAGTCTGCCACTCTGCATGATATGCAGCTGTTTCTTTTTGTTTTTTTTTTTTCTTTCAAGAAATACCTTATCAGATATGCTAAGCTTATTGGTAATGGTAGATGCAAACTTGCGGTTTATAGGTAAAGAATAACTCTATGACACTTAAGTACCAAAAATCACTAATAAGGAACAAATTAAAAGCAGTAATCATGGCTCTGTACTTGGGATTACAATCATTAAAAGTTGCAAGCATGTCACCGCATCATGGACATCTAAATGGTGGATTTCATTGGGCAGACACGTAGATCACACAAAATTGAGCTATCAGACAATGACCTAATCTACTTGGTTGGTCCAGACTCATAAAATCACTATATGGACTGTTAAATCAAACCAAAATGCAAGCTGCCCTTCTGTCATACTAGCATTCCAGCAAGGCTGCAAACCATGATTTATAATAGCTTTTGCATGAGTGAAGATTCTACCACTTCGAAAATGCAGCAAAATAAAGGAAACACTCTTTTTATAAAACAAGAAAGAACTGTGCACGTTCATCCCAATAGGACATTCGTAGAGCTCAAAAATGCAATGATCTCAGGTCAAAGTTATTACGATAGAGTTCAAGCATTATCGTTTAAGTCCATTACTGATACCACGAAATTTAAGACTAACCATGAGATAATGTTCAAAAGGAGATGAAGATGATACCTTTTCAATTCCACCTCGTGAGGTGACCTCCACGAAAAGTCTGTGCAGGTCTAAAATTCTTCCTCCTACGGTAGGTAACCTGGTCAAAGCAAAAAACAGTCGAGTGATACAAACTCCCTTTCTAACTGTGAATGTTACGCAATATCTCAAGAAACTAGAACGATGACGTGGTTCATGTTCTTTCCATGTTTTCCTCCAGACATTCCAAGTTAGGTAGTTCAGTTTCAACACACGGTTTATGAAACTACAGCAGATACATCAATATAATTGCACAAGTCAAAATATTGTTTTATCAAATAAACCCACCAATAAAGCAGAGTCACAAGCATCAGAAAAAAAAGTATAGGTCAACAAATTGCAATTTAAATAAATCATCAAACATCTTATCATTACTTAAAAGGTAATGCTACTACACTCCACAAAACGACAAGTATAATAGGCATGGTTCTCTATAGTTGACGTCATTTAACCTACCAGGACGCAACTACATGGGTCCAACTACAAACAAGCCAGCACGGCACATAGGACGTAGGATCTCTGATCAACATCAATCAATCTACCATAGACGTCAAGGACAAAACCAATACTCCACAAAGCGACAATTATAATAGCCCCGGTTCTCTATAGTATACATCATTTAACCCTATCAGGACGCATGCCACCTAGGATTCACATCAACTACACATATCCAACCATAAAGTCAAGCCAGAGCGGCACACGGGGCGCAGGAACTCTAGCCAGCATCAATCAATCATTCATAAGCGTCAAAGGCTAGTCACCTCACCCGTAGGCACTACCTCAGTCTCAATCGTCATCTCAGTCTCGGTTGTCACTTCAGTTTCATTGATCACCTCGGTTATACCCATCAAGCCGGTTGCACCCCGGTGCATAAAGCATTCCAGGTCAGCTCGGCCAAGGAGACCGCTACGACGGAAGCAGCTTCGCCATACAACTCGACACGTGGTATCATTTGGCAGCCTTGCATAAGCAAGTTCGAACACGTGGCATCACCTCAGAACCCTTGGACATGCATTGGTTCGCTACAACAGACAAAAGGAAAAAACACATACCAACGGAAAACGTGTCCAATTGAATCTGAAAACTTTCTTCTCAAACAACAAAAAGAAACAGGTTTCTATAATAATCCAACCTACATAAAATTCCAAACACGGTTAAATCTATAACTGACTTGAGCGTCAAAAGGTTTTTCCTAGAGTTACAACTTCCACACCTCTAACGTCGTTGATTTGTGTGGGTTCACAATGACACACTCTATAAAACCAGTATTTAGATCATCTCTGGTCTAAAACGAAGATCTGACTCTATCAATACTCTTGAAGCCATCTTGAGCCAAACATCAAGATTTAGATCATCCTTGTCTAGGTCCGTGGCAACATTTTGTTTACTAGTACAGCAGTGTGGATATTCAAGAAACAAGCCCACTGGATCAACGTAAGACGAACTAATCCTTCCAGTAGCTAATTGAAAAGATTCCTACTTCAAGATGACCCTCCGACCACAGAGACAAAGAGCCATTTACAAGCGTAAGCACATGTTATGGATACCTCTACCTCCAATGTACCCCGGAATTCCTTAACTCCCTCAAAAGTTTAAAAAGCTTGCTTTCACAGAAAGAGACCAAGAAATTTCAAGAATTCAGCAGGAAGCAACCAAAAGCTCCAGTTTAAACGACCCACCACAAACCAATCATGTAATAAACGAGAAAACCAAAATCCCAACCCAAAATATCAAAATTCCAACCTCCGAAAAGGTGAAAATAAAGGGAATACAAAAATATGAACTTACTTGAATTTGGTCCCGAAGGAAGAGTGAAAAGAACGAAGCATTTGCAGAAATAAATCCGGGTTTTGAAGAATTTCATGGTAAGAAGCTTGAGCCCTGGGGTAAGACTTAAGAGGTTGCGGTCCAGCTGCGGTAGAGTTTTCAGGTGACGGGTAGTTGTACATTCTAAAAGCTTTTTGTGAAGGAATTTCTACTGGGCTGTGGGTACTGTGAAAAAGGTGAAAGATTTTTAAGATAAGAATTTCGCAATGTGTAAGAAGTAGCAGTTTTTTAGATTAGGAGCTGACCGCCCCCTTGGTGACCCCCTTCGGGACCGCCCGCCACGTGGCACACAGGGGGTGGTGAGGCTGGACAGGGGTGACCCCCATCCAGCCTCACCACCCCCCTGTGTGCCACGTGGCGGGCGGTCATCTCTTACCGCCCCCACTGGGGGGTCAGGTGATCCGAACTGGGAGAAGAAAGCCAGATGATGACAGCTTGACAACGTTTGCTTATATGTTCCTTCGCGAATGAGATCACCTAACCCCCCTCCCCGTGACCCCCTCCGCGACCGCCCGACACGTGGCAGCGGGGTGGGGTGGTGAGGCTGGGTGCGGGTGATCCTCACCCAGCCTCACAACCCCCTCCTGCTGCCACGTGTCGGGCGGTCGCGGAGGGGGTCACGGGGAGGGGGGTCAGGAGATCCGGATCCGTTCCTTCGAGTCAAATGTATTTATTACTTTTTATTGTTTCTTTTATTCTTTTTTCAAGGTAAATCAGCATTTATTAGAAGCGCACGTATTTTAAAAGACCGTTACGTATATGATATATGATTTCATATAATTTAATCATTTTTATAAATAATGTTATATTGTGAACAAAATCGTAGAATTCAATACTACTTTATCATATATTGGGTCATGCTTGAATAGTTATGTACTTATGGTTGGGCAATTTAAGCCAAATTTATCTTTTATTGCTCTTATTTTATTTATGTTTTTCAAATGGAGATACTAGAGTATAAGGCCGTAATATGCTGGGAGCAAATATAATTTAAGATCATTATTTTCATAACATATTGGACAAATTTAAGTTACTTTGCAATTACATGAATAAATATGATACAAATGAGATGTATATTTTGCTATTTTCTAATATTCTTCTTTATGCTTGAAAAATAGTCGATTTATATAAAACGAAATTCACAGAAACTACTAAGAACTAAATTACCGCATGCGGCATTTAAGCTTAATATAGTTACAGCAAGCTAGTCGAGGGTCCATTGGGTTTCAAATTCAAGTTGGATTATATTAGTTTGTACAATAAATTATATCAAAGCATTGTGTCTATTTTTATTCATCTATATTTCTTTAACAAGGTATCAAATGCAATAAATAAAATTAGTTTCAAGAATATTACATATATAAATCACATTCGTTAGATTATTCATTCTTTCTCCGCATCCACATGATCTACCAATTTATCCTTCCCAGCTATAAGGGGGGAAAAGTTCTTTGCCAATTTTTCTTTCGCGATTTAAAAAAAAAATTCTATATGTTACAAAAATATTGTTACAATTGATTTTTTTTATTGTTGAAAATAAATTATAAAAAATCAACTATGAAGTAATAAAGGATTCTCCTAGGGACCTGCATTCGTGGTATATGGAAATTTTTTATTAAAAAAAACTAAAAAAGAGGTAATTTTACTATAATAAACTCTTCTAGATTTAGGTCCGACTTTAAAATGAATGAGTAGTAAGATAACAATCATATTCTTTAATTCATAATGATATTGGTAAAAGAAAATTTGAATAAAGATTTTGTGTTTTGTAAACAATCACTTATTTTTGATGTAAGAGTAAGAGTAGGCTTTGAACAACTGCAGAGAAAGCCAATAGTGATAGGGAAGACCAGATGGATAAGTGTTGTGCAGGGAAAAAGAAAAAGTTTTAACAATCATAATTTTATTTTATTTTTTAAGAAAAACGAAGTCAGAATTGTCCTGGTAACCAAAAGGTAAAAAAACAAAAAACATGGAAGATAATTGACTAAAACTTAATTTAAATTCAAAGGTAAAAGCAAGGATCCGTGGCGCAATGGTAGCGCGTCTGACTCCAGATCAGAAGGTTGCGTGTTCGATTCACGTCGGGTTCAATTCCCTTATAGTAATCCTTGGGATCCGTTCTTTTGCCTCCTTTTTTCCCTTGACCGTTCGTTCTTTATTTTCCACCGACATTGTATTGTGTTAACATGCTCATGTTGTGTCATGGTAAAATTCTTTCTTCTCTATGACTTAATTATTTTATAACACTTTTTTTGTTTGCTATTAGCTGATTATTATTTTTATTAAGTCCATTGCATATGCAACGATTTTGAACAATTACAACAACAAACACTCAAGGCATTAATCGTCTATATGCCTCAATCATTTCTCTTAAACTTCATTTATTTTGTTTTGTTTTTGTTTTGCTTTTCTTTTTTTTATTTAGTCGCACCATAAATCATACATTCCTTTTGTATCTTCTAATACCTAATGCACAATATGCATGACACCCTCTAATTGTCATATAAGTTATATATTTCTTTATTGTCTCTCTCCGTTTAACATGCACATCATTCACTGTCTCGCACCGTTGTTAAATTTGCAGGACGATTTTGTGCATGTTCATACTATCTCAACCTTCACTCTCCCATCTACTCGTCTATAAGAGTCACCCAAATATTTCTCCTTGTATATTTATTTCTTTGTTTATCATTTCTTGCATATTCACACATCCATCTTAACATTCTCATTTCCGCCACTCACATTCTTTGTTCATGTTTATAATTGACTGTCTAACATTCAAACCTGCACAATAATGCAAGCCTTACTAATCCTATAAAACTTCTCTTTGAGCCTTAAGGTACTTTTCTATATCAAAGAAGATCTGACACACTTCTCTCTTTTAACCATCTCGCATGTAACATGTGATTCACATTCTTGCCAATTTCTCTATCTTTCTGTAGTATGGATCCTAAATAGCTAAAACTTTCACTCGGATGAATCTATCCATATTTTGTTTTACACATGGTTTCAATGTCATTTTTTGTTGCTAAAATTAAATTTCATGGACTATGTCATCTTTAGACTCAATTTGACGTCCTCTAACGTCTCCCACCAACATTTTAAACTTAGCATCGACACTTTCACAAGTCTCATCTACAAACACAATGTCATCTGCAAATAACATGCTCCATATAACTCTATCTTGAATATGTCGAGTGAGCTCATCTATAACTTAATCAAATACGTATGGACTTTATGCAGATCCTTGATGTAAATCCATTGTAATAGAAGACTCTGGGTTTATCCTCTTGTAGTCCTTACGTTTGTCATCGGGTTCTCATACATGTTTTAATAATTTCCATATATGCTACTATAACACTTTTCTTTTCAAGAACTCTCTATAGAATATCTCGTGAAACTTTATCATATACATTTTCCAAGTCAATAAAAAAATCATATGCAAATCCTGCTTCTTCTCTTGATATTTCTCTATTAATCTTTTCAATAGACAAATAACCTTCATTGTTGATCTTTTCAGCATAAAACTGAATTGATTTTCACATACACTAGTCTCTTTCCGAAGTCTTTTTTCAATCACTCGCTCCCTGAGCTTCATTATATGTTTATTAATTCAATTCACTTATTATTTGCACAATCTTGTATATCTCTTTTGTTTTTATACAGATGTACTAAAGTGTTTTTCTCTACCGATTAGCCATCTTTCCGATCTTCACAATATTATTAAAAAGATATGTGGGTCACATAATATCTTATTTCACTATGTATTTCCAAGCCCCAATTGAAACACTCTCAAGTCCAATTGTTTTACGAACTTTTATAATTTTCAAATCATCTTCTACCTCAGGAATCGAATTCACCTACTATATAATACGTTTATATCCTTTTTAAGGTTACACGTAACTCGTCCAATACAAGTTCATCTCCTACTGATTCATTAAAGAAACTTATCGAAGTATCTTCTCTATCTATCTATTTTTTTTTACCCTTTCCTCTACTAAAACCTTGATATCTTCGTCTTTAATGCATTTGACTTAAGTAAAATCTCTTGTATTCATTTCTCTTGCTATAACAATTTTATACACATCTCTTTCAAGTTTCTTCATGCCATGCTTTATAAATATCTTTAAACGCCTTTGATTTGGTTTCAGTTATGATAATGTTTACCTCTTTCTTAGCAATTCTATATTCTCCCTTTTTTCTTGATTTCTGTAAAGTTGAAGTACTTTATAACTAGTTCTCTTAGTTTTTCACTTTGTCATGAACTTCTTTTTTCCATCACCAAGATTCTATATTTGCATATGCTTGGCCTTTTGACTCACCAAGTAAATTTTTCGTTGTTTTCTTTATTTCCACCGCTATATCATTCAACACTTCATTTGCATCGGATCTTGAATTTCATAGGATTTCATTTTCTAATATTACTTTTCTAAAATTCGCTTGCTTAGCTTCTTTCGATTTCTACTGTTTTATCTTTGGTTTTATAAGTCTTTGTCTTTTCAATCATCTATATCGGATACAGGTATCCAACATTACAAGACGGTGTTGCATTGTTAAACTTTCTCCAGTGATCACCTTACAATCATTACAAGCTCTTTTATCTTTCCTATGGGTCATAAAATAGTCTATCTGCGACTTATTTGCTCAGCTTTTGAATGTGATCAATTGTTTTTTTCCTCGAAAAAATAACACTATAAAGATATACGTTATTGCAAAATCCAAAATTGATCTTTCTTTATCGTTCATGTTTTCAAAACCAAATCCACTGTGTACTCCATTATAATCCTTATTATCTTTACCAATATGTCAATTTGAATCTCCTATTATAAAGATCTTCTCACACATTAGAATTTCAAGCACTACGTCTTCTAAATCCTCCCAAAATGGTACCTTTATAGCCTCATCCAAACCCACTTGAGGAACATATGCGGTAATGATATTGATTTTTTTTCAAGTACCGACTTAAGAGATATAATTCTACCTGATTCCTAATAACACATGTTATTTCGTCTCTTAATAAGACATATGCAACAACCCTAACTCCATTTTATGCCTTATTCTTTCTTGTGTACTAATTAAATCCTGAATTGTCCAATATCCTAGTTTTCTCACATATGCACTGTCTTTTGAATAGATAAAATACTTACTTTTCTTCTTATCATCGTGTCTACTATCTTCATTGTCTTCTCCGTTTAAGTTCTCACGTTTTATATTCGCAGTCTAATACTTCTACCTAACATAGTATTTCGTCTCTTAGTATTAGACTTGCGAACTAAAAACCCTTGTTTATTTTAAAATACATCCGAGTTCTATAAGAGATGCAGCGTCCTATCTCAATTTTTGCCGCATTCGGACCATACGACAGGGAGTCTTGCTTATTCGACACCACACCAGGCCTCCTATATGCAACGGTCTTTGTTAAGACATCGTATTCGTACCGTACGATGCTTTCCATATAGAAACTTCTATAATTAGCGCAAATTTTTTATTTGATCCATAATCATGTTTAGTAATAATGTTTTACACATGCTATCAACCTAAAGCAACCCTTCTTTTGTATCAGGGCTTGAACAATGATAATAAAAAACAAATTATTTGTAGAAGACAATGTTGCATACCAGCGCATAGGACAACTCTCATATCGTGATAACACCCATACCGTAAAAGGGTTGCATCTTTTTTCTTTTAAGATGACCGACATTTTACATCCACCAGTCAGCTATCGCATAAATTACATCAGGATACCAACTATCTGTACAGCTTTAACAAATACGCAATCAGGGATGGCACAGGCAATACATAGTCTCCAAATTGTTTAGATTTTTTTTTTATACCCTCCATCGAGCAGCACACCACACAATTTGGTTGTTTGCTTCTAGCGCCGGCACTCCAATCTCTCTTTATTTTCCAGTGAAAGTTGGTGCATTCTTCTCTTCCCACATCATATGCGCTGTTATCGAGAACCCAAGCAAGAAGCAATAGCAAACCCTTCTGAAAAGAACTTATTCCTGGCTTTCAGCACTCTATCCAATTGCTCAAAACCTCGGTTGGACCTCCAAATATTTCATGATTATCTTCCTTCCCTTTTGACTTTGCTATCCATCTTTTGGCTGCTTCATCAGCAATTTGTCATTCTCTAATCAAGAACGTAAGCGTTTTCCTCCCTCTGTACCATTGTTTTACCTATTTCAGCTTTACATTATTAACGGAATCTGACTTCTTCCCACCGTTGCTTAGCCTATGTGAGTGTTTTAAGATTACCATGAAATGCAGAAAGGCGGGGAAGGATGCTACAGAAACCAGTTTTAAAAGCATCCAAGTAAAGAACCAGATTTTATCAATTCAGTATTTCTGAGAAAAGTACAAATCAGTCCATGCTAAGAAGACCCTAACGATAGCTTTTGCTGTCGTTGGGATATACTGGGTCTGGATGATGATGAGTCCATGCTAAGAAGATGATGACATTCCAAGAGATTTGGCTATACACGATGAGATAAGGCCTCACTGCCTAACACATCCTAAAACCAATTCCATTGCAAACACAATCCTATATCTATGTTCCCTTGTCAACACGGCCACAACTTTTCTTCCCTATGTACATCCCCTCCAAGAACCCATATAAAGACTTCTTTTTGGGGGTAAGTAACCTATATAAAGACTCAAAATAGTTTATTACGTCACCACTTCCACAAGAAACAAATATTCTGCTACCCTCACTGGTATATTAAGATTTCAAGAAAAGCTTGGAAAATTATCCGGCAAGTTGGGCAATAAGTTCAGACCATAGTATCAAGATATGAGAAATTCCTTCTTCGCCCATATTCAAGGAGACTGCCATATGTCCGGTCCCATACCCCAATGAAGAGGGACTCTGTATCTGGACTGAACGCCATGCCAGATATCTCGCCAAAGAAATCGATTTCTTGCTCCTTTTCGTATCCGCTTTTAACGTCAAAAACATGGACAAAATCAGCAGGTTCCGCCATTGACATGAATCTACCATCAGATGAGTAACGGATAGACCGAATCGCACCAAGATTTCCCTTCAAAGCAGCAACTGATTTGGACAGCTTTCTAATATCATAAATACGGCAGCTTTTGTCCTGATTTCCAGTTGCAAAAGTCAGTCCATCAGGATGCCATGACGATGCAAATGAGTAATCCAGGTGCCCACCCAGCATAGAAACTGCCTGAGATTATGATATTCAGTTATTTACATAGAAAGAGTCGGTCTTTTCAGCCAGACGGAACCATATAAAACGCAATCAGGGAAATGAAGATACCTTTCCGCTCCGTGAATCAACCAACATTCCCTCGGGATTATCACCAACAATTATGAGAATTTTACCGTCAGGACTCAAGGACGTGTGCTGCAATCATAAATGCAAAATACCTAATCACTGCTGAAATGGAGTAAAATAATCATTGGGAGGTTGCGAACAAATTCTCTAGGGCAAATGCGACTGAAGCCCAACCTATAAATAATGATAACCTTACCTTTTTGTTCACATATCAGATAATAAAGGAAACGCCAGAGAGCAAGATCTTCAACTTGGAGAGTAACATCATATGAACTAATTATTATAGCAGGAACAATTTATAGTGAGTGCTTAAAACATATGCCAGATGAAGCCAGTAAAATTGGTCCTGACTAGAGCAGCAGCGCGTAGTGTTCACAAATGAGTAGGCATACACAACTACATCCTTAACAAGAAACAAAGAGAACACTTACGTTGACTGGCCAAGGAAACTGAAAATGCTTGGACAGCTGGAATTTCTCCATATCAAAATCCCGAACTCCACAATCATTATTTGAAGCAGTAAAATGTAGCGCACCACTAGAGAGGATAAAAGTGCGAATTAGTTCTGTTCACAACATGAACTTGTGACACAATAACTAATTTCCAGGTGTTGAGAATGACATACCTTGGTGTGTTATATATGTCAACAGCGTTAGTAATAGCATTGTCATCAAACGTCGTCCGGGAGCAAAAACTGACACCGGGTCGGTCTAAAAACTGCAGCCAAACACAGTAATTATGGCTCAAACTGCAAGGCAGAGAGAGTAAAGGCATCCAACTACCAAACCACTATCTTGTACTTAGCAAATACTGTTTCCTTGGAGTATGCCAACTCTCATTTGTAATTGATTGTTGCCAAATTTTCCATCTCCATAACACTTATAGATGTTCAAAATAGTGTCCATTTTCCATAATAAGCCTATCAAATTAACATGTAGTTCCAAAAATATCATTGACAGTATTGAAAGAAATCAATACATTGTATGCGAATAAACCATGAAGGCAAGTTTAATATTGATAATACATAGTAGTTTTAATTACTAGACAATACATTAAAGCATGCCTTCTTAACAAGTTAGACTTCCAAACGTAGACTGTAAGCGAGATGGAGTGAGTAGATTGTTATGACTTGTTAGACGTCATTATATGTGTTTATTCTAGGTTGGTGTAAATATCCTGTAAACTTGATGCTTTTCTGATGACTATACAAATGAACCAATTACAAGAAAGTCATATATTTCTCGTTTAAAACCTTCACATGTGCAGATTCAACATTGATTACAAGTAAGGAACTGATGATGAAAAGCCATAAATATTAACGATCTAAACTGCAAATGAGCAATTAAAGCTATCATGGACATAACAGGTCGTCATCAATACATGCCCATGCAAAGAAAAACCATTGATAATCCACATTAAACATTATGCAATCGTCATTGAGCTCTCTAGAGAGAAAATTTTCAAAATAATACCTACCTAAATAGTAGAATGACAAGCTCTTCTCACAAATTAAAATAGACCCACATGCACTAAATCAGCGTAAGTCGGTAACTATTTGCTCAAACCTTGACTAATAGTATCCCATAGATGACGTACCTTGCAAATCAGTTCTCCCTGGAATCCTCCTGCAACTAACATATTGTCTTTAACTGCTAAGGTGCTCATTTGGGTCTGTGAAAATCCTTCAAGAAGACTTCCAGGATGCTTCTGGATAAAATGAAAAGTTCCATTAGTGTCGTTACAATGGACTAGGAAACAACCAAAGGGTGATGTTATAGGCAGAGCAATTTTGATCCAAGCAAAGCGAATTTTCCAAAATAACACCTGTCCTTTTCTGAATATGCTATTTAACTCCTTTCCTGATTTCCTTCTCGCGTATCTCGTCTTCTCCAAAAATAGCCACCCATCTCCCTTACTCAGCCAACTTTCAGAACCACCAACCCGTCCGTCACCAGGAGAATCAGCAAGCATTAAGATAGATCGGCTTATCACAAATCAGGCGCAAGAACAAATCAAGATCATTTTCAAAACCCAGAACTATTTGGAAGCACCTTCAGCATTTTATCACCACTAAAGGGGGCTTAAAGATATTAACTTCCATTGCTAATCCCAAGAAAATAATAATGCAAGCAAGGTGTGTCTGCACATTAACTGGAATGACTATTTTTAATAATAGAAATTTTAGTGAAGCGATTCAAAATCGTACTGGTGTAAGCAGACACTAAAGGTTTGAAAGACCGTGCGTGAAATTCTAATAGATGAGAAGATCTTTATATGAGGAGATTTAAGTGGACATGTAGGCAAAGAGAATAAATATTACAATGAGGTACACAGTGGATTTGGTTTTGGAAACAAGAACGATTAAGGAAGATCAATTTTGGATTTCACAATAGCGCACGACCTTATAGTGACAAATACATTTTTCCACAAAAAAAAAAGATGAACACCTGACTACGTTCAAAACTGGATCAAGTAAGTCGTAGATAGACTATTTCATGGTTCATAAAAGAAATAGACGAGCTTGTAAAGAATATAAGGTGATCCAGGAGAAAATCTAACAATGCAACACCGTCTTGTAGTGTGGGATGCACATCTAACATAGAAGATTGAGAAAACAAAGGCTTATAGAACCCAAGATAAATGATGAAACTTGAATGAAGCTAAGCAAGCGGAGTTTAGAAAAGTAATATTAGAGCAAGAAGTCTTAAGAAGTTCAAGTGGTGATGCAAATGAAGTGTAGGAGAATGTGGTGGCAAAGATAAAAAAATACCGAGAAATTTATTTAAAATGTCAAGTACCTACAAATAAGAAATCCTTGTGATAGAAAAGAGAAGTACAAGATAAAGAAAAAACCAAGAGAACTAGTTATAAGTCACTTCAACGTTGCTAAAATCAAGGGAATTAGAAAAAATATAGACCGATTAAGAAAGAAGCTGAACAGGCCATAAGTGAAGCCAAATCAAATGTGCTTAAAGATTTTATAAGCGGTTGGACACAAAAAACAAAAGAGATTGCATAAAGCTTCTAGAGCGAGAGAAAGGAAGAAAAGAGATTTGATCCAAGTTAAATGCATTAAAGACGAACATAGCAAGATCTTAATAGAGGAGCGGGCAATACAAGATATATAGAGAAAATACTTTGAGAAACTTTATGATGAATCCACGGGAGATGAATATGTATTGATGAGTTATGTAACTTTGGAGATTATAGAAACTTAACATATACTAGGAAAATCTAATTGTCAGATGTAGAAGATGCTTTGAAAAGGATAAAAATTTGTAACATGATTGGACCCCGACAGTATCCTAATTAAAACTTTAAAATGCCCACGGAAAAAACGTATTATGTGGCTCACATGATCTTTTTAACAAGATTGTGAAAACTAGAAAGATGTCTAACCAGTGGAGAAAAAACACTTGCTTATATCTGTATAAAAACAAAAATGAAATAACAGATTTTGCAGATTATAGAGGAATTAAGTTAACAAATTATATGATGAAGTCATGAGAGCGAGTGATTGAGAAAAGAAGTCACAAAGAGAGTAGTGTATCTGCATTTTATTTGCATATGACATTGTCCTAGTAAATGAGACTGCTGAAGGGGTCAATATCAAGCTTGACTGTTGGCCGGATACACTAGAAAAAAGAGCTTCAAATTAAGTTGAAAGAAGACATTATGTACAAATTAAATTTTGGCAACAAAAGAATGACCTTGAAATCTTGTGTGAGACTGAGAGAACAAAAGATTCACCTGAGTAAGAATTTTAGGTATTTAGGATCTATACAACACAAAAGATGGAATAATTGACAATGATGTGAATCGCAAAGTATATGCAGGGTGTTTAAAGTCAAAAAATACATCAGGTCTTCTTTTTGACAGAAAATACATTTAAAGCTTAAAGAAAATTTTTACAGGACAACAATAATACACGTGCTACTGTAAAAGTCTGAATGTTGGACAGTCAATTATGATAATAAATAAAGAATGCGAGTGACGAAACGAGAATGTTAATATGGATGTGTGAGCATACAAGAAAGGATAAAATAAAAAAATAAACATATAAGTAGAAATGTTGCGTGACTCCTATTGAAGAGAAGATGAGGAAGTCAAGGTTAAGATGGTATGTGCATGTGCAAAGTCGTCCCACAGATGCACCGGTTAGACGGTGCAAGATAATGAAAAAAATGCATATTAAACGTAGAAGAGAAATATCAAAAAAAAAACGTGAAGAGAGACAATAAGAAATGGTATGACTTAATGACAATTGATGAGCATATGCTCAGTGATAGAGTACAGCAGAAACAGTTCATTCATGTAGCTGATGTCATGTAGAACGTATAAGATTTAAGCGAGAATGACATACTTAGGCCAAATCCACGATTGAAACGACATAAACTTTTTGAAAGAGACATATTCTAATGCATTAGGTATTATGAGACACAAAAGAATGATAAAATTTAGGCTACAACTCAAAAATAAATAAATAAAACGCAGGAGAAATGATGGATCCATATAGTCAATCCCACATAACAGGAAAACGGCAAAAATGCTTGAATGTTGTTGTAACTTCCATTAAAAAAGGCGACTAAGTCGAATGAGGTTGTATGACGCCGACAGGTCTCAGGTCGTCGGAGTTCTGAACAAGGTATCATCCTGATTTTGTATCTAGTTTGTCAGAGGAGGAGAAAGACGCGGAGAGGATGCGACTGGGGAGAAAGAGGAGAAGTTAGAAATCTGTCACAGAAGTTGGAGCCGGATCTTTGATTTTCATGGGCATCGTTCTCTCGGCAAAGGACAAGCCTTAGCAGTGCTATTTCTCAGCCTTAAACAGTGGCATTTCTGATGAGCACGACAAGCCTTAGCAGTGCTATTTCTCAGCCTTAAACAGTGGCATTTCTGATGAGCAATACCAAAGACGATGTGAAGGTGAATAAATTTAGCGAGCCATAAATGACTGGGAGAAAATAAAAGAAGATATATTTATCTTAAGGGTAAATGTGTCATTTTAGCTAGATTTTAAGAGATTATGCTCTGCTTAGAGGATAATTGCTCAGCCTTTATCATTACCTAACAATTAACACAGAAGGGTTTACTAATACTGACCTCAGAAGGAGCTACATGCCCTGAGACGTTGAGAACTTCAGACTTCTCGCAAGTCAAGGCAGACCAATGGACAACAGAAAAATGGGACATGAAGTAGACATCATGCTTGGATGTGGCCCATACCAAATTCCTCAACTGCAGAACAAACAATCAATTCAAAGATCGAGCCAATTTCTCGAGAACAGATTCCACTGAAAAGGTTGCCAAACCTCATTAGCTACAGTTATATCACAATAGAGCCTAATGAAAGAATTCAAACATCAGAAATTGACATACAATTTTCTTGCCACAACTGAAAATAATAATAACAATAGATTTCCAAGCATATTACTGAGTGGTGTCCGTAGAAATTTACCCAGAACAGACAATACTAATCAACCATTTGCTCAGGTTCATAGGTTCATCTGTGCATAAAATGCTTATTTTTAGAGGATGTATCACTCAAGTGAGGGTTTACCCTTGTCAACTGAACAGCTAGTCCTACAGAGCAAGATGTTGTTTCAGAAACTTCCTAGTATACAAACTTAGAGGAATCTTCAAACTTTGAGAAAATTGCCTACAGACACATGGCAAAGCTATTGAATTGAATGACTCTATAAAGTAAGGTAATTATACAATTCGAATGACGCACAGCACCAGACAAGAATGCAACAATATCAGTCTGAATGGCACGTCACTTCCTTACAACATGGAGCAGGATATATAAGGAACCAAGGATAAGGATAAGAAATGACTTATCAAATCAAGTTTTCATACGTTTGCATAAGGAAACAAATTGAAAAGCGTCGTTAACAAAATTCCAGATGAAGATTAAAAAGGGAGGGGTGGGTAGGTGGGCAAGACACCTTCCAAAAGCAAACATTAAGTTATCAACAAGATAAAAAGAAACGCGGAGAGAAAAGGAGAAGAACGCTGGGCAGGGAAACCAACAGTGAGAACAGCATGTAGTTATAAGTTTCAAGTTCCCTCACCTGGAAATGCAAAATTGTTGATTTGACAGATCTTGAATTCCGTCTGAACTCATAATATAAGCCCCCTTTATCAGTTTGTTTGCATTCCTGACAAAAAGTGATAACAATAAAAGTAATAAATAAAAAGAGACAGGTGAGCAGCCCAAAAGTTGCTACACAAAAATTTGTTGCTGCAGTGTGCAGGAAGCATGATACAAAATACATTTACCTTCCTTGATGCCTCGCCAGACTGAGGAATGTTTTCATAATTCTTATACTGTTCTAACCTAGTCTGCCTATATTTCTCCCTTGTTATGCTTAACCTTTCCCAAGGAATTCCTTGGATATCTTTTCCTTTTCTAGCTTGAGCAGCAGAGGTATCTTGCATTTTGTTATCCTGCAATAACCATGCAAAACTTTTCAAAAATAAAAATTAAAAAAAAATCAGAATGACTACAAAAGATAAACCCGTGATGAATCCAAGAAATGTTTACAATGTTCAAATTTCAACAGTAGACTTCTAAATCAAGTGTACGGACCCTGTTTTCATATTCATCCACATCTGAGTCTGAGCTACCAATGTCTCTGCCACGGAATTCATCATACATATCATCATCTAAATCTTCCATTTCATATTCATCATCCACAAAATCAACATGATCTCCTCCGTGATGGGACATGGCCTACTCCAAGAATAGACCACCTAAGATACATCTCAGTCAGTAAAGATGATAAAATAATGATGAAACCAACAAAACAAGTTAAAGAACATAGAAAATGGAAGAGAACATCAAAGAAGTTCCTTCGTGGATGCCCAAAATTGTAGGAAAGAATTATAATGGTATGATAACCAAACATAAAGAAAATGAAAAAAGAAGAAGAGAAATAGCCGAGACGTAACAAATGTTATTGTCTTTAAAGCATAATTGCCTCCACTATTGAGCAAGGTAGACTACGCAACAAATGCATCGGATGATATAACGACTTTTTCTTTTCATTTGTTCTACAAGAAGAAGATAAAATTGTCGAAGCATTATATATCAGAGGAAGAATGAAAAGACAAGAAAGAAATTCTACAGGTTTTTACAAAAGACTAAAAAAAGTTTTTCAATGATCATTTCAAAATATGTCAGAAGTATATGTCAAAAAGTCTTCAAAACCTTTTGATTCTTGTATTTATAGATTTCAATTCACAAAAAAGAAGTTAATTTGACGTCTCTCTGCAAAATTTAACTTCCAAAATTAGTTATAACCGTTCAAGATTGAAAGTAAGTGTTCCAAGTTGTAAGAGTTGCATAATTTCATCAAAAGGCAACAGATAAATTTTGTTGTCTGAAGTCACCGAAGGTTCGATAAATTTTACCGAACGCTGATTCAAAATTTTTGAACATTGTAACTCATAACTCATCACTGAACTATGTACTGAAAAGTTCAGTAAATGACTTCACCGAACGTTCACTGAAGCATCTGGTCATTGGACAAAAACTTCAAAATTAGACCAAACTCAAAGAATGCATACAGAGTTCATCACCAAACACTCGGTCTCACTCACCGTACGTTTGGCCACTTCAGAATTCAAAGGATCGCTTTATCCATTCAATCTAAATTTCACTTCATTCTCCAATCAACATTCTTACATATATTTATATAAATTTATAGCACTTCGTGCTTTTCTCCAACGGTTAACGCTTCCTCACTATTGGGAATCAGCCGCAACCAAGATAAATAATCACATACGAAAGTTCAGTTCCTCAGCAAGGAAACATTTCCCACCACAAACTACTCAAGGAGTCCCAGAAACAATTGCACCCAAGTTTTCTACGACAGCAAACACTAAACATGTAACAATAAGCAGAAAAAGGGTCAATTCGATTTCAGTTCCGTAAGAGCGGGAAAAAAGAGAAAAGGAAAAGGATGCAATCAACTCCACGCATTTGAAAGGACAACAAAATATCACCAAACATCATTCAAAGCGCCTGCTATTAACTTGAGAGGCATATTTCCAGGCAAATGTCCAACAGACATAATGGAAAAATGCCCTTGACCTACACTAATTTTCCTTTCCACAAAACTCTAGTAACTTTCCAACCAATAAGAAAGTTTTTTACCTTTTCAAATCCAAACTGCGACATAAAAGAACCAGCATAACACAGTACAAATAACAACCTCAAACTGATAATAGCAAAACCAAAACTGTGAAACCCACTGAGGTGACAGAGAATAAAAAAAAAAGACCAAGTCCTGACCTTTTCAAACAGTTCTCGCAAGAACGAAAGAAAAATAAATAAAAGGCGTATTATTGAGCTTCTGCAATCGCGAATCCGTAATCAGCAAGTCCACAACTTTTAGAAGCAATAAACTAATGGCGGATACCCGAATTCCAGCCCCGAAGGATCCGGTTATTTATATAAGAAATAACAAATCACGAGTCAATTGAAGGAGTGTGGATGTTTATCCACTGGCAACAGCGAAGGCCAAATGTGAAAAGAAAGGGACATTTTTGTCGCGTAAATTGCATGCCGGTTGTTCCATCTGCCCTTTTCTTCTGTTTAATAGGACACCTATTTATATCTCTGCTTACCGCCCTTGCTGATGTGAATGTGACGGAACGACTTTTTACGGTACCCATCATATTTCCCCCTTCTATATATTTCCTTCTATTTTTAGAATGAAACGTTAAGAAGTTCATCCACATTTTAGATCAATTTTTCTATAATAGTGAGTGGGAAAAAGATAATACATAACAATCCTCCTAAAATATGTTAGTTGTATATTTTAGTCTTGCAATATTCTTTAGTAAAGACTTCTCTCAAAAGGTGCAAAGAAGCAATCTACAAATTGATTAACATAGCATGAGTCACACATTGATTCGTCGCACAAAGAAAAATATTTAATAGGAATTACCTAATTTATTAGTAAGAATCAAGAGATTACACACTTCTTTTTCTTCTTTAAATAAGGCATTACACCTCATTTAGCAACTTTTCGCTCCGCCAAAAAAAAAAACAATAATAATAACATCTATAGTTTACAACCATGACGCATCAAAACTTTTAACGGGCGATCCAATATGACAATTCGCAGTTCTAGTAAGCAATAAATATTATCAGAATGCAGGACACTAGGAACTCGCCATAGCTTTGGTTATTTGCCAGACGGCCTAAGGGGCTTGCTTTTTTTTTTTTTTTTTTTTTTTTGTCTTAACAAGGGGCCGGAGGAAATACAATCCATACGTTACATCTAGATGCTTCGTCAGGCACAAAGGACAATCTCCCTGTCTTATCACTTCTACCTGAACGCTTTCATTACGAGACAGAACCTAAAAGCATTATTTTAATACACGTACCTTTTTTTTATGTTGATAAAAAAACAAAACAAAACAAAACCTTTGACAAGTTCTAGAAACTAGTCTATGAGCAAATCTCAAACCTCTCCACGTCATTCTGTGTTTTGACTTGATCAATGAATGTTGAGCAGCAAGTCTTGCGTGTTGCCTTGTCTTGGGGAAAAAAATTCTACAGATACCTAAGCAACAGCCAAAAGGCTCCAGCAAGAATCGCCATCTCAGATGCTGTACGCGTTATTGAACTTCCACTGGTATTACTGGATGGTTCTTTTTTTTTTTTTTTTTCGGGGGGGGGGGGGGATATGCAGAACAATCAAGCCCTTCCTTGCCTTCCCGGCACTCTTTGGCAAAACGGCCAGGTGCATAATTTGCAGAAAGACCAATGTAAGTGAGCATGGTTGAGGCACAATCAGTGGTCAGATCGTTCAACTCTTTGTAGTAAGGGCAAACAATTTGTTTCAAAGCTGAACATCATTTATCTGCCGGATACTTCGGCCCTTTGCATTGACTGGTGATGATGGTGTATTTCTGGTTTTCCAAATAGATGGGGGAACCTGTGCCACAAATTTAGGCCAACATTCATCTGGTGAGCAAGCTTCCACTACAAGGTAAATAACTTTTCGAGCTAGGAACATTACAAAGAAAGGATTTGTTACATATTGTAATAAATCAGACACGTGAATCCATGATTCCAATATAAAGTTTGAGAAAAAAAATTCCACCTCGCTCTGATTTTCACATTTCCAATGAACATACTAAAAATACCAAAAGGAAACGACCGTCAAACTCGTTAGCGAAGCCACCCAATTGAAGAACGCCTCCATTCTGCAATGTGATGATTCCTCAAAAACACACGTAACTCACTCATGAAGAAGCACAGACAAAATGGCCTTCCCATAAAATAACAAGCCAATGTGAATTCTGCCACCAAGAGGGATAGGCTTCCCCATACAATACACAGATGCATTGCAAAAGATAAAGATACATAAACTAGAGAAGGCATTCAACATTAATCAATGCGGATAAACATATTTTTTTTTGTAAGTAAAATTTTATAGATAAGCCGAAATGGCTGGTATACAAAACTGATGCAAACAGTGGCAACAATTGCCTGACAAGAACCAAAAACCCAAAAAATAAGGTGGCTTACAAGATGGTAACCATTAACCAATGCCAACCTTTACAAAACTGCCTTCAAGAGCATTACAAGTCAAGCACTTACTATTTGACTAACAAAATAATAAAATGAACAAGTTACATCTCAAAAACAAATAACCCTTCTGATTTAAAGACACCACACATCCACAGCATCAAAGGAGACATATCCATCTTTATTTCCTTTTCGCAAAAATCTGCCCTCGTTTGTCCTTTCGAATTTCCTGCAATAACTTCATTTAAAACCAGAACATCATGATGCATCCGCTGCGCCAGAAAGCGTCCAAATTCCTGTATGTGAGTCCCTTTGGTTTGCTTGAGATTAAGCTATTTACGTTTGTGAGCCTATGAAGTTTCTTGTAACTGATTCGAAGCTGGGTTGTAGGAAGAGCCTGCAGAACATCGTAAAAGAAGGCAGTAGTTCTGAAGGAAAAGCAGGTGAATTGCACATGAATTTAGTGATCCGTAATGCAATAACAAAATGATTTATGGAGAGAAAATACCCATTGGCAGACCCAGGGAAACTGCTAATTCCCAGTTTCTATAAGATTTTCTAACCTTTCTCCATGCAAAGGCACTAAAGCGGATGTTCTGCAAGATCTCCATACAAAACGTTTGGGCGTGCTTCTTGACTCCTTTGTGCAGTCTTTGGTTTCTTTCCAGCCAGATTGTGTAAACCATTATATCTAATCCAAGATAAACCAAGTCATTTTGAAATTTTGATTTCCAACTCTTTGAATGCATCCAGTTTGGGATAAGGCTCAAGGTAACTGTGTGGCTTTGGCAGTTGAGTTTAGTGAGGGTAGATAACCAAACCGTTGAAGAATATGACATTTGAAAAACATGTGATTTTGATCCTCCTGGTGGTTTTCACATAGTAAGCAAGTACCGGATTCGACCATACCCCAGCGAGCAAGTTTTTCCAAAGTGTGTAGCCTCCCCAGAATGCCATCCAGAGGATGAGAGCAAACCTAGGGAGATGAAACCTACTCCAGAAAATTTTGAACCAAAGGGGGGTAAGGAAGGATGGGATATTCACTTTGGTTGCGCTGCTAATAGAAAATTGATGTTAAGGGGTCCATTGACAGTAGTCCTCTCTATCTGTGATTTGAATCCCAAGGCAAGCATTACGAATGTTTATGACCTGGGAGTCCTAACTTTTACCATAGGGGAGGCTCCATTGTCCCCTACTGATGACATTCGATACCTTTGCTTCAAGGCAGATGTTAGCTTGTGTTTTAGTTCAGGGAAGTTTTTCATTAACCTTCCTCATGGGTGCCAAGGGTCAAACCAAAATGAGGTAGAGAAACCATTTTCGATGATGTGCTTGGTGAATTGTTCATACTGATCCCTCACCCATAAGAGCCTTTTCCATAACCATGTGTCTTGTGTTTTTTGCATAACTTCCCATAATGATTTATCCTTAAGTATGACAGTATGCACCCACTTTACCCAGATAGGTTCCTTGTTCTCATATATGTGTCATACTTGCTTTATTAAATGTGCATTGTTTATTTGAGCAAGGTTTGGGAGGCCTAGGCCACCTTCCTCTTTGGTCTTGCATAGATCCGACCATTTGACCCTAGCCTTCCTTGCTCCACCCCAAAGAAAGGTTTTTATAATTCTATCAATCTCCCTAAGCACCTTCTTGGGCAAAAAGTATGCTGCAGTCCAATATCTAACGATTGCCACTAGCACTGAGTTTATTAGTTGAAGCCTACCCCTGTACGATAGTTTGAAGGATGTCCAACTACCAATTCTTGCGTGCAGTTTGTCAAGGAGAGGAAGGCAGTCCAGAAATGAGAGCTTTTGGTTCAATAGTGGTAATCCTAGGTATCTGATTGGTAATGAGCCTAGGGGCATTCCTAGAGTGTTGGCCAGGATGTTTTGTCTCGCTTAGGTTATACCAGAGACAAAAATCTCACACTTGTTGAGATTGGGGTGAAGCCCAGATAAATTGCTGAAATTATTCAGTGTGATTTTAATGGTATTGATAGAATGAATGTCAGCACTAGATAAGATGAACAAGTCATCCGCAAAGGTTAGAGAAGTGAGATTTGTGGATTCACATTTCGATGGAATCTGAATGGGAGAGACTGAGTGTTTGCTTTGAGAAGTTGAGTAAATCCTTCCATGACGAGAATAAAGAGACCAGAGGAGAGAGGATCGCCCTGGCGCAACCCTCTGGAACTATGGAAGTTACCAGTGAGGGACCCATTTAAGTTTATTGAGAATGAGGCAGTTGATATGCATAGGAAGATCCAGTTTCTGAACTTGTGTGGGAAGTTCATTTGGGATAAAATACTCATTAAGTATTCCCATTTGACAGTATCAAAAGCCTTCATGATATCCACTTTTATTGCGCAGGCACTTGGGCCTCCCTTTTTCTGATAACTCCTAACTAGGTTATGCATAAGAAGGATATTATCCTAGATGTTCCTTCCACGGATGAAAGCTGATTGATTCTCATCAACCAGCATGGGTAGCAAAGGCTTAAGTCTATTTGCCAAGATCTTTGAGATGACTTTGTAAGTAACGTTACAACATGAAATTGGTCTGAATTCTTTCATTCTAATTGGATTTTCTACTTTAAGAATAAGTGATATGGCCGTAGCATTTATTGGGTAATAAATGTAATCCTGGGAGAAGAAGAAGCTAATTGCCTCAATGAACTCATTCCCCACCAGATCCCAGTTAGATTTGTAAAATTCTATCGTGAACCATGTGGGCCAGGGGCACTGTCATTCTTCATAGAAAACAGCGCATCTTTTATTTCCTTCTGGGTGATTTGGGTCACCAACAAGTTTGCCTGAATCTCATTAAGGGTTCTACCAAACCACGGATGATGTTGGACTGATTGGGAACTTGGCTCTTTAAAAAGAGTTCCAAAGAATTCTACAGCTAGGACTTTGACTTCTTCATAGTCATTAGTCCATGTACTCCTTTCTGTTTGTAACCTTAAAATTTTGTTTCTAACTGTATGGGCTTTAACAGTCCTACGGAAAAATTGAGTATTTCTATCTCCTTCTTTCATCCATTTAATTCTTGCCTTCTTCCTAAGGAAAGTTTCTTCAAAGGAGGAGAGTTTAATGTACTCATCTAAGGCATTTTCCTCTCTTATTAAGGCCTGGGGGCTTGTAGTATCCTCCATTGCATCTAACTGGGCTTGCTCTACTTCTTGCCTAGCATTTAGGACTCTAGTAGTAATGTTTGCAAAGTGTCTGGTGTTGAACTTTTTCAAAGGTTCCTTTAGTCGTTTGAGTTTTTTGACTAAACGAATTTGCGGATTTCCTTGAGTAGGGATGGTCCAGCTCCCTTCAAGGATTTCTTTGAAGGAGGGGTGTTTCATCCAACCCTTGATAAACTTAAATGGTTTAGGTCCAAAGTTTTTTGAGACTTTGATGGAGAGAATGCCCGGAGAGTGGTCAGATATGGTAGCGGCTTCGTAGTCTAACTGGTAATTTGGGAATTTGTTGTTCTATTCCTTGTTGCAAAACATCTGGTCAATCTTAGTATATGTTCTATTATTTATGTCTTTTTATTTGACCATGAGAATTTGAATCCCGTGGAAGGGATGTGGAGAACATCCGCATCTAGGATCCAATCATTGAATTCTATAATGGCATATCTATCTATTCTTTTTTTCTTTTTTTCCCACTACTATCTAGGATGATATTGAAATCCACCATAATGAGCCAGAGTTGGTTGCCATAGAAGGCTTGCTGGTATCTTAAAGAAAGCCAGACTTCTCTCCTATGACTTCTTCCATTGAAGCCGTAAACAACCGAGAGAATAAAGGTTTCTGGGTCCGGTGTTTTTTGTGGTAATTTGGCATGTGATACATTGTTCATCGTCATGTAGCTTTCAAGTATGGAATAGGTTAAGGTCCCAACCCACCCAAATCCTAGCCACTGAGTTGGGAATGATGTTATGAATAGGGGTGTCAAACAGGTCGTGTATCGTGTTTCGTGTTTCGTGTTTTTCGGGTTTCGTGTATCAAAGTGTCATACTCATACCTTACTCATTTGCTTCGCGTGTATGGATGTAGATACCCAAACCCGTACATGTCAGGTTTCGTGTCGTGTATCGGGTATACCAGCGAACTTGACAAGTACAAATATTTCAAGTAGTGTACAGGTCATTTCATGTATTTTCAGGTATTTTTAGGTTCCGTGTATTTTTCAGGTTTCATGTATTTAAACGACTACTGTTACAATGTATGAAACAATAATAAGTACAGAACCAAAAGTTCAAGATTAAAAAAGTCATAGACCCCGAAATTAAATCACATCTTTCTAGTCACGTAAATCAAAAACGAGTAGGGATGGAGCGGGGTATGACTAATCACTAACTATTTGAGCATGAATCTTCAGCTTCTTTACCATTGCAATTGAAATTTACTTATTTGAGCATGAATCTTCAGCTTCTCCACCGTCATCTTTTGCAATATGTAAACTCATGATGTCATGAGTGAGGTCCTCTAAATTCAAATCAATTGACTCTGCAATAATAGATTAAAGAAAAAAATGAGTCTAATCACTAATATAACATGATAAAATACATTAAAGAAATTCAAATATTTACCTCTTCCTGCAAATAACCAATTTTTAGTGCACACCAATGCTTCAACTACTTGGAGTGACAAGCTGCTACGAAATTGATCAAGGATTCTACCACCAAGGCTAAAAGCCGATTCAGACGCCACAGTTGAAACAGGAACACATAGAATGTCTCTAGCTAATTTAGCTAAAACATGGAAATCTAAACTGTTGAGACTTCCAATACTCTAAAACATCAATATTAGACGTCCTTTTAACTTTTGGCTCATCAAGATACATCTCCAACTGAGTCTTTTGTATGCCAGAAAATTCAAACCCGTCAAATTCATCAAATTCCTATATAAGATTCAAAAAAGAGACAAAGGCAAATGTTAAAAATGAGTAAAAAGAAAAGTAGCTAAAAAGCAGTAGCTAAAAGTGTTAACGATAAAACTAAAACACCTTAAACATGATAGCTTTAGCTGAACTTGATATGTCATAATCAAGCGTTTCACTGCTACATCCAGAATTAGAGGATAATGATGTGGTTCCACTAGCATCTGAATACTAGCTGAAAAGACTTGTGAGAACATTCTTGACTCTTGACAGTTCAACGGATGCTGGCCCATACAATTTCTGATAACTATATTCAAGCATTTGAAACTTGTATCTAGGATCAAACACCACTGCTACGGCTAGTAGGATATTAAACTCAGACCAGTACTTGTTAAACTTAGCAAACATCTATTCAACAATTTTTCTCATGTAGCCATCTGCACTTCTTGACTTTTCAACCAGTGTTGATTGAATTAAAAAGACTTGAGGAAAGTACAAGTTAGAAGTCGGGTACTTGGATCCTGAAAATTCATTTGTAGCATCATAAAATAATTTCAAAACATCGCATATTTTTCCAAGTTTCTCCCATTCTTCATCACAAGGACAACATTTGAAATTAGAGTCACTCAATTCCAAGTGGCAGAAAGCATGACGATAATAAAGAGCACTTGAAAGCATTTTGTAAGTAGAATTCCATCTAGTCGGGACATCCTGAACTAATGACATTTTAGCATCACGAGATGTTTGTTCTATGCATTCTGCGAACTTAGTTTTTCTCACTTGCGACCCCTTGACATATTTCACACATACCCTGATTCTATCAACAGAAGCATCAATTTCTTTCAATCCATCTTGGACAATCAGATTTAGTATGTGTGTACAACACCTAACATGGAATAGAGACACCTCAGAGACCAATACACCTTTCAACTTCAACTGATTTTTTAAAATATTAGCGCAAACATCATTCACAAAAGCATTATCCAAGGTTAAACTGAACAGTTTCTTCTCAATATTCCACCCACTAGCCAAATTGTACAATTTCTCAGCTAGAGCAACACCACTATGAGGGGGAGACATGTAAGAGAAGTTCATGATTCTTTTCTGAAGCACCCAATTATTATCAATGAAATGTGCAGTCAAGCTCAAATACCCATCCGTCACTATAGAGCTCCATGCATCAGAAGACCAACATATTCTACTAGGACATAAATGTAACTCATTCATAATCCTACCTATTTCTCGTGTATGCAGTTTCTTCACATCAGCTTTAGCAGTGTTCCTAGAAATGTGATTCACTTGTGGCTCAAGATATGAACAAAAATTTCTAACCCCTTCATATTCAACAAATGAAAAAGGCATCTCAGGTCTAATTAAAGCGCGCACCATCAACTCTCTAAATTTATCTTGGCTAAACTTTTGGTTTCTTGTACCTAAGACACCTTTATCAGAAGACAGTAGAAATTGTCCAATATCCTTACTCGTTGTCTTTAAGCATTTGTCCATATGTTTTCTAAGGTTACCTGTCCCATGTGAACTCTCTGCAACAAGTATGTGATTGCATTTGTTGCACCAACATTGTAATTTTTCACCTGGTTTGCATTCCAAAAGAGTGAAGTAGTTCCAAACTTTAGAGGTTAATCTCCTCTTCTTCTTTCCTTTCGGATCGCTGGAGATGGAAGGTTGAGACTCAATCTGATCCATTATATCCTCAAGGCTAGCGTCATTGTTATTATCTTCATTCATATTAGTAAGCCGCTCATCCATATCTACGAGGCATTAACATGTAATAGTTTAGCCAAGAGAAATTGGTAGGATTATGAATGAGTTAAGGCAAAAAGAAAACAGACTCCTCCACTAAACTTACCAATACAACACAAACAAATTCCCAGCAGAAAAGGAAGAACAAGAAAGCAGGAATAGGAACTCGCAGACGCAGACTCCTCTACTAAAGACAAATTAACAGTCACAACAGCTTGAGTAGAAAGACAAGTAAAATAGAACAATATGCATACATACAAGTAGAATAAAACACACGTAGATTCCCACACCTGTCCGGCCATCCGTATACCAAAAAAATAATGAAACAGAGGATCTAAAAAACAGTATAAACTAATTTTGATAAAGGAGGGAGATTGTAATTCTCGACAAGTAGAATAGAACAACATGCATAGTCCCAAGTAACTAAAAAAAGATTTTCCATTGAAATTGGATCCATCACCACGGCACCACCACCCTCTGGAGGTATGGTAATGACCTTTCAAAGAATCAAAGCACAAGAACTGTAAGTGCCATCATTATCAGAACGCTTTCGAGGGTTTTGACACAAACCTGATAACAGTATATCTGTAGATGATTGATTAATGTTAACAGCGACGGCGGAGTGGCGGAGGACACCGACTGGTCTGGGATAGGGGGATGGAAGACGGAAAAAGAAGATATAAGGAGGAGCCGAGGAGAAAGGGGGCTGACTGCGACGGGCAGGAGAAGGGAAATTGAGATTTGCGAATGGGAATGACGCTTAATAGGGGAACGATTAGGTTAGGATGTTTTAGGGGTGAATTTTTTTTACTTTATTAATTTAAAATTTTTATTTAAAATATATTTTTAAAAATTCAGGTATGGCGGGTATAAATGGGTAACCCGCGGGTATACCCGGACACGACCCGCTTTTAGCAGGTAACTTTCAGGTCTTACCCGATTTGTACACGAAACCCGCCAAGGTCATACCCATACCCGCGAAAATCGTGTCAGGTTCGGGTCGTGTTTTCGTGTCGTGTCTGAGATTGCCGTCCCTAGTTATGAATTACTTCCCATTGTCTAAAAATTCTTTTGGAAAATTGTTGGAAGTTTTGTTGTCTAACTTTCACTTCCACTAAACCAATTAGGTTTCTCCTTACTTTGAATGTATGCTCGAACTTCCTTTTATTTTAAGGGGAATTCAACCCCCTTATATTCCAACATGCTAACTTAATCATCTCTTGGATCTAACACCCCTGGCCTACCCCTGCTTCTACTTTTGTTTCTCCTGGTAGGAGAAGGGCTAATATATCTTGCTCTTGAGTGTGTGGAGGGTGGGTCTTCAGTGTTCTCCCCCTCAGATCTGTTATCCTTGGAGTAGTTCCCTTTTGTGACTACTGATTTCATCCTAGCCGGTTTAGGGTCTTTGCCTTTTCCTGGATTGAAACTTCCCTCATCCTCTTCACTTGAAGGATTATATCAACTTGAGTCTTTGTGCTGCTTGTCAAGTTTGGCACTTGTGTTTTTAATGTGTTCAGCAAGAGTCCTATTGTATTCATGTCCATATTCTTCCTCAGTTTCCATTTCGGAATCATAGGAGGACTGGAATACATTCTTGCTTACACTGTGGAGCTTGGGATTCTTTGAACCTAGTAATCCAAAAGGAGATGTGGTCTTTGGTGATTTGTGAGTGGACGGACTACTAGCTTCTCCACTGCTTTCACTCACTAGATTCTGCAGCGGAGAGAATTTGTTTTGGCTTGCTAGGTTCTCCTGTCTTCTTGGGCTTTCCGTCTGAATTTGGGTGGATTGGATAACACTTGGGCTTGGGGACTCTTGTCTTGTTTATGGTTGATTTGGCTTATGCACTGGTAAAGAATTTCCTGGGTGAGGCTGTATGTAAAGGCGTGGTTTTGAGGAACTTACCTTCCTCAGATTTCCTCTGATTTTAGGGTGACTCTCGACCTGAGTTGGGGTCTTAGTTTGTGGAGTACTAGCAAGGCAGTTGTGGCCAAAGGTTTTACAGCTTGGCAATTGTATTGGCATCCATTCATAGATAACTTCCTAGGAGCGTGAGATCCCATCTTCATCTACGAATGAAATGCTATTTGGGAGGTTATCTCTAGCTTGGATTTTAACACAGACACAGATTCCAGCAAATGACACCCGACTCTGAGATATCGTAAGTTTATCCATAAAAAGGGGCTGAGGACTTGTAGGTTGAATTAATGTAGACGCAGATTTGGAAACTTTATCCAGACAGGAGCCTTGTTTAGGCTCAACCGTTGGATGGGTTTGTTTGGAGACCATGGCCATAGAAATAAAACACGGTTCCCAAAAGGCAGAGGGGACAAATCTAGTATATTTTGCTTCGCATCTTCCGATTGGAAGGGAAATACAAATAGATCTGCCTCATGCCTTTGTATTTCTAGCACGCCTTTGGAAGACCAATGCTTTTCTGCAAATTTTTTCATATTAAAGAAGGATGCAATGTTACCTAGTACATGGCCTATGATAGATATGCTCCATTTCCTCTTCGCTTCTGCTACATCTTCTGGGTTAATCTTGAAGGCTTTCTCACCTTTTTCGTTGCAGATCTGGGTCTGCATGAGTGTGGATGACACATCTAGAGTAAAGTTTGGCTTGAGCAAAGATGCCCAAACAGACTTCGCCCGTACTAGTTGCTGCATGTTGCTTTATAGGTTGGATGTAGAAGATTCAGCCATAGGCAACTTTTTGCGGTAAGAAATAGTGTTTTCCGACCGCTTTGACAGCGGCCGGAGTGGAGGGGAGGAGGGATACGGGCTTGTTCAAGCTTTATGTAAATATGAGATAGAAATATTTGTTTTGGAGAAGAAATGGAAGAAAGAAAGGAGCGGAGATGTGTGAAGAAAGAGAAAGAATATGACCGTTTGCGGAGGAGGAAGGCGGAGGTGAAGTACCGAGAGAGAGATTTTTTTTCAATGGGCGGAAGTTTCTAGAGAGGAGTGAAAGTAAAAAAAAGTTAGAAAGATAAAGTTCGCTTTATGAGAAAGAAAGTTGGGAAAATACTACGGATAAACATAATCAGCGACCAAAGGTATCCTACAAAATAGTCAGATGTTAAACAAAACCTTTCTACAAAACAACAAACTCTGAATAGTTTCTTCCTAAAAGGTCCTTTGATTTAATAAGTGTACCAAAGTGCAGAAGGGGAAAAAACAAGTCAACCCCTTCTCTCTTTCTTACCACTAGAAATATAATAAAGACCCACAACCCTGAAAACATGAAATCAAGGGGTTTAAATTTCAGGTCACATGGTGGTACTAGAAATTTATTAAATTAAATCAATTGTCACTTGGCACTGTGATTTGGAATTCGCCTCTTTGAATATAGAATGCAATTCAAATACTTCTTTCTTTAGTCAAGCCCCTCATACAATCAACAATCTTCTTCTCCCGCAAAAGAACGACGAAGTCCAGAACATTTAGCCCTTAGAATGTCTGCTTCAACTAAAGCTACTAGTTGATGATGTTTGACATAAAATATGTCCCATGCATGTCTACCATCACCTAAGGTCATTTGATAAAACTACGTCTGGATGCTAAACTAATTAAAGTATGAATCTTTCAAGCACGAGAAAAACTTTAAAATTGCATCCGGATTACTTTCAAACGGGATGTAATTTTACAAAATGGCTGGACCATTACAATTTTTTAAGAATACATGCTTATAAATTGTGAAGAAGCTTCAGCATTCAAAATTGAATCATGGTCCTATCTTTTTAATCTTTTACAAGTTTCTTATGCAATATGCTTATAAGACCATTTGTGCAGTAACCTCAGCATTCAAAATTGAGGGTCCTAACTTCTAGCATTTGTTCGTACTTATCGTCACCTTCTATTAAGGGTTTAGACTACATCTAGAGGTGTTAACGAACCGAGCCGAGCCGAATGCTAGGTTTTCGAATTCATATTCGTTTAGATAAACGAACTGTTACGAACTTTAAAATTGGTTCGAGTTTGGCTCGATAACCCTACAACTGTTTAAACGAGCCGAACTGTTCGCGAGCAGTTCGGCTCGTTCAACTAAACGAACCCAAATATGTGTTTGAATTCAGCTCGTTTAAGTAAAATTAACAAACAAACTCGAAACGAATACGAATTGAACTCGAACAGTTAGCGAACCGTTGGTTCGATTAACAGCCCTAATTACATGTAACATTTATTCGAAGTTACCATCACCTCTCATTAACGGTTTAGACTTCCAGACATACAACAACAACAATATTACCTAATTGCCTTAGAGGCTCCCGCCTATGGCAGGGCATTGGGGGTCGTACGGAACCATACTCATGTGTTAGAAACACACAGAGGTTGTTTCCCGATGACCCATAATGAAAAGTGCGTATGTCCATCAACTGCTACTTCACAATATAAGGAGCGCAACCAATTTAGACTTTCAGTCATCAAACAACTAAATCAACAGAAATGATAAATTCCATAGCTTATAGTAATTATTATGGTTATCAAAGAGGCACTTACTGGAAATTCAGATTTGCATTCGAGCTCATTAGATTTCTTCCAACGTCTAGCACCGGACTAGTGCAGGAAAAGGAAGGACAAGACAGCAGGTTAGAAAAACAAAGCTGACAAAAACAGAACTCGGCCACCACCCGCAGGTGCGCAGCAAATAAGTCAACTGAAGCCAATCTATCAACACATGCTCACTTCCACCAAACCTAAAATTATTTACCTTTGGGGGCTTGAAAGGATAATCTGGTGTAACATGGATAGAAACAAGGAAGACACCCCCAGCAAATGGACTGTCAGATGGACCCATAATAGTTGCTTGCAGAGAAACATATCCTCACCAACTGGTCCTGCAAGCATGTTATACAAAATCTTCAGAGACCCAAATTTTGTTAAGCCAGATTGCTAATGATTAACATAATCCCCTTTTCAGAATTAGAGTATGCCTAATCTAGGTAACCACATGACAAATGGAGGGGGAAAACATAGAGAAGAGGTGAAACAAAGGATGCTTGAATTGGGTCTAGTGGTAAAAAGATCGTTGCACGTCCTAAGATCATCGGGGTTTGATAACTTTGATTCTCAACCGCACCGCTCTCTCCCCAATAATAATGATCCTAATTTTTTTTGGGTTTGGGGGGGGGGGGGGGGGGGGGACTTCCATGAGTGCAATCAACCATTTAATATCCTTGCTATACCAAAGTATTAAAAAAAAAAAAGTGCAATCCAACTCAACAAGCATATAACAAAGCACATCTACCACTGGTTTCAGAAGCAAAAGCAGGAAGCAGGGGCGTCTTTCTGCAAATCCTTTTGTTCTTTATTGATCCTCTTTGAAGCCATGGTATTGGTAACCTGTTATAATTGAATTTCCAGCAATGAATCTACAATTTGAAAAAACAAATATCCACACACAAAAAGCATAACCACAAACATTCAAGGGGTAAAATACTACATATGCACACCCTTTTGATAATGATACAAATCTGGTAAACGGAATCGCATAATCCTCATAAAGCCCCCTCCCACTTCATTTTCCAATTTCATTATTTTCTTTTCCATTCTCTGCTGACATTAAAGCCACGATCAGTCGGCATACTTAAACATGCATCAGAATTCAACGGTAAAACAATTATCAGCACGACCTTTTCGACTAAAAACACTGCAAGCCTTGGGCTCAAGACCTATCAACGCTTAGAAATATGCTACACAGACAGAATCGGGGTTAATTGTCACAAAAATTTGACCTTCGACATATGTTTCTAGGGCTTTTACATGCCAATAACAATAATGGAGAAAAGCGAAAATACTTTACTCCAAGACTTCAATCAGAGCACGTCGTAACAGATCATCTACCCAACCATATATCAGAAACAACATAGTGGAAATAATAGACCACACGAAGCCGTTAGTCTGTAAGAGATCATCTAGCTAGTCACAGAAAAACATAAAATTAGACGACAAGTAATTTGAAAAAAGAAGGATAATGTGGAACGGAACTATCCATGGAAAGCAAACAAAGTTACTAGTTATCAAACGTGATAACAGATAAACGACTTGATAGAACACAGAAGAATCTAAAATCAACCGTCTTGGGGAAAAGCATCAAGTGATTCGCGATCAGCATATACAACAACAACAACACATACCCAGCATATCCAACAGCAGCAATAGCTATCGTTAGGGTCTGGAGAGGGTGAGAGGCAGGCAAACAATACCTCCATACTGGATCGTCTTTGACAACTCTTCGAAGACAACTACGAAAAGAAATGGGCTCAAAGCAAACCTTTGATGGAGGCCTACCTCCACCGGAAAGAAGTCCGTATTCCCCACAGGCGTACGGACGGTTGTTTCCGTCCTAGCATACATATCCCTAATTATGTCTATATACTTCATAGGAACTCCTCTTGCATCCAGACTATCCCAAATCAGACTACGTGGCACACTATTATATGCTTTTTCAATATCGATGAAGACCATATGTAGATTGCATTTCTTCTCCCTATACTTCTCCATCATTCTCCTTAGGATGTGTATTGCTTCTGTAGTTGACCGTTCTACCATAAAACCAAATTGATTCACCGTAACCAGAGTTTCTCCCCTAAATTCTAGTGTCGATTACTCTCCCATAACTTCATAGTATGGCTTAGCAACTTTACCCCCGATAATTCCCACAACACTGTGCAACTCTTTTGTTCTTATATAACGGGACCACGACACTCCTCAACTTGTCAGGCACTTTTCCTGTTTTAAAAATAAGGTTGAACAGAGTAGTTAACATTGAACCGCTTCTTGTCCCAAATATTTCCATGCCTCAATTGATATGTTATCCAGGCCAACTGCCTTAGCTCTTCCCATCTTCTTAAGTGCTCTCATCACCTCTCCTTGTGTGATGCTCCGATATTTGCTGTTATTATATTGTCATTTTTGGGTAGTGGTGATGTCTCTTTCTTCGTGGTCGCCCTTCCGCCGTTCAAAAGATTGTGGAAGTATGTTTGTCATTTCCACTTGTATCTTGTTCTTTGACTAAAACACGTTCATCTTCTCCCTTTGTAAACTTTCCGCCTCTTAGGACATGCCTCTTTCGGTCTCTACATTTTGTTTCTAGTCTTTCGTACAACATTTTACAGGCCGCGGTCTTGGCCTTCGCCACGGCCTTCTTTGCCTCCTTCCTAGCAATTTTATAGTTTTCTCTCAATCTCCCTTTCTCTTTCCCGTCTGTGCAGCTTAACAGCTCTCGAAAAGTTCGTTGTTTATCCCTTATTTTTTATTGCACATCCTTGTTACACCACCACGACTCTTTATGTACGGTTGTCTTTCATGTTGTCACCCCAAGAGTTTCTCTCGTTGCATGAGTAATAGTAGTCGCTAGAGCCTCCCACATCTGGTTTGTGTTCTCACCCATTCGATCTAATATCGTGGAGATAACCTTTTCTCTAAATATGTTAATTTTTTCATCCTTCAAACTTCTCCATCGAATCTTGGGTGGGAATTTTCTAACCCTCTTGCTCAGTTTTTGGCTCAATGCTATAACTACCACTAATAAATGTTGCGTCACTACTGCCCCCTGGTACAACCTTGACGTACCTACACAACCGTCGATCGTCACGCCTCATCAGAAAATAGGTGATCTGCGCATTACGTCCTCCGCTGCTAAAAGTGATCAAGTGTGGCTTTTTTTTCACAAAGAACGAGTTTATAATACCTAGGTCGTAGGCTACAGCTAGGTCTAGCAGATCCCTACCCTGCTCGTTTCTTTCTGCATAGTCAAACCCGCCATGTACTTACTGAAAACCATCGGTAACCTTTCCAATGTGACCACTAAAATCACCTCATATACAAATTCGTCCCTCCATAGGTATTGACTTCAACACTACATTTAGACAATCTCAAAACTCTTTCTTCTCTTGTTCTCCTCGTCCCACTTGGGATGCGTAAGCACAAATCATTGTCACTACCTCCTTGTTTAGTATTAACTTCAGTACCATAATTCTATCATTATATCTTATCACATCGATCACATTTATGTGCAATTCTAACTTTATTAGAAATCTTACCTCATTCTAGTCCCATCGGACCCCGAATACAGCAACTTATACTCATTACACTCTTTACCTTTGTTCCCCTTCCACCTGGTCTGTTGGAGGCATGCTACGTCTATCCTACGCCTCTTAAGCACATTTATAACCTCCAACAACTTACCACTTAGAGTTCCTACATTCCAAGAGGTTACACGTAAACTATTCGCCGCTTCCTTCCCCTTACCTACACCCCTCTTCCTTAGACATGGTCTCATTGAAAAGTCATGACTTCTTCTAACATATTTGCAATTACCAAATTCTCAAATATGCTACTGAAACTGAAATTTAGCAACCAAATGTAAGAAGCAAAATTTAAAAAACAAGCCTACAAATAGGTTAGCTCAAAATTTAATGAAACAAACAAGACAATAAGCCTGTAAATATAGATCAAAAGCAAGTGAATAGAATGCGCAAACAGAAAATCAAGCACACGCCTTCCTCAAAAATCGAACTATAGGAGATATTTTCCTATGGGAACTAGATCAGCATTTAAGAATAATCCCTTCCCTAAATTTAAACAAAAGAATACGCCAAAGAAAACCTGCAACATAATCAAAATGCAATAGCTGCACTGGAAGAGAGAAGCCAGAGACGGAATTTAGACCTTCTGAGAAATTTTTTCAGTTAGGAAATCAAAATTCCAACTCTTCACCAAGATTAAATCTACAGGCAAAAGTATCTTCAAATCACAGCCTCGGTATTTAACTAGATAAATGCAGGAACCCAATCATCCGACAATATCAAAGTATAGAAATTTCGAAGAAAATCCCAGTAAAAATCCCTCAAGATTCAATCTTGAGCACACCCTTCAAATAAATATCTAAAGGAGTCCTCGAATCAACTGAAAAGCCCCCCAAAATCTAAGTCAAAAGGAAATAATCCCCAAAAAGAAAGTACTCTTCCCCAGAAAATGAATTAATAAAAGAAATGTACAAAGGCAATAAAAAGAATTAATAGTTGAGTATTCCGAAAGTCGAGCAAAATCAAGTAACAGAGTGCAAAATCAAGAACTCCAAATTAGAGGTCCAATAACTTTGCAAAATCAAGAGCTTCAAATGAATATAACGACACTAATTATTTGATCTTAATTTCATAAGTTAACGATTTACTACTTAGCCGGATTTACTAGTTTGATCAAATACCAGTGCAACTAACTAGAAGTTTGACGAAAGGTTTCCAAGAAAGTTCAAAGTTGAAGGAAAAGAAATTCAAACCAAGAGGAGATGGTAGAGCACAAGTTGTAGAACCAAGAATTCTCCTACGGAAAGGCGAGGCACCGTGAGCGTAAGCACAAGTGGTAAAAATCACAAGCACAATCTTGTTTCCGATTCACCAAAGGGTTATTTCTGAAAAAGATATCGGTAGAGAAAAAAAAGAGAACCAGAAGAATCAATAATTGATTTCGGAATCAAGAGGAGAAACCAAGATCGAATCTCAGGAGAAAATTTTGATCTTGATTTCTCCTGATATTTTTCGATTTCGGCATATGCATTAACCAAATGCACAGAATAGTAAATATACAATAAAAAAAACTGATAACCGATTAGGAATTTTTCGGGTAAACTCGAAGAGCTGACTGTTAAAAGTTATGGCAGCCATGATGAATCCTTTCACAGATAAAGAGAGGCCAGTCAGAGAAATAAAGAGGAGGTAAATCGAAAAGAAGGGGGGAGGGGGACTCTTTTCAAAGAGGCAGACGGACAGTATGTGGGCCTGGATGCAGTGGAGTCACGTGGACCCCTTGTTTCGGGCTTTTCTGTTTTCAGGATCCTGATAGTCATCTATTGCGGGCAACTCTTGTATGTACATGTTATTAGCTAGTGGTGTGAACAAAGCCCAATAGCATTGTTCATTTGCGACAATTTCTTTTTCTTTTTTTTTAAGATCATCTGTTACACTTATATAATGGGTGAAGGAGATATTCTTAAGTGGCAAGGGTTAGATCCGTATTAGATCGAAAGTTTCTATGAGTATGGGTTTCTAATCAGAAAGTTTCCACTCTTGAAATATAGATAGAGGATAGACTCACTTGTGTGTCTCTGACTATTGAAACATATTCATTTTTTCCTTAAAAACTGTATCAAAAAGTTTGTATATAGTTAGATGAGATTCACTTTTAAACGGTGTCAAAGTTTAAAAGACTTGTCTGTTAAACTAAGAGGTGTGATGTAAGAGAAGCCTTATGTTTAAATATTTTACATGTGCAAGTCCTTATGACTTGTTATAGTAGTTTATATCTATATATTACAGTGGTCATTTCCTTTCTTAGTTTAGTGTTACTTTTTATCTATCAAAAATATTATGACAGTTAACATTTCAATCTTTACACCATGTTGAAAATTCAGCTGCGGCAATATTTTTGTAATGGAAGTAATATTTGATTTATACCATAGTTATCTTTAGCTTACTATAGTTATTTATCTGTTACATCCCATACCTTACCATTTAGTATAATGATTTATTTTGTATATTACCATGAGTAGTTATCCATCATCACGTGTTTATGTATTCCACGTATAGAAAGAAAATAATTAAGGGAAACCCTACCTCTTTCGTGTAAACAGACCAGCGATAGCTTAACAAAGTCTGAACTAGAAAAGCATATGTCGGCCACGGTCTACCTCCAATGCATAAAGTTTCATGAATTAAACAAGGTTCCAAATGATTCTTTTTTTTTTTTTTACGCCATATATTTCAAAACCATGTCTTAGATTTTGCATATTCTAACATTTCTCATCGAAAAAGAATTTATATGTGTTTTTAACATATAGGCATGATTGCGTACATCCGACTCTCATATCTATTATAGATGAGAGCTTGTAAGACAATGAGATAATGTTGTATATTCAAACATTTGTCAAGAAACTACAATTTGCACGGTTCAAGTTCATCTTTTGGTGTTGTGTGTGGATGAAATAGGAGCAACTCGTGCTTGGATAATTAAACATTGGACCGAAATTGAACATTCTACGTGCTGTAGAAGTCGTATGTGAATTGATCTGCTAATATGGAAATTTATGAAAAATCGATTACAGCTAGAATGCAGTTCTTAAATGTAACACAAGCTTAAGCACAAGTACTAAGTTCTAACGCCAATGAAATGAGAGACCATTATAATTTGAGAAAAGACGGCTACAATACACATACAACAACATTCCTATTAATTTAGAGGTTTCTGCTTATGCCGCGTACTAGGAATAAAGAGAAGAAAAATTTTCAAAAGCATTTGTATTTATTTGATTGTTATATGATTATTTTAACATGCCTTATTGTAACAAATTAATATAATACGTGGAGAGTGCAGCACAACGTTTGGAGTTGGGAAGCTCCACCGAAGATCAACTAATTAGCTAAACCCATACGCTTTGCTAATAAATTAATGATTCTCTGGTACAAACACCTGTTCTCATTTCTCTCCAACCTCAAATCTCATTTCCAAAATTTCCTCCATTTGCCATTTCGATTGCTGTCCCTTTTGTTATTTAGCTTCAAAGTTTGGCTCTTTTCTTCATATCAATCAAAGCTTTGGACGACATATACATGCTTATGCAGTCGGGAAAGCTTTGATTTTTTTTTTCAAGTTTCTCCTGCATAAAGATTCAATCCCTGGTTTTTCTTCCGAAGAGCAGTTCAGAATCATTTCTTTCTGTCACTTTCATTGTTATTATTTGTTGTTGTACCTTTTAAGTCCAAGATTACTATGCATTTAATTTGCTTTTCGCTTTTTGATTGGGTTACTATTTTCAAACATGGATTCTTGTATGGTTATTGTTCTATCTGGCTTAACTGTTTATATTGTTTGCTCTTTGTCAGCTGGCTGACTTATGCTAGAACATCCATGAAGCAGAGAATAATTAAAAGTTGCTTAATTTTCCTTCTCACCCCCTCATCAATCACTCAATCATTAACCATTAGACATTAGGAAGACACCCATGAAGTTTGAGGATTTACCAGGTTGATTGATATGGGTTTTAGAGAAGGCCTTTTTCTGGGGGGCAGGGGGGCCTTTGATCTCATTTATGGTAGCTGAGACCAATTTACGTCCTGGCCAGAATGCAACGTGATTATAAGGGTATTGTTACTTTATAAGGTTTAGATGTTAATGTTTTGAAGCAGTTGATACAGCTTTTGGTTGAGGTTCTGAAGAACCATTTAGGCATTTAGCATTCAGGAAATAATGTTGTAGATTTTTGGTGTAACTCAACTGAGTTGTGCATTCAACGCTTAGGATCTTGGTCATGGCATTGACAAACAAAACCATGAGTTTGCATTTGTAGTATGCTCTTGATGATTTACTTGGACAACTAAGACAAGGAAACATTTGGGCAACTTGGAATTAACTGTCCAGCTGTTATACACATACATTCATACATATACATACATACATACATACATACATATATATACACGCATACATATATATATACATTATATATATATATATATATATATATTCATATATGTTCTTGCGTTGTTCGAGCCTAATTCTGTAATGTTTTTTTTTTTTTTTTGTAAATAAAATTTTTATAAATAGGCCAAATAGCCGGATATACACAAAAGTTGCAATCAATGGCAACAGAAGCCAATTCTGTAATGTTGGCAGTACCTTTGATCGGATATCCTATTTCCTTTTCTTTTTCCTTTTTGGGTGTAAATGTTCCCTTTCTTCTTGCTTTAACCACTTGCTTATAGCTCCTGAGAGTTGTTGAGTAGAGTTTAAAAGCAGATATTTCTTAGAATCTACGTCTTTTCCTTTTTGCCCTTAACTTGGCTGATTGATTACTTTGCATTATGGAGTTCTATTTTAGATGCAATTTTCTTTCCAAATATGGAAAATGCGTTAGCGAAATATTTATTTTGGAGCATATAGAGACTTGACGAGTGAATCAGAAAACTATGGAGGTCGATAACAAAGAAGATGCCATACTTTTGTGAAGAAACTAATGATATACTGTGTGAGAAACTAAATGCCAATTCCTACTCTGTTTATTTTGCTGCTTCATTTGCAATTCTGTCTTTTAAGTGCTTTTTCTTTGCAACTAGGTTTATTCTGTAGATCTCTTTTAACTGCCATTTGTTATGCCATGTTTTCTGTTACACTGATGTTTTGGGGTTCAGTCCTTTAATTGCTTAGACTTATGCTGAAATTTTCTTCATACCTTGACTTTTGAAGTCTAAGCAGACATTTACTTCATATCTTGACTTTGAGGTGCTCCAACTGATCAAAAAATTTATGTTCGCTCGTTTTTAAACTTACGAGATTACATCTTTCTTTTCAGCAATGGGGGTGTATTGCAAAGAAATCAATCTCCAAAGTCTGATGCAGCAGAAACGAAACTAGAGGCAAAAATTGCAGAGGCAATGCAAAAAAGAGAAAGGGAAGGGAGTTCTATGAAATCTTTCAACACCGTCATCTTAAAGTTTCCCAAAATTGATGAGAGCCTAAGAAAATGTAAATCGATATTTGAACAGTTCGGTAAGTAGCAACGTCTAGTGATACTTCCAATCACTCTTCAATTATTAGTTGGTAATATATGTCTCAGTTTTCAAGGTTGTCTAAAATTCTGGAAAGCTTCTCTTCCCATGAACTCTCTCTTGTTAACAAATCATTTATTATTAGTTTTGACAGAATGGGAAATCTGCCATTACCGGCCGGACCCTTGGTTTTGTTACCTGTTAAGTAATCATCATTCCTGTCTATCCATGCATTTAATTTTGGGTTTCTGATAGAAGTGGATGATTTTGTTGCAAGTGAGTTGGTGATTAATCCTTGAATGATGAGATCAATTGTTATATGGTACAATAGATCCACTTGAGCTGAAGCGCTGCTTCCATAAACTGGACATAGATTTTTCTGATGAGGATATTGATGATCTCTTGGTGACATGTGATATTAATGACGACAGAGGAATGAAATTCAGTGAATTCATTGTTCTTCTTTGCCTTGTGTATCTTTTGAAGGATGACCCTGCAGTCCAACATGCTGTATCCAAGATATTAATTTTCTGTTCATTAGACTTCTTTTTCCCGGAAGTCCTTTGCCATTTTAATTTAGTATGCATGTTTGTTTATTACATCCAGAGTTAAGCCTTGCACCCTTTTTCTTTTTGGTTCACTTCAAAATGAAATAAGCCTTAGAACTCCACTGTGGATATGCTATACTTTTTGTAGTCATTAAGCGACAGTTGTTTGAAACAGTTTCCTTGACAGTAAAAGAAAGCACAGATGGGAATGCCAAATCTCGAGTCCACATTTGAAACATTGGTTGATGCTTTTGTTTTTTTGGACAAGAACAAGGACGGCCATGTCAGCAAGAGCGAAATGATTCAAGCTATAAATGAGAGCAGTGCTGGAGAGAGATCATCGGGGCGAATTGGTCTGAAAAGATTTGGTGAGTGCTTGCCTCTGACCCTTACACTTCTCTGCATTTGTTTTAAGCTGACAAATGCACGCCCTTTCAGCATCTAGGGTCCAAATGAGAGTGATGCTTCTTGAAGTACAATTTCTTCCTCTCTGAGGTGTGTGTGTTTCTATTGGTAATGATTACCAATAGATATCAGATCAAGAGGAAGATCTATTCTACAACTGAGATTCTTCATTTTTTGAATGCACAATATGGGCTTGTTATCTACCCCAGGATTACTTGTGGGCGCGTTCTCTTGTCTCCTTATCATTTGATAAGGCCATTTAAGAAATGAATAGTCCATATAGCAAATAATTGTGTTTCTATTGCCTTGTGATCAGATGAAAACCCGGCTCAAAAATGAACTTTTGTAAATGATCACCTGACTCCATCTGTTTGTGGTATGAGGATTTAAGCTCTTGTTTCTATAATTGCAGAGGAGATGGACTGGGACAAAAAGGGAATGGTGAACTTCAGAGAATTCATTTTTGCTTTTACTCGTTGGGTTGGAATAGAGGAAAATGAAGAAGAAGAGGAAGAAGAAGATAAAGAGAATGAATGATTTCAGAACTTTGAAGCATAATGGTTGCTGGTCAGAGCTCTTGTGTATGTCCAGGAAAGTTTGTAGCAAGTCCTCAAGTACCTTGGGATCCTTCTTTTTGGTTTTGTTTTTTGTAAGTAGTACCTTGGTGATCTTTAACTTCAAGTTTCTACACATTTTCTTCCATATTCAGCTTTCGTTAATAAAGGGCTTCTTTTTGTGAATAAACAAATCAAAGTCAGCTGAAAGCTCCCATCTCCCCCTGGAAAGGAGGGGGGGAAGGGAAACAGGAATTTCTTCGATATTCTTCTTGTCTGTGATTTTTCAATATTTGAGAACATGACAGCACTGCCAGAGCAACTTTGCCTTCTGTGGAGGAGTGGGATCTATAACCATAGTTTTGGTGGACTGATGATCATACAGCAAAAACTGGAAGCTTTATACAAGAAGCTTTCATTGCACCGGGTAAATACAGTTGTAACTTCTGTAAAGATAGAAACATAAAACCAAACTGTTTTTTCCTTTTCAATTACTCATATTTTGGTTTGTGCTTCAACAGGGAGACAAGGAGCCATTATTGCAAGTGACATAACGGGCAACACAATCGTTTCGCACAATGAAGACTTACTACATGATGCCGTCACAAGGTTAGGTGCCAATAAAGAGCGAATTTTTTTTTTTTTTTTAAAAAAAAGGGGAAGTACAAACCCTACAAAAACTAACAAATAAAAATAAATACGCAGCTTACAGAACAGGAGAAGGAACCATTTTTAGTCTCCCCCACTTTCCTCACCCTCTTTGTGACCACGCGACACGTGACAGCAAAGGGGGTGGTGAGGCTAGATGAGAGTCACCTGCATCTAGCATCACACCCCCTTTGCTGCCATGTGTCGCGCGGTCACGCGTCACCGCACCCTCTTGCGGGGAGTTTTTATTTTATTTTAATTCGGATTGTAGATGTCTGTCCTTCTGGCTACAGCCTGCCAAAAAGAAAAGAATGGTACTCCAACTTTTGATTGTGAAGAGACAGAGGGATAATCACTGGTTTTCAACAGTTTTATATAATAAAAATAAAATCCTGCCTTTCCCACTAAACCCAAAGGATGGGAAGCACCAAAAGTTTTGTGATATGTGTGTGTATATGTAAAACTTTTTTTTCAAAAAAAACAAGTTTTACATACACACACACATATCGCAAGTGTAGATGAGTGTTTCATTTCCAAATTGCAAAAGATAACAATCACGGCAGAACCAAGCATTCTTGGCCAGATATTTTTTTCGCTGAGAAGAGGAGAAAAACACCGTCCAGATCCCCCCCCCCCCCCC
>AP025052.1:289909-673416 GCA_036186865.1 Eustoma russellianum
CCCCCCCCCCCCCCTCTTTTGTTATGATCATATGGTATATACAATATTTCTCCATGTACAATATACTCAGACGCTTATAATTTCTTTCATCATTCCAAGAGAAACGTTAATTCAAGAACCTTGAATCTGTAACTCTTCAGTCATTTCAAGATGTGCAAGTGAAGTATCGGACCGCAATGCTTCATCCCCCTTCCAAGGTGTTTAAGAAAAGCAACCCTTTTCTTGTTCCTGATTTCAACAACAAAAAACATCTGGAATCCAAATTTGCAATAACCCTTTAGCTAGAGGGGGGGGGGGGGGTTGGGTTCAGACAATTTTGGATAAAACAAAACTTTCAAATGTAAAATTAGTGGAAAGTGTTACCTTCATACTGATCCTTCAGTGTTGAAAGAACTCTTCAGGCTATTGGGGAGGGAATATGTTGCGATTGCTGAATAAGTGGAAGTACTGATGAATGCATAGACTTAAGCACAGAGCATCAATCTGCAAGCAAGGAAGACCAAAGCAGTGAGAAAAACAAGGCAAATTGTAATTAGAAACTGAGAAATCCAAGCTACAGGCTTCCATTTGATCTCCACGCTGGAGCTCTTCATTCTCTTCCCATTCAACGGCTCTTTCGACAAATCAAAACTAGACCCCTTCATTCTTAATTCTTGAATACACCTTATAAGAGCTCGATTATCATTCCTCTCCTTCTCAAATTGATCCCTCACTTTCCCATACCGGAAAAGCTTCATCTGAACCAAAAACACAATCACAGCACAAGTACACAGGCATAAAAAAGATGGGATCCACCACCTGTGGCAAACTTGACGGTTTTGATCATCAGAATAAGCTGTGAATAAAATGGTTAGAAATAAAGCATTAAAGATGCAGAAAAAGGAACAGAGCTCAAAGATTTCTCTTTTAATGGTGTCTATTCTAGTTTCCTTTCTTGCTATCCGGCGTGCGAAGAGATCTTCTTCTCTTTGGAAAAGCTTGAGAAGCAAAAGATGGCCTGGGCTATGGGAGATCTCCATTAGTGGGTGGTTTTGAATTGCAGAAACGATTAGTTTTTGCCGATGCTCTTCGTCCACCGGGATCTCCACTACATGGGCATCCTTTGTTTCTGCCATTTGAACAGAAAATCTTTGAAAGGAAAGAGTAATAGTAGCAATTAATAACAGAGAATTGGAATTCTAAAGAAGGCAATGAGTCGAAAGTAGAGAGCTTTTGGTAGATTTGTCGCCGTGAAATTATCAGATATTTAAAGGACCACAAGTGCCTCGCATACCAACGGTCATATTTTGCCGTCGTTGACATTTGGATAATAGCCTTTTCTAACGGACATATTTCCGTTCACTATTATTATTACTGATCATTATTATTTTTATTCTAAACGTAAAGTTTAACTAACGTCACCCGGCACATCCTGAACAAAGAAAACCCAAACTGAACAAAGGAATAGATTTCCTATTTTTTTTTTAAAAAAAAAAACTAAGGAATGGAAAGATAGACAAAAATAAAGTAATATAATGTCGGAAAATAAATAAGATTGTTAATGTTAATAAATTATTTAATTTACAATTTTGATGGTTCTCACACAATCTCTCTCTCTCGTTTTAATTGTTCTTATCATCTCATCCTTTATGTTTCATCAAGCTGTCAGGGATTTGCATTTAGCATTTTCTACAAAAAACTTAAACCATGGGATTCATCAGATCTTCAGATGGTAAATCCCACAAAACACAGTCTGGATTGAAGATATTGCAGCTCTCTCTTATCTCTTTAGCTCCCTCCAAATCTTCACCATTTTCATCTTGACCAAGTTTCCCATCCAACGTTTGTCCATGGTGGTCCCCTACAGTGCTACTTCCATCACACATGCTTTGGTTCCATGGTGATGCATCCCCTTCATGACCTATACAAGGGAGGCCATAATTGAACCCTGAATTGCAAGTAGGAAATGAGCTACATGATCCATCGAAATTCGGTCCCCCAGCTTGCTCCCATGGCTTGCCTCTAGGGAATGTATCCACATCTTTTATAGCTCTTGATAGTCCACACTTGATCTTCTCAACAGTTTCATCTTTACCCTCATTCTTAACATGGGCCCCATTCGAGTTTGATGCCATTCCTAACTGCTGCATTTGGAAACCGATTCGTTTCTTGGTGAGTAGATGAAGCATTTCGTCCTTGAAACAACCTAAGGCTGCTTCGGCCAGGTGAGGAACTTGTGGTGGTGCTAGAGTGGTGGCAATCTCTGTTATCAGGTGTGAGAATGGCTTGTGAGTCACCGGATCAATCCCCATGCCCGATAACTTCTTTTTCAGTTTGGTATTCCAGTGGTTTTTCACATCATTATCTGTCCTCCCTGGCAGCTGAGAAGCAATCACTGACCATCTGCTTCACCAGTCAGTACAAAAGCAAAGATAAGTAATAGTTGAATGTTTTATCCACTAAATCTTAAAGCCTCTCATCATGATATGAGTTATATTGTTTTATTCCAAAAAATGAAACATCTAGGTGTTTCACTGTTCATACGTTTAATATATTTCATTGATCATACCGATTGCCTAGAACTGAATGTAGTGTGACGATGGTTTGCTCTTCCGCTTCTGAGAATTGCCCATGCTTAAGGTCAGGTCGAAGGTAGTTAGTCCATCTTAATCTGCAGCTCTTTCCACATCTTTGTAGTCCTGAAGGGGCCAAAGAAAAGAAAAACAAATTAAGGAAAATCACCACCTAGATGAACTTTTGGCAATCATTTTCAGGCTTGTTTTTTAAATCCCGACCCCTGTCTCGGCCATTAAATTTATACTCAAACAAAAACCACAAAGTGGAGAGGAGGGCTTGGAAGGTCTTTTGGCCGGGATGTTGAATTTTCCTTTCGGTGGTATAAACAACAATCCCTAGTGAAAGAATGATCACCCACCAGCATGTTTAGGTATGAGGCGCCAGTTGCGAGTGCCATGTTGAGCAATGTAAGAAGTGAGCTTGTGATCTTCCTCGGGAGTCCATTGTCCTCTTTTAACGTTGTCCTTCTCGCAGCACGGAACTCTTCCCATCTTTTTCAGCCCTTAAAAAAATGGAAATGAAACTAATAGTAAGCACGGGACTGGTAGCAGAAAAGTCTTTTCAAGTAATAAAAAGGATCATCAATAAAGACAAGTCTTTATTCAGGACTATTGCAAACTTATATTGAGTAAACAAATAGAGAAAAGATTATATAGGAAAGGAGGCCACCCCTCGTGTGGAAGAAAGGCATCAAAGGCGCATGATGTGATTAAAGAATTCAACGCTGTTGGGAGTGTGAGATAGAGGCAGGTAGCTCACCCACACGACACCTGGTCAACCTCTCTTTCTCCCCGTGGATTGACTGATTTGGCATTAAGCATTGCAAAGGGACGAAGGGTTGGGTGGATTCTTGATGCAGTCACACAAAATCATTGACAGAAGCTGTGGATTTTGCTGCGTGTGCAGCGTCTGCCGGGATTTGAGGTTTCAGCACAAGCGGGTTATTCTTGTTCTTGTCCTTCCATATTTATCGCTACCATCTTCGTGTTGGGGAAATTAAAGAAATGCTTATTCCAGGATGCTGCAAAGATTCCTGCAAGAATGACTGGTTGAGTCATAGAGATTTGTCATCAAAGAGCCAAGTTTGTTGGTTCCGCATATATAGGACTGAACTGCCTTTCTGTGTATTGCAAAGTTAAAGTACATGAAAGTTTTAACCAAATGTTCTATTTTAATGTGCCATTAAAAAATATGAACATGACGAAGACTTTAAAAACCGTTGTTTGCTCAGGTCCTGTCTATGGCAGATTCCATAAGTGAGGATCTTGGAGTTCAGATCTAACCTATGAATCAATTCTCGAACAAAATCTACTTTGTTATCTTAATTTCAGGTCCTATCTATGTAGTGCCCCACGAGCAAGATCAACCCTGCATTCCATGAATTCACCTTGTGATCCTCTACGGTTCAGGTCCCGACTTTAAAGTTTGAAGCTCTTCAAGTACTAGATGCACCATTTTCTCCAAAAAGATATCTTCTATTATATCAGACTGATCATGAGCAACATTTCACATTCAAAAGTTGTGATGCAGACGCGAACTTAAAATCCAACAGAAACCGGTTTACTGTCCTTTGCTTAGTGAGGTACAAACCTTCTTTCAGACATCAAGTTAGTTTTGGCATTTATATCCATACTCTGATTTCTCTTTTCTACTTCGCTTCCATCTCATTCAAAGCAATAAAAAGGAATGATTGTGAAGAAGCAACCGAAAGAAGTTTTAGATATCCATGGACATGATATACTCTTCGAAACAACAGGGTACTGCAGAGAAGGACATACCGATCAATCACTAAGCAGACTTAAATGATTTCCCCCCACCAAACCTAGCACTAATCAATCCTTTTACAGAGCCAATAAAAGCATAGAGCATCATCATAAAGCAGAAGGCACTATATCCACGGAGAACAACTGATTTGGCTGTCCAAGGTCCTATTTTCTTCTGTACCAGGTACATTTCAATCGGAAAATATACAACAATGGGCCAAAAGTTAATAGCTCCAGCCACTCCCACAACTTGGTTGAAGTAAGGGAAGACCATTGCGACTGCAGTAAGACATGCAACATAAGCAGTGCGGATACAGATCCTCAAAACATTCACCCTTACTGTTTCCTTTGAAGGAATTTTGAAACTGAATGAATAATGTAACATTCTACTTTCAGGGAAGCGACTGGCAAGCAATCTTTCAACATTGGCAAACAAGGGTTGGCTAAATACCTGACAACATTGGAAAAATCCTTAGCAGACATGTCGCATTTTCAAGAAACGGAAGAGATAAGATTTAAAGCTTGGAAGAAATGCTTTGTCATATTTGCAGTTAAATAGTTACAAATTGTTTCATCAAGTGCTGAAATAGGTGTATACATACAGTTGCACTACCAAAAAGACGAGGAACTTTTGACCAATAAGCATGTCTCCAACATCCCCCCCTCCCCCCTCTCCTCCTGATCCTATATTCTAGCCTTCTATTACTACAATTATAATTTTCTATCCTTTCCCTGGCTTGCTACAGGGAGGGGTGGGGAAGGCGGGAATGTTTGAGCATACCTGATAGGCTCCGACTAAATGAAGAACAACACAAGCATTGGCGAGGTCAACAAGCCAATAAGCATCATAAGAACCAAATCCCGTCAATATGTTCCCCGGAGTAGAATCTCCAAAAGCTGCATAACCAAAACCTCCACAGGAGAAATAAAAGATTGTTGTGATGCACACGGCAATTGCAGAGGTTTTCTTCATTGTGACTTCTTCTGATGGTGGTGACTTCAATGTGTTCTTTAACAGTTCAAATTACCGGTGTTATTTGGTTTTCATATGAATAATAATTTCAGCAACAAATTGGAAACTTCTGCACCTGTATATCCAGCAAAACAAGAGAGAAAGGGAAGGCAAAAGCAACATCACCAATTGCTTGAGAAATGGACCATGCTTTTTCAGCAGCAGTAGGGGCTGCCACTCCAGCAATGCTACCCTTTAGTTCACCATTTTCTGCAAAACGTATTTCTTAATCTTCAGACCTGATTTTTAGAGTGAATAGCAACCTTGGTGATCAGCAACTTTCAAGTACTTGTTTTGTATTTGTCATCACAGACAAAGGTATCCGAGGGTTACTCTAGTACTAGACCAGCAAGCATTTGCTTTTACCTATTATTCTTGCTAAGCCAAGTCCTGACCCAAGGATGGAGTATGTGAATGACATGATGGCAGCAACAATGGAGAGCCACTTTGTATTTTGAAAATCAGAGATCTGTGATACCAATGCTTGGAGGAGCCCAAATAGAAGCATAAAATACACAAGTTCAAAGTCACAGGTGGTTTTAACTCCTTGTCTATGATAACAGTACGATTTCAGAATTGCCCTGTACGATTCATAATGCTGTATCTCAAACCAAACTGAAGTAAGCACCTCCAAGTAATTAAATTAACAGGGCCTTTAATACATAAGATATATTTCTGACGTTGTATAAAATGTGCAACATTATAATCATGAAGTTTGGTTTTGTTTCCTTGTGTTCTCTATGTCAAACTCTTAGCAACTTCCAAGCCGTTCATGACAATATTAATTTTGAGATGCATTTGACAAATGAATCACTTGAACTAATAAATCACTAGAAGTACGTATAAGATTGCTGATAGACAACCTACATCTTCATAAATTTCAAAATAAATAATATACAGTCTTTTACGGACTTTTCGAGATAACTCAAAATATAGTCCAGGTAATGGGCGAGACCGTGACACATCAAAACCAATTTCATGAAGATGGAACTAATAAATCCTGACATCAGAATATTGAGATGCATCAGGATAGTTGGTCAAACTGGTAACTTACCTCATGCTGATAGCAGAAGTGATTGTATAAACAATTCCAACCTTAACAAAATTAAATGTTACAAAGACTCCACAAATTGTTGCACTCCTCTTCCCTGAAACAGCGATACAACATGTCTTTAATCAAACAAAATCCAGTTTCTCATGAGTCACGTTGTAAAGTAAGAAGTCCAAGACAAATGATCTGGTGTTAAACAACTAGAACCAAAAATTAGTAAACCCGCCAAAAAAAAAACAACGCAACGCAACGGCATAAAACGAAAAAGACAGATCCACGTCCATCAAAAGCATAACATGGCACAACTTGGTACCTAAAATCATTAGAACAGCATCAAGGTAAGAGCCATTTCTAGAAGGGCCAAATTCTGGGTCCGGAGACCTATAGCAATTAGAGAGAAGAAAGCTGGAAAGAAGGGTGACAAAAGCAAACAACACCAAAACAAGTGGTCCAGCGATCCAACCCAGCTGGGACAAGCTCCAAGAAAGGGAGAGCACCCCTGACCCGATCACTGCTGTTATTGTATGCGCCAAAGCCGTCCACAAAGTCCCTATAACATATCTTCATATCAGAAACAGAGACCTCAGTTTTCAGAATCCCGGAAGAGAAGAAGGGACGTGCAGGAAAAGGGCTTGCAGTTTATGCAGCAACAGAATCTGAGAAACAAATCTTTAGCGACGATTCAAAGATTAATGAAATGCAGTAGGGAATACCATCTCTGTGATACAACGGGTTCGCAATTTCTGTAGCAATGATTGATGATGAACTGAAACTCGAACGTACTAGAGGAATTGAGTTATCTTCTCCTCCTGCCATGGCTGATCCTTCTTGGAAGTCATTTACTTCTCCTTATTCATCAGCTGCTCCTTATTCCTCTGTCACGGGGCGGGGGGGAGCTATGGGGAATTATTTTCCAGCGTGAGACGGAGCAAATAAGTTGATAATAATGTCGGTTCTTGAATTATTGCGAAAAAGAGAGGCAGATGCATATTTCACAAAATTGATTACAATAAAACGGGAGTAAATCGCAACTTTTTCCTGGATGACGCTAACATGTTTTTTTTTTTTAAAAAAAAAATCGAATTTTAATTGCGTTTCTTTGTCGCCTGTTGTATTGTTTCTAATTCATCATCATCATTACCCATTATGTCACAACGACATCGAAAGCTATCGCTAGAGTCTTGAGAGGATAAGTGGTAGGCATACAATACCTCTTTACCAAGGGATAGAGAGTTTGCTTCCAGTGAGACTCGCGGCTCTATATGTACCTGCATAAATGACATAATAATAGAGATATAATGTGCTAGTGTGTTAGTGAAGGAATTCATGAAATACAAAGAAGAGGCTTTCGATATTAAAATAAACATAACGTGTATATGTACATGTAATGCAAAACAACGGTAAAACATGAACAAACAAGTGCAAAGTCAACCTAAAGCGTAGATATTGTCTACGCCTATCTATGTCTCTAAATATGTTTTAAGGTGTCCCTATATATGACGTATACCTCGTTAACCTTAATCTTATTTCTCCATGAACTCCTATCTTGAACCATGTCCTCAGAGAGGTGCAAATATAGTAAGTCGTGCCTAATCTGCTCATCCTAAGTCAGTTTGAGCCTATCTTTACTCCTGTTCTCCTCTACAATGAGGCTTTCAATTGCTCTGACCGACGCCGTTGTCTGTCTCCGCTTGACATGCCCAAACCATCTCATTCTTCCCTCCCTTATCTTATCTGCTATATTAGCCACGCCTAACCTTTCTCGAAACACTTCGTTTCTGATCCGGTCTAGCATTGTATGTCCACACATCCACATCAACATCTTTGTCTCTGCCACTTCCATCTTCTGCAATTGTGACCTCTTGATGGCCCAACAGTCTGTCTCATATAGCATTGCCGGTCGCACTATCACCCTATAAAATTTTCTCTTTAATTTAGTTGGAAAATTTTTGTCGCACATCACCCCTGAGGGCGCCCTCAATCTATACCATCATGCTTGAACTTGATTTGCTACATCACTATTTATGTCCCCATTCTGCTGCACAAATGATCATAGGTACTTAAACTTACTTGTGGTACCACTTGACCATCGATGGTGAGCTGGCTATTCTCACTGTCTGCTACGCCGCTGAAGTCGCAGTGCAGATAGTCGGTCTTAGAACGACTAATCCTTAAGCCTTTTTTTCTCTAAAAAAACCTCTCCACTGCTATAGTCTCATACTCAGGGTATGTTTACTCTCTGCGACTAATACAATATCGTCAGCGCAAAGCATACACCACGGAACTGCCTCATGTATCGGTTTTGACAACTCGTCAAGGACAACTGCAAAAAGAAATGGGCTCAACGAAGACCTTTGATGGAGGACTATTTCCACCGGAAAGAAGTCCGTATTTCCCATAGGCATACGAACGATTGTTTTTGTCTCAGCATACATATCTCTAATTATGTCTATATACTTCATATGGATCCCTCTTGTTCCTAATTTAATAAACATGTATTTTTAAAGATTTATATTTTTCAAAGTGTTTGTATTCGATAAGATCTATGTTGAAGTATTTGCATTGTTTGTAAAACAAACACATTGTTTTTTCTTGTTGTTGAATAAACAAGCATTCTGTTTTACTAATATCCAATTCTTGTATCTTTTAAAACCTAATAAAAAATTTAATAACAGAGAAAATTGAACCCTAGATAAAAACTTAACCCTATCCTCTAAAAACATTAACCCTATCTAACCCTAACTCCAACTTGAAACCTCTGTCAAAAAAAAATATAAAATGTAAATTAATTGCTCATGTCAGATGGAAATCCCCAATATTCAAATCTTTTTTCAAATACTAGCCGATTTGCAAGCTATCCTATATTTTTTTTAATTGATAAAGAAAAAATCTAGCCGATCCTTAAATTTTTAGGAAACAATTATTAACTCGAAATTACATTATTAATCACAAGATGCGATTTGTAGGTAATACTATTATTGTTCTTTTCATTATGAATAGACGCGATTTGTAAGTACAATTATTATTTTGTTTTTATTATAAATGGAGCGCAAAGTAATTTCGGCCTAAAATGTAGACCAGCCAGCTTCCCTCCCTATCCTGTTGTTACAAGTATCTTAATGCATTTATGATATGCAGAAACCTTAATTTGGGTACTCTGCTTCCCTCTATGATTATTGCAAGAGTTTGTTTGAACTCCTCGATTGAAAGAGTACCATACATTCTTCTGATATTCTACTTCTTGAAAATAGAGCCACTTCGTATTTCAATATACTGCATGAAACAGGTAAGCTCCACCAAATGCATGCACGTCCATGTATGATTCACTGTGATTTATCCTCTTTGTCAACAGGGCAACAGTTTCTGCTTTTACTTGTACAAAACAATTTCTACACCCAGGAAGAAGCACCCACCTTTGTATTTGGCATGCACAGCTCACGAAAGCTCCCCTCCTTTCACCGAACGGTATAGAGGAATACAGCAAGCATGTCTCTGGTAGTTGGAAGCCGTGGAGTTCAGAAGTAAGAACAGACTCTGAATTTTAACTAAATTTTGCACTTATGAGTCTTTCAACCGACCCCATGAAGCTCAGTAATGAAATAATCAAGCACACAGCACTGAATATTTGAAGAACAACCCACGTTCTTGTCCAGGTCCCAATCTTTCTTTGCACAAAATATATCTCCAAGGGAAAATATATGGAAATAGGCCAAAAGTTTAGGGCCCCCAGAACACCCAAAACTTGATTGAAGTAAGGGAATAGCAGAGCCACACCAGTCGTTGACACCACATACAGAGTTCTGAAGCAGAGTCTAAAGATATTCAGCTCAAAAGCTGGTAGACACGGGAGCTTCAAATCAAAGTTCTTGGCCAATGCAGTGTCTGGAAAGTCTGTTCTGAACCATCTTTCCACTAACGAAAAAATTGGTTGACTGTATATCTAAGAATGATCAAACAAAGAGTTAGAATCAACTAATTTCCTTTCATGTATCATCATTAATGCATCAAATACGCAAAGGACATACTCGAAATCCGCCTACTAGGTGCAAAATGATGCATGCATTGGCAACATCGATAAGCCAATATGGTTCGTAGAAACCAAAACCTGTCAAGAGGTTCCCAGGTGTGTCGTTGCCAAAGGCAGCATACCCCAAGCCGCCGCAGCAGAGGTAGAAGAAAGTGGTGATAAGTATAGAAACCATTGAGGCCTTTTTCATTGTGTGCTGTTCGGATGGAGGTGACTTCAAAGTGTCCTGGAAGCAGTTATAGGTTGTAAAGATCATCTAAAGGCTCCCCCACCCCCCAACCCCCCCCCCCCCCAAAAAAAAAGTAAAAAAGTGAATTCGATTTTTTTTAAAATAGTAGCACGAAGATAGGGATTCAGAGCCGTACCTGTATCTCCAGAACAATTACTGAATATGGATATGCAAATGCTATATCACCGAGTGCCAGAAACACTAACCATAGCTTATTGGTTTCAGTACTTGCAGGGACGCCTGTAATGCTTCCGAAGAATTCTCCATTGGCTGCCATTTATTTCGTCAAACTTCAGCAATATGCAGTTCAGTTTAAGAATCATAAAAGCATGATTCTCTTCAGGTATTGCATATATATTCCAGGATTGACCCAACCACTCTTTAGTTCGTTGCTGTATTGTTCCGAGGCTCTTAAAATCATTTTCAAAACTTAACTTCTATTCTTACATGCAGATATAATACATGGTTCACCGCCTTTATTAGGAAAGCTCTAAATTTCTAAAGACAGAAATCATAAGGGAGGTATACAGTTTAGAAAATGAAGGGGTACCTATTATTCGGGCAAGTGCAAGTCCTAATCCAATGAAAGAATACGAGAAAGACATCATTGCTGCAACAACTGACAACCATGCCATGTTATGGAAGTCTGGAATCTGAGAGACAACTATTTGAATCAAGCCAAAAATTAGTGTAAACATGTAAGCTTCATGCCCGCAATCAGCCTGGTGTCCTTTCGTGTGGTAACAATTTGATCTCTGTATTGCTCTGCAACAATTATAGAAGCGTAATACTAACATCAAAAGCAATCCCTCTAACTTAAGTGGCATAGTAGTGCCTCCGTCAAGCCGAAACAGTCAAGATAGTACTCAGCTTGAAGAGGCACAAGATGAAAGCTGAGTTCTGTATGAGGTGGGAAGGTCACTAATGTTTCACCGAATACATGGTCTATGGACTAAGATTCAGTACGAGAAACTCTCTGTAAGTTTAGTAAGTTTATTAAAAAGGTTCAGAAGTTGACAAGCTTGGGAGTGTACCTGACACTCTCGGCAGCTGTAATGGTATATGCAACACCACATCCGTACAAGCTCTGTAGCACAAAAATTCCACATACTTTTTGGCTCTTTTTTCCTGAAAGAAAATTTTCACCACTCAGCCAAGTTTAGTTCAGAAATTTGTAACTTTTATGATCATCAAGAGGCATTTTGACAAAACTAAAATAAAAAATAAAAATAATAAGACAGTGAGCAGATATAACTGACTGACTAATTAGTTCATAGTTCCTCAGTCAGTTATCGGACTCATTCCCTATTTATTACTTGCAGCCAACAACTCTTGCATCACATGGTTCTCAATTCGACTAATAAAAATGATCAAGCTCTAATTTTTGCATCTCATGGGTAAAGCTGCATACGTCCGACCCCCCTCTCCCTCCCTTTCTTACCCCGCCATAGACAGGAGCCTCTAAGGCAATAGCTGAAAAACTAAAGCGTCATATTCATACATTTATATTGACCAAAAGGTAAGATAAGCACAAACCAAATCTGGGATAGTATGAAAATCAATTTGTGCCATGACAACTTCGAAGGAACCAGTGACTAGAAAAATTGTAGTTAAAATCAAGAATGTCCTATTTACTTTGTACTAACATGTTTGCTTTCTGACTTACCCAAGTAAAAATTGACTGCGTCCAAGAAACTGCGATTCCTGATAGGTCCATATTCAGGATCCGGAGTCATGTAGCATTCACAGAGGATGAAAGTTGTAAGCATAGTGATGGCTGCAAAGGCAACAATTAGTAGGGGACCTGCCACCCAACCTAGCTGTGCCATGCTCCATGAAAGAGACAGCACCCCTGCCCCTACCACTCCTGTTATTATGTGAGCTACAGCCGTCCATGTTGTTCCTTCATTGAAAATTTACATGTTCCCACCGAAATTAAAACTATTCCAGAAAAGGGAAGGAACTACATAATCTAATCATAGCTTTCCATCACAGAAGAAATCAAGGAAAATTGAGAAGCGGCTGGGGTTAGGAAAGTAGTCCTAGAAACTAAAAGGAAATAGAGTCTTGAAATCGTACAAAATCCAAGCAAAATACACCTGAAACAAAAGAAGCTAAGGCATTGGGACATTATTCTAGTGATACAACTTTTCTGCCCTGTACAGGAGTCAGAATCAACTATGTGATACCTGTTTTTTTTGCATGTTTTAGATTGTTATCACAACATGAACTTCGTGGAGCATGTGTTCTTTATATTCGATGACATGCCACAGAGTGAGCTAAAACTCATAATTCATGCTAAGGAAAGGGCAGTCCAAGTGAAAAATTTCGACTTTCTGAGGTCAGAAAGAGATGGCAGGACATAGAGAATAAGTCCACGAGCCCACAAGTTCACTCTCCATCCGCCATAAGAAACCCCACATGTTAAAACAGAAAACCTTGGGCTGTATCAAGTACTTTTGGGTAGTAGTCACAGAAAATTAAATATCTTGAGTTTCATCAAGTGATTGACTATTAGTTGAGGAAAATCAGATGAGATCAGAATGTCAGGTAGTTGCCCATTCAGCCATCTGCATCAATCAATGCAAAACAAATACAACTGCTTTTGCTGATTTACGTGATCTGAATCCTCATCAAGCAAGAAAAGGTAAATTATATACACATTTAAATCAGATAAGAAATTAGTAAATTAGGAATACCTGTTTTCTTGGAGAGTTGGTCTGAGTGGGTGAATGCCTCAGAGCTTGTGAGCAAAGCAGTTTCTTGATCTTCCTCTGCTAATTCATTACCCATTATACCCCTTTCCTTGAGCTGAGTTTTACCTATCAACTCTCCATTATTTGGTGATCCACCATCTTTTAACCGCTGCATTTCTAAATACTTGCCCATCTTTATAGTGCCTTTATACTACCCAATTAAAAATCTTTGGATTAATACTGTTGAAGAAGTCGTTTTCTTTGATTCACCAAATCAATGCGTAAGAAAGTCATGGTCACACTTTAGAAAAGCTAAATGCTTTCACGTAACTTGCAAAATGAGCAAGGACTTTCAGGCACCTGACAGAACACGCTGCTTGTTCTTACATCTGACGGCAGCTTTGATGGAACCCACCCGTCTTTTCAAACCCAAGGGACTTACTGGCTTCCAAACACATTATTGACACCTGCCCCTGTCTCTAGAATGCTATCCAATTTTCAGCTGCACAAGTTTTGATACTTTGACAGATTGCCTGGGAATGTAAAGAGTTGGAGATCTATGTGAATGGATTTTGAGAAAATAGCTGAGGCCTCTCATGGTTGACCTTTTAAAACTAAACCTCTCCTCTGCCTAGCTTCCAATACTCTAGATTCATATCTCCCATCTCGCGTCTATTTATTTTATATTATATCTTTTAAAGTAAATTTTAAATTCGGTTTAATTGCACATGGTATCCATTTTTTTCCACCAAGTTTTAAGTAGCATCCAATCTTTCATGAAACTCATTTGTCATCCAGACTTATAAGGGTAATAGACACTGGCATCCGGATGACCTGCTGGTCGACCGTTGACCGCTGAAATCGACCTTTGACTGGACTTAACCATACTTTTAACTCGACTTTAACCAAGGTTGACTATTTTACCTTCAAAATTAAAGGAAAAACAAAATCAAAAACTTTCCACCTTCATTTTCCCGTTATCATGAAAAGAATCCTGCAAGAAAAGTATAACCTAGTCACTGCAAATCATTGTCACGACGAGAAGGTTGCAGCAAACCAATGATCCAATTCTCAAGTCCACCTCTATAGGCCTTCCACAGCTTCCCCAAAACCATATTCACCCACGAAGTCCCGGGTTTTTACAGCATTCCGCCGCTCCAACCTCGGCTGAGCATATGACATTCCACATCAAAACCACAATATGTATAAAGCATTAATTCAGCAATCAATATGAAACCAGAAACTTCATCAAATATAAGACCCGGAATTTGAAATCGACAGAAAATATCAAACTTCAAGCAAACCCACATCAGATAGACATCAAACTGAAGGGCCAACACAAAATTTCTCTCACGGAAAAAAAGAAAGCAACATATAAAGAACAGCAGGGGGAGTAAAAGAAATTATAAAATAAAGCTATATCCGAAGGCACATACATCTAGAGAACAACCAACGGTGGTGATGATCGCCGCCCTTAGGTACGGCCGAGTTATGATCGGCATCTGTTTATACCATTCTTCTACTGCTTGCGCCATTTTCTACTGCGGCGGTTTTCTTACGGAAAACGAAGATTTTTTGAATTCGATGCATTATGCACAAGATTTTGATCCATTAACAACAAACAATCAAAGAAATTGAACTGTAAGTAACTGAAAGGAACCAAAAAAGGTGTGATATGGGAAGAAATTGAGAGGAAAAAATGGCGGTGTGGTGGAATTGGGGAAATAGTTGGATTTAGTTCACTTTCTTCTTGGTAAATGTTGCTGCAAATTCGTTTGAAATATTGGAGGTCAAAATGCACTGAATTTGAGTGTTGTTATTGGAAGGAATGGAGGGAAGATGAAATTAACCAGGGTTAGGAAAAGTTTGACGTCAGTTGGGAGAAAAGTGGAAAAAAAAAGGAAATTTCATAAAAACCGCTTACAGCAGGTCATTTCCCGGTTGTCGGGATGGCAGGTGTCTATTATCCCTATAAGTCTGGATGACAATTGAGTTTCATGAAAGATTAGATGCTACTAAAAACTTGGTGGAAAATAATGGATACCAGGTGCAATTAACCCTTTTAAATTCTGTATAAGTCTCGTTATCATAAATATGTTGTTATTGCACAAGTCTTCTTACTTTGGTTTAACGCAATTCTAGTTAGTTTGAGGTCGATGAAACTGAAAAGGGATAAGAACTGCAAAGGACACTTGAGTTTACACTACATTAGACTAATTTTTAACCGAAAGAGTCTAGCAATTATCACTAAAAACAAATGAATAAATCATACTCAGGCTATCCAACAAAGAAACCACTCTTTTTTATTAATAGAGGTCTAAATCAAGATATAAGATGTCCAACTAATCAACACGATTAGTGACTTAACTAATGGTTGAAATATCTCTAACCCATAGGACATATCATCTATTTATTCACTTGTTTAGTCTCGTAAGGTTAAGGTGTTGAGTCATTGAAAAAAAGACGCTTTAGAAAAGGTGAATAGATTATTGGAACAAAATTTTTGGTTTTTTTTTTGGGTGTCCAAATCAACTCAAAAGACCAAGCCAAAGATGAGTAAGAATAAGAAGATGAAAGATGGTGAAAAAATAAACATAACTTACAGTAGTTTGAATATTCTTGATTCTATATGCTATCACTTTTTTTTTCTTAAATAGATATTCAACAACTACTTCAATAAATGACATCAGATATATTTTCAAGATTCTGCTACAACTCTAAATAACTCTAGCAACAACAACTATACGCCTATAATTACAAGCAAGACTTTAAAAACTTTTTTACTTGCATTTCGCAATTTCAATAAAATTTCACCTAATAACTTTACCAAATAGATTTTAGGAGAAGATGTAGATTTACATTTTCAAGAATATCAATACACAACTAAAAGATCAAAATAACTTTTACTTCTTCTTGTGATGACTTGAATACTATGGATGAAAGAAACAAATACAAGCAATAAATGCAATAAGGTTTTTCATCGCTAAGCACAATTTTGAGCTTGAAAGTTATATGTTGCTTGAGGGTTGCTGAAAGTGAAAAATATCTAGTTCAATGCTTTGTATACATATAGCTATCTTGACTATCTTTAAAACTTAATTTTTTTTTCCAGACACTTGTAATCTTTTGCACCTAGATTACTTCATCGCAGAAAAATGAATGGATGTATATAAAGATATAGCACCACCATACCTGATAAATATACACATCATCTAAATTGTAAGCTTGTTATCAAGTTTCAATAGTGTTATACTCGGTAGTGTAACAAAAAAAAATATTAAGTAGATGATAATACCAAAATAATTAAAAAAAAACTCTTCAAAAACCCCCCACCCATTAATGATCCCTTATCCAAATAAGCAAGGGGGATGAAACATTTTCCCCCTATTAACTATATAGGCCAAACGGCCATGTGCAAGAAAGAGGGAAAAGAAAAAAAATTGAGAGCAAAAGAGATAAGTGATGAGGCTAAAGAAAAGAGAAAGAAAAGGGAGGGAAGAGAAGAAGGTAGGGAAGAGAGTCTACAACATCCATACACCACCACATCAACACCACTTATTCTAGTCTACAATTAAGAGGTAGGTGGCTCTCTCCTTTTGAATTTATTTCATATATGAATTATTTGTTATGTGTTTAAATTATTGTTTATCTTGGCATGTTATAATTTAAGTTGCTATCCTATATGTTCTAGTTGTTTTCCTTTGTTTCTTAAAGATGTTAATTATATGTAATTGTTGTTTTCGGATGTTCGGATGTAAAGAAGGAAAAAAAAGGGTTGTTTAGTGATATGTTTATATTGTAGTTGGAAGAAGAATTGGAATTATTTTTGGTTGTTTGAGAAAATTGTAAGTAAAATGGGCTTAAAAGTTGAAGAATGAAAGAATAGGGAAAGAAATGGGCTGATTTTCGGTAATGGGCTGGGGGTGTTTTAGCCCAAGAAGAAGGAACTAAAAAATAATAATAAGAAAGGGGATTTGGGCCCCTGATTGTTAGGGCCGAAAAGAAAAAGGGAAAGGAAAGGGGGTTGGGGCTGGGGGTCGCTGGGCGCGGGCTGGGCTGGCAGGGGAAGGGGGCTGCCGGGTTGGGCAGGGTGCAGGGGGCGGGCTGGGCTGCTGGGGGCTGGGTTTTGGGGGATTTAATTTGGTTTGGGTTTTTTTCTAGTTTGGTTGGGTTTAAGTTTAATTTTAATTAAAAAGAAAACAGGAAATATATAGAAGAGTTGGTGTATAATTAAAATGAAAAGAATGAATATTTAAATTATTTACGGAAATGTTAAATAAGGGGAAAAAAACAGAATTCAGTTTTTTTTAAAATATATATTCTATTTATATATAAATTCGTAAATATATTTAGGGGATACTTAGGGGAAACAAAGGTAAGGATAAATAATTTTATTAATAGGTAAATGAATATAAGAGAGTAATGATTTAAGAGGATATAAAGGAACTGTGGAAATATGGAAATAGGTGTAGAAAAGAGAAAAAAGGAAAAAAATGTGTGGGAGCATGCATGCACATTTATATGCACGTGTATGGGCGCGGGCTTATATATGAGTATGGATGCACCGGATTACGCATGATTATGCATTTGCATTCATGGCACGAGCATTTCATTGGCCTATGAGCCGTGTTGCCCTACGAGGCGTGTGGCCCTACGAGGCGTGTGGCCCTATGAGGCGTGTGGCCCTACGAGACGTGTGGCCTGACGAGACGTGTGGTAGGATCACCTCGAGGTTCATGCATTGCACGGTAGAGAGACAGGCATTTGTATGTGGAGATGTCGTTGCGTGTGACACAAGCATGCATCATGACACCGCATGATTGTTGTGTTGTGCTTTTAGTTGTTTACTTAGTTATTCATGTCTATACATGTGCTACGTGCTATTTGTTGCCATATATGAAATTGTTCGGAAGGAGGTGGGAACTTAGACATGGCACTTATTGATGTGGGTTTGAAATGTCGAAATAAAATGAATGTTTATTTTATTTATTTCGTTTCCGCTGCGAGATTTCCCACGTCACTGCTGACGTGTAAGAGAATTGAACAATGCTTTGGAGTTCACATAGCGGACTACGGCTGGTGCACCGGTTCCGATGTAGGGTTCGGGAGCGGGGCGCTACAAATAGAATATCATAGACATATTAATCAGGCAAGTTATATACTTGATTTGGTGGTCATTTTGTATCAGTCTCTTTTACTTGGTCTAGTACGAATGTTTATGCTAGGCTCGAGGGTTTTTTTTTTTAAAAAAAATGATTGTCACTGAAAATGGATACTATAGATGTACATATCAAGACATATGCCTCTAAGACTAGTAAAACTTTTCGTACATTGGTTGAGTATAAAAAAATAGACCCAAGTATGGATATTCAACCCCTCCCCCACCCCCAAGATTTGTTATTGGATGCAGGTAAAACTTTTCCAACATTGGTTGAGTATAAAAAAAAAAAAGATATACCCATGTATGGGATATTCATTATTACGTAGAGGTGAGTGTTGATTCATATTATATCCTATAAATCATTAAACAAGTAATACATTGATCAAAACTGTAAGGCTTTATCTTAATGGTTAATGTTGATGTCCCAAGACGAAATAGTTTAAGTTCAAATCCCTGCTATATGACAAAATTCTCCATTTATTTGGTATGACTAAAAAAATTTGATCAAGTTGTATAAAACATACAAGCTAAAACATTCAAAGTAAAATTTAAAAGGTAATAATAACATGGAAGACAATGGCAACTTATAACAAAATGAACCAAAATTAATAAGTTTGTTATATTATTTAACGTTTTACATGATGTTTCTGAATAAATAGACGTGAGACCCTTCTAAAAAAAAGTAAAAGACAATCTTAGGACAAAACATAAAGTAGACTCTATTGAAAGAATAAGGATGCGGAATTTATTTGTCACTCTACGTGTGTCCAATGTGTGTTATAGACAAAAATATACGGTAGTCCAAAAAAAGGGCACCACCTTTTTTTTTTTTTTTTTGGGTTCACAATGAATAGTGAATACATGTATACTACACCGGATCCCATTCCGAAACATAGAGGGATTAGACTGTCATTGTACCTCTTTTTGCTGCTCCTTAAACGACGTCGTAGCCAGCATCTGTTTAAAATTTTTTCCCCCTGAAAGACTGTTAAAAAATTAAAATTAAAAGTAGTGATTGTGTAAGTATATATTTTTTGTTTTAAGCACAAAGCCCTACCTTCTCCCTTCCTCAGTGGGCAGCCATGAAGCTCGTAAGGTTTGTATCCGATTCTCCTCTTTCCTTTTTTGTTTGAAATACGCATTTCTCCCAGATTTTTCTCATAGGTTACAGCATACGTTAACTTGATGTTTGAGACAGATTTTTGATGAAGCTCAACAACGAGACCGTCTCGATTGAACTCAAAAACGGCACTGTCGTGCACGGAACCATTACCGGTAATACTTTGCACTTTCAGTTTATCTACTAGTATGTCTACATCCGAGTCTGTTCTATGTTAGTCTAGGCTTCCGTAATGCTGATTACAGGCTTGTACTTTACTAACAAGCATAATACATCTAGGGGTTTTCCTTCCTAAACCCTAGGGATGAGGCTGATTGATTTATGTTCTGTAATTGAACCAGTCGTTAATTAAGTATTTGACTTGCATTAGTGGACGTAATTGAACCTGTCTGTAACATAATGGAACCAGTCGTTGGTTTAAGTCTCTAATTGAATTAGTTTGACATTCCGTCAATTAATTTATTCTGTTAATTTTCTGTTAATTTCTGAGCGTATCCCAATGTTACTCTTGCTTTGTCAATGGATTTGTCGTGGGATTTGTAAATGTGGAAGAATTGAACATCTTTCTAGTGCAATTCCCTGAGGAAATATGACTAATATGGCGAAGAATGTTCGAATACGTACTTTGCTTCTGTAAAGTAATTGATGAAAATAGAGGATGGGCTGTTGCTTGGAGGAAGAGTTTCTTGAATTTTTTTATTATTTATTTGACTCAACTCAGCTTGCTTCGGATACATATCCTTTGAGTAGGCTTTTTTACTAGAATATAGATCAAACAGAATCTGATACATCTGAAACCTCGAGAACATATTTAGGTCTGAAGCTTACATCTTCTCAAGGCTGATTTCTTCAACGGATAATGTGGAGGTAGGCGAGTGGGTGATTGAAAATGTTGAAAGTGGGCTTTTTATTTTCAAGTGCTGGAAGGCAGAAGCACAGTTATTAGTGTACATGACTGGATGAATTCATCTTTTGAAAAGATTAATAGAGAGAAAAAAAGATTTGTATATGGTTGTCATTGACTTAGAAAAGGTATATGATAAAGTCCTAAAAGAGTTATTGTTGAAAAGAAAGGTGTTAGAGTAACATATATAGAAATTACTAAATACATGTATGAGAATGCGATTACAAGCATAAAGACTCCATGAAGTACGAGCCTAGAATTCTCTATTACAGTAGGTTTGCACCAAGAATCTGCATTAAGTCCGTACTTATATGTTTTAATTATCGATGAGCTCACTCAACACATTCAAACTGAGTTCCGTGGAGCATGTTATTTGCGAATGACATTGGGTTGGTAGATGAGAGTAGTGAAGGAGTCAATGTTAAGCTAGAATATTAGTAGGAGACACGAGAAGAAAATGGTTTCAAATTGAGTCGAAAGAAGACAAAGTATATGAAATTTAATTTTAACAACAAAATAATGACTTTGGAACCTTGCGTATAACTGAGAGTTTTAGGTATTGAGGATCTATATTGCCGAAAGATAGAGCAATTAACAAGGATTTGAATCACTGGTTACATGCAGGGTGGTGAAAATAGAGAAGTGCGTTAGGTCTTCTTTCTGATAGAAAAGTATATTTAAAGCTTCAAAAGAAGTTTTACAGTACGATAGTAAGACTTGGACAGTTAATTATTAGCATGAACAAAGGATGCAAGTGAAGGAGATCTTGTCAAGCGCAGTGGATCTCTTGTGGCGGAAATGAGAACGTTAGGATGGATGTGGATATGCAAGGAAGGATAAAATAAGAAATAAATGTATAAGGAGAAAGGTTGGGGTGACTTATATAGATGAGAAGATGAAGGAGTTAAGGTTAAGATGGTATGAGAATGTGCAAAGGCGTCCTGCAGATGCACTTGTTAGGCTGTTGAGACAATGAATGTGTTGCATGTGAAACGTAGGAGAGGAAAACCAAAGAAGACATAAAGAGAGTTAATAAGGAATGATATGATTTATGTGATAATTGGAGAGCATATGGCTAGTTATAGAGCACAGTTGAGGCAGTTGATTCATGTAGCCGATGTCACGTAGTAGATATAAGATTTAAGCGAGAATTTGAGATACTTTAGTCGGAATCACGGTTGAGATGACATGATATTTTTGAAAGAAACGTATTCTGAAGGCGCATATTATGCGTTAGGTACTATGAGACACAAAAGGAGAGTAGACGACAACTAAAAAACAAAGAAAAATGCAACAAATATGATTGATCCATATAGCCGAACTCACAAGCGATTGGGAGGACAAGTTTTGCATGCAGACTGTTCTTGTTTGGTATCAACTCTTATAGAAGCCTATATATGGGCAGAACTAGACCTAGAAGGTTCTGAGCATCAAGAGTGCCAGTGTATATTTCTAGCTACTGCATTTGGCTGCTGTTCAAGGTTTTGGCCTTCATTTTTCTAACTTTTATCGTGGTTTTGAATGTTCTAAAATTCTGTAATTGAATGTTGTCACATTGTCTGTGCATATCATATACCTTTAATTCATTGAACTATTAAGTTTGAAGACAAAATGATGAGAAACCTTGTTTTCTTTTCCTTTTTATTTTTCTCTGTCAATAATCCTTCCTTCAGCCTTTCTCAAACGTATATTGTTATCCTTTTTGGAATTTTTTTTCCTTCAGTGATTTGGAGAAGTCATGAGTAGAATGGAAATGAATAGTATCAGAAGTTTCTGACTGCAGTCTTCCTTTGTATTCTTTAGGAGTGGACATCAGTATGAACACCCATTTGAAAATGGTAAAGTTGACACCAAAGGGCAAAAATCCTGTAACTCTTGACCATCTTAGTTTGAGGGGTAACAACATTCGCTACTACATTCTTCCTGACAGCTTGAATCTTGAAACGTTGCTTGTGGAAGAGACTCCAAAGATAAAGCCGAAGAAGCCTGTGGCAGGTATACTTACTTTTAGCTCCACTGTTTCATGCTTTAGCGCTTTTATATGTAGTCACCCCCTTCTTCACTAAACCCAGAAAAGATATATATAGTTAAAGAGATAAAGTAAAGGGTTGGCCTTGCTAGTGTTTGATTCTAATGCTACTTCTTTGTTTGCCAACACAGGGAAGCCTGTTGGACGTGGAAGGGGAAGAGGACGTGGCCGAGGGCGTGGTCGGGGGCGTTAAATGTCTTAAATGTTTTCCTAAAGTTTACTGTATGAAATTTATGGCTATGTACGGCTTTTATGAGAGATGTTTGGTAGTGAGATGCTAGACTAATTTTGTGGGACGCTTGTGAGCCTGTAAAATGCGAACTTTTAATTATGGTATGACATTGGGAAAGATTGGCCAACTATTGATATTCACAATCGTGTAGCTGGAAAGATAGTCCTTAGAGATGATAATCTATAATCTGCATGCGCCGAAGCATTGTCTTTGTGACTTGCGTTGAGGATACATGGGTAATAATACACTGCAGACGAGAATGTTTGTCCTCGATTATTAAGCTATCAAGTACATGTTGGTTGGGTACTGTCTCTTTAAAGTGGTATGCTCATTTGGTTTAGTATGATACTGTATTAGGATGAGATGGTATGGCAACGCAAGTTCATCAACATATAATTATGTAATATGATTAGTTAAAGATGTTTACTCTGGTTCCTGTGACTATCTTTGAAGGATGCCCAATAAATATGCATGGTGAACAGCTTAGCATGTTTTGTCCATCTTTTGGGACATGAAAGCATGGTCTCTCAAGATGTCATTTCGATGATCTCTCTGTTGTATACAGTTGAGCACATCCTTTTCGGAAGGGGGGAAATACATAGATTAACATCTGCATTCTGCAGCCTAGGTATGTCAAGAAACGAAGAACGAATGCCTGGCCACCTTTATGCTTGTACTCAAGTAGTGAGTGGACGTGGATCCAGCATTCCAATTGCTCACGGTAGAATGAAATGAGGCCTATGAAATCGAGGCTTTGATTAGATACGGCAGTTGTCAATATTATCTTTTACTGTTTTACAAACTCACCATTTAGATGCGGAGCAAGTTGGATTCTTTGCCTAATATAATACAAGCAAGACCATCGACTAGGACCTTTCTTTAGTTTCCCTTTTTCAATAACAACAATAATAATAATAACAATATAGATAATTGTATTGGTAATAAAACCTTCATAGGAAGAAACTTGTTAAACGTTAAATATTAAGTGTTTGATCAAGTTTAGCATGGAAGCTTGAGCCCACAGATGGCTTGCTAACTTACTTTCCCGTGAGAAATTCAAGATGAGCCAGAAAGGCAAACGTGATGTTTTCATTTTATCTCCGTTAATAAGGCTTTACTGCAGATATTTGATGCTAGTAGAGTTTTGTCAAAAAGACCAACACGTTTAGCTATAGATGCCACTTCTGTGCGACTAACCTAGTTTGAAAGCATTGATGCTGCATATCCTTGGATATCTGTTGGCTATATAGTTCAGGCTGGCTGATGCCTCCAGCGTCATGCATATGACTTGTTTTAGTTCGTGATTCCCAGGTATCCTCCAACTGTGGTTCCCTCAACGCAAACATATCAGAATCAGCATGTTGCTATAATGTCTTGATTTGTTTCCAGTTTAAATGGATTCAAAAATGACCTAATACTAGAGTAAAATTATTTATATTTCTGTCTAACGCATCCCATTTCATAATTCCATTGCTATCTCCCACAAGTATAACTCTTCCTTCGGGATTCTTAAAGTGATCGTGACCAGTGCGGTGGCTTCAGAGTAATCAAATTCTGCTTCCTCCCCGTCTACTGTAACTCTTTTTGGCCGGACCGAAGAGTATGATCCAAAAGCACCACAGCCACGTACCTTGCAGCTGACAGTTCCAGGTTTCTCGAACTCATATTTCACTTCTTTAATAGCTCCACCTGAATTGAACATTTTGATTAGACCAATAGGCGCAAACTGAGAACCATTTGACAGTTCTTTCACTGGAACAATGGTGAGGACTTCGTATTCTCGAGCCTTTAATGTGATTGGCAGAGATGCATTCTTAGGTAGATTAACCAAATCTCCTGCAACGCAATTGAATATGTTAGTTAAAGAAGCTGAAAATTGCATTTCTGGTAGGTGAGCAAGAAATAAAGCAACAACTGAAACAGGCCAGTTGAGGAACCTCGAAGATGGAAATACACAACAGCATTGCCAGTCCACCCTTCAGGAGCAATTCTAGGCAAGTAATCAACATCTTTAGCGCGAATAAGTCCTGTAATTGTGCCTGGTTGTTCATCATGAATGAGATTCTTCTTTTCAATTTTACACCATCCTGCTCCTTGGCAATTGAAGACCCCTAAAACTCCAGTAACATCATTGATATTCCATATCTTCAGAACACTGCAAGCACAAATGTCGTGGGAGTTCCAATTAAGTTCATCAATCTACATCTCTTCCAAAAATTTATTGTGAGTTCCACTAAAAATAGACGTAGTTTGCCCTAGTACCTTGTTCCATCTCTAGCAGGATCAGAAAACAAGCAATCCCTTGTTGGCCTTCCTGGAAGTTTGGCCCTCAGAATGGAACCATCTGGAAGCACAAGCTTCCTTAGAAGATTGAAATCATGCTCCCCAGGCTTGTCACTGCATGAAGTAGATTTGATGTTGAGAAACATGTAAACGAAATAGAATTGGTCGTTAAAGTATCTAAATCTCATGAATCTCAGCAGCACCTAACATAAATAGCACAGCCTCCAATCGCACGTGCTGCTCCATGGTATTCAGCCATTGGGTGCAAGCTCTGCGATACATAAAATGGATCACCAATATTTTCTGATATAACAATCCAAGTAAAAAAATTTAAGAAATGATATACTATATACAAATGCACAAGATTAGCTTACATGGAACATGTCCCAATCTGGCTGCATGAATTCTCCAAGAAAAACAGTGTTATAAGCAACTGATGCAATGTGAATTGTATGAGAAGCTGGATCCCTAGGCCAAAAATCATCCGATGCACGAATAACAGCAGTCCTCTTTGCACTGTAACGTTAAAGTATGCAAAACAAGGTTTTTGAAAGATATTGGATGCACATAACAGCAGCAGCATGAGTGAATGAATATCTTGTCACCTGTATAAGCCATCCGTGTTGTGACTCATACAAGAAATGATTCCGTTATCAGGAAAATTCCTGGAAATTGACATCTCTAGAGCTTGATGATACTTCCTCGCAAGTTGAACTCTTCCTCCATGACCAGCACCAAGTGTTTCCAGGATATTCTGGACATCAACTTTAACACCATTGATGCCAGTAGAAGCGAGATAGGAATGTAGTTCATTGTAAAAGCTGTAAACTTTCTCTGGGTTCACAAGACCAAGTCCATTTTTCGAAACACAGTTGACAACATCACAAGGCTCAGCTGATTGCACCCCTGGAGAAGAAATGGGGTATGACAACTTGGACTCATAGTGATCCATTTCAGAAACACCAGGTCTGACGCCACCCCAGTAACCAGTAATTGCGTGCCACACGTACACATACCTATAAATAGCCCAGAAATTCCAGTATCATGAGTTATGAAAGAATTTAAAAGAAATGAAAACTGATGGAAGAATGTTATTACTTCAAAGCATGTCGATCTTTAATATCATTGACAACATGACGTAGTCCCAGATCTGGATCCTCCACCCTATGACCTTCTTTGCCATCCTTTTGAAATTTGTGGTTCTCTTTGATATGTGTTAACCGATTCGCAAAGCTACGGAAGAAAGAAAGGAAGACAAACACTTAGCTACTACAAATAGAACGAGATTACAAAAGCAAAGTAGTGGTAAAGTAAATCCTGATTGAACAATTACTTTGCTGTGTTATCAGCTTTGACGGCAGCACTTGAAGGATCCATCCCAACTGATTGCCATCCATCGTCAATAATAACGAACTTCGGAGTAGTACCACCTTTCTCCAAACTGCAAGAAGACTTCAAATCTTTAGCATCATATATTATGGTACTATTATCTAGCTGCAGTGTAACAATATTACTGCAAGAGGCACCTTTCCAATCCTTGTTTTACTCCCTCTGCAGTTACCTCAGTGTAGAAAGCATCCCAAGTACACCAACCAAACCAGTTTAACATGTCTGGAATCTGATCAATGATTTAAGCAAATAATTTCAAAGGTTTAATGCACTTCAACCAAGATTACTGCCTCCACAAGTGAATACGTTTATGACCATAAACAATACCTTCTTTCTATCACGATGACAGAAGGTCTGCAAATGCCTCTCTGCAGTTCTGTAGATATTGATAAATCAACCAAATATGAATTTAGAGAAGAAACAAGGAACCATGCTACTGAATTTGGAATATGAAGCCATAATTTCTAAAGAACGAAACAGTGATGCTCCCAAGCTGTTTAAATAACTAGAACAATAGCTGAGACAGATTAAATTTACTTGACAGCATTTGTGATGACATCAAAAGGGTCTGATCCAGCTGCCACAAGAACTAAGTGGCTTCCTTCAAATTCTTGAACCTCAGGATCCCCTGCAATCCATCCAAAAATAAGGGGACGAAGAACCACCAAGGGAAGAAGAACAATAAAAGAAAAGAGCAAAGGGAATTTGGTGGCAAAGTAATCAAGGTACCGCTTTCTAAACAGATCTCCATCTCGTTATTTGAATTTCCCTGAAGGACAGCCCTGAAGTCACCCTCTAAAATAGGCAAGAAAACAACATATAACGCAGACTGGTCGACCCCTACGCCACCAAAATCATCAGAACCAGCATTGGCCTCGACAATCAAGAACTGTGTCTCAAATGGTATGTCTTGGCCGCATGTACCCATCCTCTGAGTCATCCACCACATCTTGAAGCGAAACAGACACATAAACCTCGAACCCCTGAAAGTCATCCATCCGAAAATGTAAGCATACACGATATCGTTGACGTCCCAGAACATAAAGATTCAGCCTTTAAATCACTGCCAAGCAAATTTTAAACAGGACAGCATTGGAAGCAATAGGAAAAGGTCTACCAAAGAAGATCGTGAATAATTCACGTCCAAAAAGTTGAACTGTATATGAACCCTTTTTTTTGTAAGTAAACCGTATATTACTTAATCCATGAGAGGAATACAAAATAAAAAAAAATGAGATAGACCAACAATAGAAAGGATGTATTCAACTAAACAACCAAACATGAGCGCCATAGCTGCTCATCATTGAGGTTTCAAACATAAAAATGCAATCTTTAAGGAAAAAATTTTCACCCATTGAAGAAAAAGAAAGGACAGCAACAGAAATAGCAGAAAGGAATGGACATACTCGAGTTTGCCTACAGGGAAGGCCATATGGCAACCCTTCTGATTGGATTCAACGCCGATGAAAGCACAATTAGTGAAGGATTCACCGGTGGCCGGTGTGACAAAAACGTTGTCATGAACATTACTCAAAATGCACTGGCCCAACACATTCAGCTTCCCATCAGCTACACTAATGCCAGCCCCAATCGTCATCTTTCTTTTTTCTCTTCCTTAACGGTTACAGAAACAATTAAACCCCTGAACAACCCAAAAAGAAGTAAATTCAAGATTAATCAGATGAAATCAGTGAATAAATATCCAAGAATTGTAGGTGAAAGTGAACCGTTTAACAATGGCCAACTACTCAGGGTGATCGTTGGAAACTGGATAAGTATTTATCGAATCATTCTAAAACTATTCAAGAGAGAGAGAGAGTGTGTGCGCGCGCCTAGTGGAGGGACAAAAAGTGATGGAGTTACAGATAGACAGACGTGCCCGTGAAATCTAAAGTGTCTCCATTCTCCTCTGTCCTCGGGCAACTGCGAAATCACACCTACCTTTGTCGTTTTGTATCAAAATATCTACAAACAGCAAGAATGAAGGAACGGCCTACGTGTTTTAAGCACACAAATGATCGACCTTTAAGGATTAACACTAATTAACCGATGATTAGGGTTCATAAGAAGTCTCTGGAGCAAGTATATATACATGTAAACGTGGCCCTTGACACTTAATACGTTTGTGCAAATTACCTATGTTTGCATGAATAAATCTGCATATTCAATTTTTTTAACATTATGAATAATCTGGAAATTTATAAAATCGGTTTAGGAATAATTATATTTAACATATGTGTTTTGACGAATCAAGTTGAATACACCTCTATTTTTTTTATTTTATTTAGTAATTATGTCTATGTTGTTTCGAACTAAAATATGAACCATATATTCTTGAATGTTAGCCGAGTGACTTTTTCGGCCTCATAGGAACAAATGGCGGTTCGAGCCGTGACAGAAGTCAAGTGGAAGCCAATCAAACTTTGTTGCTGTCCTATTTAGCATTTGCGTATGGTTTCCGACCTGCGTGCATCGGTAATAAAATCAACCAATACTTAATAGATTTTATGCTTGGAGAAAAGGTGAGATTTTGTAAGTCTCAGCTTTTTGTGTATATAAACGTGTTTTAGCAAATAGCTTTTGAGGTGCTACTTACAACTAATCTGGATAATTATTTAGGATACTTATTATTTTTTTAAAAAAATTAGGGAGGAGAATCGAATTCAAGACCCGAAAATGGAATTAATGCTACTCAATCGCTAAACCTAAAGGTTTTCCACTTATTTGGGATATATATGTGTGTGTGCACGCGCATATGCATGTATACATGTATGTATGTATATTGATGAAATAAAAATCAACACGGTTACGCAACGATAAGTGTAACCAGGACGGTATGTCCAAAGACATCAAAGAAATGTTTGAAATTGATATGTGCGACGACACATCCGGTCCACTGGACCATCTTTTCAGTTTCAGACGACAATAAATCTGAAGAATGCGTCAGTTCCTTTAAGATGTAAAACTTTTCTGGTTTATTGAGAGAGAAAACTTGAATATGGTTTCAAAAGCTACCAACTCGATCCTCTACTCTTTCATACAACTAGTCTAAAGGTTCAAGACTCAATTTTTTTATTTGAAATCTTTTCAGAAAAATTCTTCTCATATGATGTCCTTGTGACTTGAGGAGTCAGTGCTCCAATAGATGCAAAGGTTTACACATAAATCGCTGGAGGTCGAAGACCACAATGATTGGGTCATGGTAGATGCGTTTATAAATGGATTGAGACCAGGTCGTCTATTTTGTCTAGTTGACGAAAAAAATCCAAAGTCTTTAAGAGCATGTCAAGAGAGCTAATCAATTTACCCGAAGTGAAAAGGCAAACATATTGAAGAAAGAAGCCGAACAAGCTTATCGAAAAGCCAGCCAATATGATTCAATGAGAGATGGCAAGACAATACTTTTAATTAACTAGGAGGTAGAAGTAAAGAATGATAACCCTTGTTAGTTTTCAAATAACGAGCATTGACCGTGATAGAGAAAGATAGATTATGAAAAGATCCATTACTTTTTATACGATCAAGGTTCAAAAGGAATCATAAACTATATGGCATCGAAACATCAGGAATTAAGATTTTCACAACAAAATTGAATCTGGAAGCTCGTTTTGTCCTTGGCAAAAGCCAACAAATAGGATACGTATATTGATGAGGAATACAATTCAGACATGAAAGTTGTTACGTATATTCACAAATTTGCTTCGGTTTGTTCTCCCCGTAGAAGTGACATCAATAACTACCCTATTTGTTACATTTTATTATACTAAATGTTTATTTGTTATGGTTAGGGAACCCACCAAATCAACTTGTCACTGGAAAATGTTGGCACCAAATGGCCCACCCGACACGTCCATTGACTCTCCTCTCCCTTCTTCTCTCTCCTTCCATTGTCACTCTTCGCTACACATAACATATAATAAAATCATGTAAAAACAAATTGAAGAATGTAACTAAAAACACAAAACTGAAAATAATATCTCATTCTTGTTTTCACCGATACAATGGGTCTTCAAGGGAATCTCACTTAGTAGCCAAACGTTTGATCCATTACTCAATTAACAGTTAAACATTGATGAAACTTACTGAACAGCCAGTTTTTTGGGGTAATGGCTCACTTACAGCCAGTAACCAGCTGATGATCGGATGGTGGTTGTAAAGCTGTAAAAAAAATTATATTTTTTTTTGCTGAAATGTGCTTTCCACGTCAGATTTTCTCCTTCCCCAACAATTCTGTCCCTCCAAATCGTTTGTCAAACCCTATAATTCACCCTCATCTCTTTCCCCAATATCCCTTCTCCTCCAATTCAGTTCTCTCATTCATTCTTCATTCAGAATTTAATCCCTATAATTCACCCTCATTCTTTTATCTCTAGAAGGCTAAAAGCTCCACCAGACGCTAGGATTCTTTGATGCAAAAAGCTCCTCCTGCTTTGGATAATCAAATGGTGCTGCTTCTTGTTTTCCATCTTGTCTTTAATTTTTAATTTTCTGGTACGAGCAAGAGACAGTTGGAGCAATATCTCAAGTGGCATCCTGGTAATCATGTCATTCTAGAGTTTGACTGGGGAACTGGTGATACCCTTAGAAGATCTGCAAGGATCAGTGAGAAAGCCAAGGCAGCTCCATCTTTAGTACTTGAGCCTTCACCGACGTGAAAGAGGTCAAAGACTTCTGCTTCGAAAAAGGATAGCAAAGAACAAGAAGCTCCTAAAGGAGCATGAGCAACTGTGGGGGGCTGGGAAAGAAGAAGAAGAAGAAGGAAAATCTCAAAAGCATGCTTTGGATGAAGCAACAGAGAAGGATGCTGTTGTGCAGGAGAACCAAGAGGACAAGGTGGAAATCACAGCTGCAGAACGAGCAGAATATTGGGACGATGGAGAAATAGATGGAGTACAAGGTGGAGTTGAAAAAATAAGGCTGGGGGTGAGGGGTCATTGGGTCGTGTGAGCTGGTGGGGTGTGACTGTGGTGCAACCGATATTATGACATGTGACCCGTCTGATCTTGTCACCCAGACTAAACCAACAAAAACCATTGTCGAGACTGTCAATGGGGCCTCTGTTCAAGTAGAGAGTGGGGGCACTATTTCTATTACTCCAAATATTACTCTTGATCACTATCTATACGTCCCTTCCTTATCCACCAAACTTTTATCTGTTAGCCAACTTACTAAGACACTCGACTATATCGTTCTAATGTACCCTAATTTTTGCCTTGTTCAGGATATTCATACGAAGACGATCATTGGGCGTGGTTCTGAATGCCAAGGGTTGTACTTTGTAGATGCAGTGGTGTAACAGGGACAGTCTAATCTTGTCACTGGGACGTCTGCTCGACAGGTGTGGTTATGGCACCGCTGTTTAGGTCATTCGTCATTTGGTTATTTACATCGACTTTTTCCTACATTGTTTACCTCTCCTCCAGTTAATATTAATTGTGACACATGCCTTCGGGCCAAACAAACACGTGCATCATATTTTGCCAATAATACCAGAGTTGATGGTATGTTTTTATTAATACATTCCGATATCTGGGGCCCCTCACCTTATAATACCCCATTGGCTTCTGCTATTATGTGCTATTTGTTGACAATTTTTTCAGAATGACGTGGCTATATATTATGAAGCATAAGTCTGAAGTTACTCAAAAATTTATTCACTTCCACAACATGGTCCAGACTCAATTTGATACAAAAATACAAATTCTTCGATCCGATAATGGGGGTGAATATCTTGATATAAACCTGAGTCAATTCCTCAGTAATCACGGTATTATACATCAAACTTCGTGTCCTCATACACCTGAACAAAACGGTGTTGCCGAACGAAAAAACCATATTCTTATTGAGATGATCCGTGCTATGATGTATGATTCTCATGTCTCAATGAGTTTCTGGCCCGAAGCTGTCTCTACTGCTGCATACCTGATTAATCGCCTGCCTACCAAAATCCTCAACTATAAAACCCCTTTTCAAACATTGTCTTCCCAGCATACTCTTCCATCCATCCATACTCTCCTGCCATGGGTGTTCGGATGCACAATATTTGTTCATACCCCTAAACATGAGCGTAATAAACTTGACCCATGTGCTGAAAAGTGCATCTTTGTCGGCTACGTCACTACCCAAAAGGGTTACTGTTGCTATAACCCTCATACTCACCGAATTCAAATTACTATGAATTGTGTCTTCTTAGAAACTAAATATTACTACACCCTCCAATCTCGAGCTCACAGGGAGCGATCATCTGACGAAACCCTAGATTGGCTGGTACCATCACTCGCTTGCTCAATGGATGTGCCAACACGGCAAGTAGATGGCGCTGAATGTACTATAGCTCCTAACAATGACATACCTGAGGCACCAGAAACACCTCGTGATCCGCCATCTATGAATGAAGAACAACATGTAACAAATTTTGATGCAAATAATGAACAGTCTTGTCTTGTACCTAGCCAAGCAGAAAATAATAACCGTACCATAGATACACCACTTGCCCATCAAAGTATGCCAGAAACACACACTAATACTGATAACCTTATTGAGCAGCAGCAGGTACGGATTTTACCACCCAGAGCTAAGTGCAGAGTACCTCCCGAACGATACTCTCTTGAAAAAATGTCCAAAGCATCCAGGTATCCAGTAAATATCTCTATGGAAGGCATGTTTGACATAGCTCGAGGATTCTTTGTGTCTATATGTATTGAAACGGACTGTGGAAGAGGCCCAAACTAAGTCAGCATGGAGATAAGCTATGAAAACCGAAATGACTGCCCTGGAGAAAAATTAAACGTGGGAGAAGTGTGTTCTTCCATCTGGAAAAAGACCGGTCGGGTGTCGATGGGTGTTTACCATCAAACACAAAGCTGATGGAAGTATCGAAAGATATAAGGCTTGATTGGTCGCAAAGGGATATACTCAGACATCTGGAGTTGATTATTCAGAGACTTTTTCACCTGTGGCCCGGATCAACACCATCAGAGTATTATTTTATGTTGCAGCGACTCAGAATTGGCTACTCCATCAATTCGATGTCAATGATGCCTTTCTACATGGAGATCTGAAGGAAGAGGTATATATGGATCCCCTTCCTGGTTTTCCTGCAGATTTTCAGACAGGAGAAGTCTGCAAATTAAAGAAGGCATTGTACGGGTTAAAACAGTCTCTTCGCACTTGGTTCGGGAGATTTACGATGGTCATGAGGCAAGACAGTTACCGATAAAGTAACGCAAATCATACGTTATTTGTCAAACAAAGGGAAAGTATAATAACATGTTTAATTATCTATGTAGATGACATGATAATTATAGGAAATTACACTGAAGAGATGACTCGGCTCCGGAAACACCTGTTCAACAAGTTTAAGATGAAGGATCTTGGAGGACTCAAGTATTTTCTAGGCATTGAAGTCTTGAGGTCAGACACTGGAATTTATATTTCACAGCGAAAGTATATTTTAGATTTGTTAGCTGAAGTTGGGATGCTAGATTGTAAACCGTGTGATACCCCGATGGCACCAAATCACAAGTTGTAACTGGTTGATGGTGTGCCCTCTGCAGACTAGGGTCAATATCAGCGTTTAGTCGGCAAGCTCATATATTTGTCACATACACGTCCTGATAAAGCGTACGCAATAAGTGCGGTGAGTCAGTTCATGCATGAGCCTCAGGAGCACCATATGGACGCAGTAAGACATATTTTGCGATATCTGAAACACACACCAGGAAGAGGTATTGTTTTTCGTAATAATGGACACTTAAAGATTCAAGCATATACTGATGCTGATTGGACAGGAAGTCTGGTTGATCGAAAGTCAACTTTGGGATACTTTACGCTTGTGGGAGGTAATCTGGTGACCTGGAGAAGCAAGAAACATAAGATAGTTGCTCTATCTAGTGCCGAAGCAGAATTTCGAGGCATTGCGAAGGGGATCACTGAGATCCTATGGTTGCAAAAACTGCTCAAGGATATTGGAGTACGTGTTAGTCTTCCCACTCCACTACTATACGACAATAAAGCCTCGATCATCATATCTGAGAATCCAGTGCAATATGATCGGACCAAGCACATCGAAATTGATAGGCATTTTATCAAAGAAAAGTCGGAAGGAGGCGTGATCGATCTTCTGTTTGTACGTTCAGAGGACCAGTTGGCAGATGTGTTAACGAAGGCTATTAATGGAATGTCATTTGAACCTATACTGCGCAAGTTGAACGTCGTGGACCCTACTGTTCAACTTGAGGGGGATTGTGAGCAATCCCGTGATTTAGGGACAATTTCGTGATTTGAGGAGTCAAAGATAGGGTAGCAAATTTGATTGATTGTAACATAATGATGATTGATTGTAACGTGAAATTAGTGATTAGATTAGTTTTCTTGTATACGTAAATAAATGTTATATAAATCCAAGTGTATAGTAGGATGAACTTAAAAAAAATACACAGAAATTTTTTCCTAAACTTCTCTCTTCAAGTGCATTACTTCCTTGCTCAGTTACACACACCATACGGAACACCAGCACCACCGATTGTTTTCGATTAATATATTTGGATTGGTAACATATATGGATCTGGAGTGAATTTAAGTGCGCAAATAGGGTGGTGGGTTAAGGGTATTTTAGGCATAAAAAAGGTTTGTTTTGACATATAATTTTAGGTGGCGGAAATTGTGTTTTTCTGGTTAACTACACCTGCGTGTATTTCAATTTTACCGGAATGTTGACTTTTCATTTTAGTTCCAAAACGCAAAAGGCGTAAATGTTGAAAAACAAACTACAAGAGATTTGAGATATGATTCGTCAAAACATAAGTGGTCACAAGATAATTATCCCTAATAAATACTTTCTTAAATTTGGCTTCAATCAATATGATGTATTCGAATTCTATCGACTCCTTAAAGTAAACGAGAATGATAGGACTATTTAACTGACGAATCAAATCCTAAATTTTTATACAGCGTTTTGACCTCAAAACTGTCGTAAAAGACCTCAGAGTAGAATCGACACCACCAATAAAGATATGCGGCCAATTTTCATATACTGAAAAGATCAGTAGACAAAGGTACGTCCAAAAACACCGCGCTTCCATAAAGCAATATCGTATGATCATCAATCAACATCTATACGAAGAACCAATAGCGACTTAGTATATGAATCGGTGAGTTGGTGAGAAACATAACTTGAGAAACACAATTTATAAGGTAGCAACTTTATTTCTGTTGGTTTACCTCACGATAACTTGATATCAACTTTGTTTTTTAAAATTGTATATAAAACATTATTTGGCGCTCTACGCTCTTCGAATACCAGCCATCAAGATCCCTCACGTGACCTTCAAAAAAAAAAAAAAGATCCCTCACGTGGTCAAAATTTGCATTTCGGATCCAGAGAAGAGATCAGGACTTCCTCCCTAAATCAGATATTTATACCAACTTATGTATGTATAGTTTTCACTTTCAGAATAAATTTGGTTAAGATTCGTAACGTCACCAACTCTAAGTTAAACAATATGTCAAAAAACTAATTATAACGTAATCATATCACATTACCAACATTTTTTTGGGATAATCATTCTTATAATATTTTATTTATTTATTCATTTTTCTTACTGACTCTTTCTATTATTTAACATCGACTTTTTTTTGCTGAAATATATTATCCAATTTCAAGAGTAATATTAAGCATTCGCTATCTATATAAATCAACAGTCCTTTCAATCAATTATCATATTTTTTTATAAATACCTAATTACATATCATATTTTCTATTTTTATGCTATCACTCCAAAATACATATCTTGTTTTATTGAATAATTATTTTATTACGTCACTATGGAAACATCCTACTTACCAAAAAAGATAGATGGTAAATATATACTGAAAAACACTTTTAAAAGATGAGAAAGTATTGTTTTGTTGGTTTTATGGGTTTCATTTACAAATTAGTAAACTTATAAAGACACAAACTCTCGTTTCATGTTTATTTATATGCTTAATTAACAACTTTTTTGTTCTCAATTATATAAACAAAATACTTGTGTTCACAATCATTTCCGCTTGAACGAAATATTAGAAAATAGTTGATATACTTAAGATTTTATTATTGGACTAATTGATTATTCGACAGTTAGCCAATATTTGATCAAATTTTACTACTACATTTATTTATATATTCAACATAAAAATATTATCATGAATATTTAAAATGTCTAAACTATTTTCCGTGTTATCATGAAGCAAAAAATTTGTCGGACATTTGCCAATTTATGTATGTATAGTTTTCACTTTCAGAATAAATCTCGTTAAGATTCGTAACATCACCAACACTAAGTTAAACAATATGTCAAAAAACTAATTATGACGTAATCAAATCACATTACCAACATTTTTTTTGGGATAATCATTCTTCTTATATTTCTTTTATTTATTTAATTATTTTTCTTGCTGTTTCTATTATTTATCATCGTTTTTTTTTTTGCTGAAATATATTATCCAATTTCAAGAGTAACAGTAAGCATTAACTATCTATATAAAGCAATAGTCCTGTTCAATCAATGATCATATTTTTTATAAATACCTAAGTACATATCATATTTTCTATTTTTATGCTATCACTCCAAAATACATATCTTGTTTTGTTGAATAATTATTTTATTACGTCACTATGAAACACCTTACTTACTAGAAAAGATAGATGGTAAATATATTTTTTTTGGAAGAAGGGGATCTTTATTCATATAACGCAAATTACATCAACAAGATAGAAAAACTGCTATGTCTACGTAACAGTGTTTTGTTCTATGATATCCCCTACTTTACGTGTATTGACAACATCTAGAATTAGGACCCTATATAGAATATCATTACAAACATGTCGCGGGCATGACAATGACGAAATACTACTGTGAACAAACTGATTTCGCCAATGCCAAAGACTAGAAGATGATAAAGTATACGGAAAAACACTTTTAGAAGATGATAAAGTATTGTTTTGCTGGTTTTATGGGTTTCATTTACAAATTAATAAACTTAAAATGATGCAAACTCTCTATCCTTTGGTACATATAGAACCGGGGTTTCATTGGAAACAAACTTTTTATCCTTTGCGATGGAGTTATTGTTTGTCTGCCTCTCACCCTTCCCATACCTTAGCGATAGCTTGTGTTGTCGTTAGGATATAGTGGGTATGATTGTTGCTGTTGATGTATAAAGACGCAAACTCATGTTTCATGTTCATTTATATGCTTAATTAACTTTTTTTTATTCTCAATTATATAAACAAGATACGTATGTTCACAATCATTTTCCGCTTGAACGAAATATTAGAAAATAGTTGCTATACTTAAGATTTTATTATTGGACTAATTGATTATTCGACACTTAGTCAATATTTGATCAAATTCTACTACTACATTTATTTATATATTCAACATAAAAAAATTATCATGAATATTTAAAATGTCTAAACTATTTGTGTATGTGCATCCATATATATACACATACATATTTTTTGTATATTTCAATAACATATTTCTAACTTTAATTTGTATAAATAGTTCATTTTGAGCTTAGTAAACGAATATTACATATAACAAATAAATACTTGTAACAGAAAGCTAAAATAAGGAAAAAGAGAGAAGAAAATATCCTGCAACGGTAAAAACAAAAGAAGAAAAAAGACACGTTTCCAATGCCTGTAATCTTGACGCGTTTACAGTTTATTTGACGCGTTTACAGTTGTCAACACTCAGATTAAACCGTAAACACGCGTGGTTAATTGATGCTATTTCATAACGGTTAGAAAGAGACAATCGTCCGCCCTTGCTGTCTATATATCTCGGATCTGAAAGAATTAAGTAGGCTTCTTTAGAAATTTAGGAATTTAGAAAGTAGGGAGAGAAAAGCGGGGAAGAGGGTAGAAACGAATCTAGACAGCGAGTCCGTCTTCTTCTTTGCAATTTGACGACATGCCATCGCCTGAAAATTTCTGAGTTTGAAATTGAGGCTAAATGCCTTCCTGCTACAAAATTTTCGGAGCCATGAAAACAAAATTTTCGCTAGCGTGTTGCCCTGTTTGTATGTGCGGATCCTTGCAATATATATATAGATGCACAAACACATACATGTTTCTAGCAGTACTCTGTTTGATCGAGCAGTTCTTAAAGTTTATCTTATTTGTGGAGGCTGGATAAGAAGGATGTATTTTAATATTGTTGCTAGGTGCACTTGGGTCACTCAGACGATTTGCATTCTCCCCTCCCCTCCCTCTTTCTTTTCATTTCCCACCTTGTAATGTACTTTTCTTGGTGTGCAGGGGTCCAGCCTATGGTTATAGAGGCAAGATAGTTCTTGCATTCGAGGAGAATGGTGCTTCCAAAATTGGGGTTAGGTTTGACAGATCAGTTCCTGAAGGAAATGATCTTGGAAGCCTTTGTGAGGAAGATCATGGTTTTTTCTGTTCTGTTAAGCATTTCTTGGCAACTCCATCTTGTATTTCATCTTCTTACTCGATTTTTATGTTGGTTTTTTGTTAACAATGGTTTATTTGGTAATGCTTGGCTTATTGATGTGCAGCTGACTCACTTCATCTTGATAATTACTCCGATGATTTTGACAGGCTTGCAGTCAATGAACTCTTTGAGGTACTGTAGTTGTTGTAGGGTCTATTTTTTCTGAGTGCGCTCCCTCCACCCCCACCCTCCTTCCTTCAATCCTTTGTTTTTCTCTTTTCTTTGAGTCCTTTCCTTCTTCGTTTCTAGCATGTCATTTGCTGGATGTACAGGTTATTTCACATGAAAGGAAAAACAGTCCAATGGTCTTATTTTTCAAAGATATAGAGAAGTCTATTGGAAGTCCTGAGGTGTGTGCTACCTTGAAAGTTAAGCTTGAATATTTGCCAAATAATACAGTGGTCATTGCTTCCCAGTAATCTTGACGCGTTTACAGTTTAATTGACGGCAGTTGTCAATACAACGTAAACACGCGTGGTTAATTAATGTTATTTCATAACGGTTAGAAAGAGAAGGCGCGTCCGCCATTGTTGTCTATATATCTCAGATCCGAAAGAATTAAGTAGGTTTCGTTAGAAATTTAGGAATTTAGAAAGTCGGGAGAGAAAAGAGGAGGAGAGGGTAGAAACGAATCTCCGTCTTCTTCTTTGCGATTTGACGACATACCATCGCCTAAAAATTTTGGGTCTGAAATTGAGGCTTTTCTGCTATAAAATTTTCGTTTTAAGCTGTTTCTGTTTGGCTTTCCCCCCTCCTATTTCTTCTTTGATTCGATTTGAAATCTTCTTTTCAGAGGTTGCGAAAAAGAATGGAAGGCGTTTTCCCGGTGGAACCCCTCGATTCGCGGCTTGGATTTTTTAAAGTGTATTATCATTTTTCCAAACGTTTCTTGTTTGTGCCTTTGTTTGAGTGTGCAAGATCTTTGAGGCCAGGACACCTTACTTTGAGCAGTGGTGGCAGGGGGAAGATCTTGGAGCTCTCTTTTTCCTCTTTTCCCTTGTTCTAGTTGAATTACGATGACAATGTACTTGGTTTTTTTAAACTTGAAGTGAATTTACTAGTTTTATTTCATCAAGAAATATTCAAGTACTATTTCAGGGATTTTGTTTGTGCCTTTGCTTTATGATTTGTGCACTTCTAAATGCAACAATGGTGAGTTCGAAGTGGGGAGATTTATTTTTAGTTTGGATGACGATTGGAGAGTTGTATGCTGCCTTTAGGGGTTTACAGGGAAAAAAGAGCAACAGGTTGCAGGATTTGGTGATATGGGGTGGAGTTGTGGAGGGAGGGACCGGCGATGAAGCAAAGGGATGGTGTATTAGGAAGGTGAGGAGGTGTTGGAAGGAGGAAGCGAAAAAAAATGAAAGGAGGTTATAAAGACGGCGGCAGAAGATGTGGTGATGGAGAAAGAACAATGGAGGAAAAAACTACTACTGAACGGTGCCGTTGGTGCATTCAGTAACTGGCCATAGGTAATTGAAACTTCTTTTTATCAATGGTATGAAACGTGAAAATCTTGAAGACATTTCTCTTGAATCAGAGGTACAATCAGATGCAGAATCTTTTGATTGTCCTGAGCAGATTGTTCTTGCACAGGTACAAAATTAATAATTAAAGGACATGCTTTCTGCTTTTGAACTTCTAACTTGTATTTTTTGATAGTTATTGTAGCATGTCCTTAGGCCATCAATACATTACGTTGTCACAGTTGTTTAAATTTGATGTTCTGAACATTAAGAATTGTTAACTTGTTTTCTCATAGTTTTATGGTGATATTCGGAGCCATGAAAGGGTATGGACGTTTTCCATATTATACTATCAGGTCCTTGGTGTCGCTGCCCTTTTCTACTTTTGTTGGATATTGCAAAGGCGTCGTTCAAGATGGACGTCATCTTGAAGACATTTCTCTTGAATCAGAGGTTTGATGACATTTCTCTTGAATCAGAGGAACAATCAGGTGCAGAATCTTTTGATTGTCCTGAGCAGATTTTTCTTACACAGGTGTTTAATAATTAAAGGACATGCTTTCTGCTTTTGAATCTTTTTTTCATTTTCTTTTGCTAGAATATTAAGAGAGTTCTAAAGAGGTTCGGAAGTAATATAATCTTCTTCAATGGCTTAAGAGATCCATGGAGTGGTGGAGGGTCAGTGTCTATCTCTATTTTTTTAATACATTTTTTCCCAATTTCTTTCGGAAAATCTAAATAACCAATAATCCTTTTATGTCAATTGGCAGGGTGCTTAATTTAATAATTAAGGGACAATATTTCTGCTTTTGAACTTCTGACTTGTATTTTTATAGTTATTGCAACAAGACCTCAGGCCATCAATACATTACGCTGTAACAGTTGTTTAAATTTGATGTTCTGAACATTAAGAATTGTTAACTGGTTTTCTCATAGTTTTATGGTGATATTCGGAGCCATGAAAAGGTATAGACGTTTTCCATATCATATATATATATATATATATATATATATATATATATATATATATATATATATATTTTTCTTTCATTCATATTGAACGAAGCAATTACATCCATTTGCATGTATAAAAAGAGCCATTTATATAATTTATTTAATTTTATCAAGTAAACAACTAACAATATAATAATAATAACAACTACAATAGTATGATTTTTTTAATTGCACTCAAATAAACTAAACTAATATTTTGAAGATGAAAGGGGAATACAATGTCACAGTCATACGGTCTCAGCCAATACGATCAAAATGTATCGACAATCCTCTATCCGAACCTCGAACCTCTGGTCCATATATTAATGAACATACACTTGCTTAGTTAAGATAAATTAAGAAATAACACAACTTGTTTCCACATTACTGTTACTCCATCTACAAGAATTTACTTTTGGCTAATTCCAGTTTTTGACAAAGCTGGAATCTCCCAGTATGTTTGGGGAAGTTGGTGTAATATTCAATTGTCCACAGCCATTTACAGTCAGGAGTAAGAGGCTTTCTCAGGTTATTCGGATCAGTCATCATCGTTTCAAGCAAATGGTGCAGCCACTTCAAGAAGATGGAAAGATTATCCTCTCCAATTTTCTTGAGGTACAAGTATTTTTACTCATTACTTGGCTCAATTTGTCCAGTCATCAAGATTCTATTTCATGGAAAATTGTTCTTCGTTTCTGAACCTTCATACATAAATTTGAAAAACCTTTAGGTCTAGCGGTTAAGTAGCATTTATCCCATTCCTGGGTCTCGAGTTCGATTCCCCTCCCCAATTTTTTTTTAAAAAAAAACCTTCATGCATAAACATCTTGAGGATAAGCATAAAGCACTAACCGTAATTTACATGGCAAACGTCAGCATCTGCACGGGCTAAGGAAGGAGGAGCTGGAAGAGGTTCCACTTGCTACAGAGTTTTTGGGTGACCTAAGATCAGAGGTAGCTCATCATTTTACTAGTATCAACTAAATACCTTCTTCTGTTAATACCTGACTTCCCGGTTTTCTTAGTCTATCTGCTACCGGTTATCTCCTACAACTATGAATCATGGTAGGATGTATATAGTGCTGATGTCACTAGATTTGGTCTCAACAAGATGCAGAACTAAAAAACTATATGCTCTCCTTCTCTCCCAACCCCCTTTTGCAGGCTAGAACTAAAACAGATAGGGTCAGAGCATCCTGGAAAAGGAAGAATCAAATGGTAACTATATATGCTGTCCTTTTAGATGCAAAAAATCCTGCCAAGGTACATGACCTGTGTTTAACATACGGTTGATCGATTTAAATGCAACAGCTTCGGGGATTTGGACTTGCAAACTTGGAAAGAGCATAATGTGTGCATGCAAAACTTAAAAACTTAAAGTTAATTCAAGCTCTTTAGGTACATATGGAGCCGGGGATTTCACTGAAAGCAAACTCTCTATCTCTTGAAATGGAAGTATTATTTGTTTGCCTTTCACCCTCCCCAGAACCTAGCAATAGTTTTTATTGGTATGGTTGTTGTTGTTGTTGTTTCAAGCTATTTATGATAATCTCACGAAAGACAGTTACAACCATCGCAAAATAAAATTTTCAAATTTTCTTCGTTTTGTTGTCTATGTGGCCATCAGGGTGACAACAAAACTGATTCTAGGCTTTGGTTGAGATTGGTGATAGTTGGTTCATGTGATGTTGCACTCGACTGATACAACATTCCTTTGACTTAGACTTGCTGCTTAAAAAATGAATTTCACAGCTGTACGAACAGAGATGCTTGATCCATTTCTGCTTCAATTTTTTACGGAAAAGTTGCTTCTTTTGTTTCTTTTCCACAGGAATGTCAGCAGCATTTACATATTCAGACACATTATCTACAAGAGTCATAATCCATGGGCATCACCCAGATAATATGTCGACTGAGGAAGACGATCCAGGAAGATGATCCAGAAAATAGCAGGTGAGAAGTCTCTCGGAAATTATGCAGCAAGAATATCTGTCCTACTTCCGAATCATAGAACTAGATAACAATTAGCAGAAGTGCAAATCCTAGTTGAGATATATTTTAGACAGAAAGGAAATCACACATGAATCAGAAATGTGCATAGGCCTCTTATTCATGATAATTGAACTTTCTGAGCTTGATTTCCAACAATTTGTTATTTCAATTATTTGGTATGCTTAGTTGCAGATATAGACATTCAACAAATTGACCAGGTATACAATGTCTAACAACAACTGTTATTGTACACAGAAAAGAGGTTGGGGAAAAGAGGAACAAAAATTCTCATGGCTGATGGCTCCGAAGTAGAAGAACTGAATGCATTAAGAGAAAATGATCATCTCTACATAGTTTAGTCATAAAAATGAGCACATGTTATCATGAAAGACCTTGCTGCAAAGTTCATAAATGGGCCAAAACCTTCATCATTAAGAGGACCTTCAGTACCGTTCAAGCATATGCATAGCCAAGGTGAAAAGGAGGAGAAAGGTTCCAGAATAATTATGTACGAGCCCAAATACAGAAGACCTTAAACATACACCGAAAGTTCTAACTGTCTCAGCCAATACGGTCATGGTACTTTTGGGAGTGAAAATGGTTTTATTATATATATTGAACAATTACATGGATATTGTGTGAAATATATATAAGTATGTGGTATGTAAGTGTTTCGGCCTTAAGGGCTTTTGAATAGTAGAAGATATAATTTTATGCTATGTGTATATATAGGTATATAGTACAAGAAAAGGTATATGTAAATACACACATGTATACTCACGGTTTTGAAAGGGGTTGTATAATATAAATGACAACTTCTTCTTATGTTAAGCACTTTCACTTAAAAACATAAGACTTCAAGAAAGAAATATGCAGCCCGAATTAGCTGACGACACTCAACAATAGCTTTCCGGTGTCTGCTACAAATACTAAGTTGCTTTCATTTGCTTTTGCTTTTCTTTACTGTCCACCTCAACTGTAATCCTCTTGCAGCTTGTGGAGGGCTTTGTTGGGATGCGAATTGAAGTTTTAGTTGTCATTTTTGGTAAATGAAGTGACTTGCTTTTGAAGTCGGATCCATTCTCATGTACACAGTTTCACTATAGATAAGTACTCTGTTCTCTCTCATCTTTTCTTGTCTGTTGTAGGGGGAGGGTGCTGGTTGGAGGGTGGGGTTGCAGTAGTTGGCTACATGGCTGAATTATGGAGCTATCATGAAATTGGCAAGTTCCTTTATCTGAATGGTTTTACTTTTCAGGCATTCAAGAATGTTCTCCATCAGTATTTGAGAGTTACGTATGATTATCCACCCAACCGCCCACCCCCAATCCCCCCACCTTTTTTTAAAATAAGATCATTTTCATTTACATAGAGATGGTCAAGATTTGGAGGTAAGACGAAAATCCTCCAGTATAATTCTCCATTTACCAAAATTCGTCCTGATCAGCACCTCTCCCTTCCAATGGTTTCTGTTATGGCAGGATGAATCCTTGCTGTCTGATTGGAAACAACAATTGGACCGTGGCACTGAAACATTGAAGTCGCAGTCGAACATTGTCAGCATTCGTACAGTTAGTGATATATTGTTTTGAACTATGTGACGATGCTTTCTTCGTTTACTGGTGCGTTTGGTTTATTATTCTTTTTGAATACTCCTGCTGCTTTCATTGATCTTTCCTTTCAGTTATGATTATTTGTACTGAGATCAGTGCTAAAGATCATAAATTAAAACTTTTTTCTGCTCGAATGGTTTATTTCATTTTCTCTAAATGAAATTAGAGCTCATACAAGGATCAAAAGTACCATATAGAAAATCTTAATAAGAGCTTTCCGAAACATAAGGTTCCTTGTGTCTGTTGGACTCATGGCTTACATGGTAAATATTTATATCTGTCTAATCCGTGATTTCAGGTTTTAAACGGAATTGAGCTTGAATGTCCTGACCTTGACGGACTATGCTTTAAAGATCACATCTTGACAAGTGAAAGTTAGTGGCTATTACTAATGCTGATGCTCTGTTGTACTTGATCATCTTCACTTGATTGGCATGCTAAGTGAGTTTCTTTCTTGTGGATTCTCCTAGATGTGGAAAAGCTTGTTGGTTGGGAATTGATACACCACTTCATGCATTCTTGTGAAGCATCTGTTAAGGATAAAAAGTCGTAATTTCAACTGAAAGGTAAACATCATCTTCCTTTTTCTGAACGTGCTTTTAATCGGACCAAATGGTGAATACCTTTGCTGCTTCTTTTGCAGTATCATACATGAGCTTAACATTCTACAGGAAGTTCACTACGAAAGAAATCCCTCAAGGTAATAGTCTTGTCTGTCTTTGGTTCATCATCTACCTTTCTCACTGTGTAAGTATACTTATTTTTTTTCTGAATTTACTAGGCCGCATGAATGTGTGTGACATTACTCCGATTCAACTATATTGTTTTTTTATTCAACTATATTTTCATGAATGACAGGATGTGGTTACCGAAAATGAGTTTGAAAAGATACTGCTCGCTGATGATGTTATTCCTCCCAGTGATATTGGCGTAACATTTGATGACATTGGAGCATTGGAAAACGTGAAGGATACATTAAAAGAATTGGTGATGTTACCTCTACAAAGGCCCGAACTTTTCTGTAAAGGACAACTCACTAAGGTTCAGTGGGGTAGCCTTAAAATTCAAGACAAATAAGAAGAGGTTTTCTTCCATTTTTCTTTCCCTTATGATGGGTTTTGCTAAATATAGCTACAATTTGCAGTCTTGCAAGAGAATATTGCTTTTTGGACCGCCTGGTTCTGAAAAAACAATGTTGGCTAAAGTTGTTGCTACAGAAGCTAGTGCCAATTTAATTAATATATCGATGCCAAGCATCACTTCGAAGGTGTTTTACTACGTCTTATTGTAGTTGCTTTGTTTGTTTATACTGGTTTGAACATTTTCCTTCTTCACAGTGGTTTGGCGAAGAAGAGAAGTATGTTAAAGAAGTGTTCACTCTTGCCAGTAAAATTGCTCGTAGCGTTATATTCATTGATGCGGTAAGTACAACATTCTGGAGTAATTTTGTTCCACGACTTTTTTGAAGGCAATTTTTTGTTCTGAGCAGATTTGTCTTGCACAGGTGTAACATTTGTTTAAATTTGATGTTCTGAACATTAAGAATTGTTAACTGGTTTTCTCATGGTTAATGGGAATGCTTGGTGAACTTAGCTTATTGGTTTTAGGCCTTGATTCTGCTGCAAACATTCAGCTGGAAAGCTTGAGAGAAGATATTGAAGTGGTACATTCACCATTTGCTGTTTTTCCTGTGCTCTTGAACTCTGCCTAGTAAATACTTAAACATGGAATGGAGTTTAACCTTGCTGATTAATACAACCGCCTTTTCTCAAAAGGAAAGACAATTCAATCTGTCAATTTATGGATGACCATGTGTTCTTGAACCTTTCGACTCCATGCTGTGCATTCTTTTTTCTTGCTATGGCTGTGAGTCTCTTACACTTGGACTAGCTGCTAGTTTTAAATTACACTTGACAGGTAGTTATAATGAAACAAGTTGTGTGTATCTACTTTTAATTGGTTGTGCTGTGTTGCTTGGATTTATGTGAAGTCTCATTTCAAGATAGATGAACATAGTTTAATTCTTTGACATTTTTGAATAGTATTAGAGGCTTTATCCTTTCTTACTTTTTGTATGTCTTTCGCTTCTTTAATATGCTTTCAAAGTCCGATGTTAAACAAATCTGTTTTGATGAACATTGATCTATTCATCAATGATAAGAGACTTTATCCTTTTTCATTTTAAGATTGACGAACATAGTTTAAATCTTTGACATTTTGAATAGTATTAGGGGTTTTATCCTTTTTCACTTTTTATATGTTCTCTTAATTTATATGTTTGCTAAGTCTCAGTGTTAAATAGATCTATGTTGTTAACTCGTTTGACATGTTAGATAGACTTGGTAAGCCTTGTTTGTTCCAACTTGTACTATGTTTTTATCTTCTTATATAGCTTAGAGAGCATTTACTGTGTTATATGTTAAGAACTTGACCGTTTACTCGCATTTATTTGCCACCGTTATGTTTAAATGTGATTAGTATATTCAGCCAAGTAAATACTTAAATATGGAATGAGGTTTAGCCTTGCTGATTAATACAACCTCCTTTTCTCACGAGAAAGACAATTCAATCTGTCAATTTATAGATGAACGGTTGTCCTACCAGATTACGCACTCATTGTGATCTGCACCATAATTTTTTATGCATAGTCACTGGATGTAAACAAGGTACTATTGTTTTAGAAATCTACTCTTTTTTAAAGAAAGAAATTTGTTTAGCTAATGCAAATCGTCGTGGTTAAAGTTATACACGCTATTAACCTTGGTCTTAAAATTTGTAGCATAATCACTGGATATAAACAAGATACAATTGTTTTAGTGATCTATTCATTTTTCAAGAAAGAAATGATTTGTTCTGCTAATGAAAATCGTCGTGGCTCAAGTTATGCATGTTATTCACCTTTGGTGTGATAATTTGTAGTTTTTCAAGTAATGGTCTATGCCCTTATACGGATTCTATTGTTTTTTGTTCAAGTTGTCTTGTGGCCACCTTCAGCAAGCCCATTCTTGTACCCCCTTCCTATATATGGGGAAGCATCAAACCGTAGTTACTGTCCTTGGTCTTTTATAGAGCAAGAAGCTCTCGCTTCAATTATAAATCCCATGCTTAAGTTTTCTGAATGCTATTAAAATTCCAGAGTTCTTTGACATTGCCTTGACTTTTTTTCTAGTGTTATCCCTTTTGGAAAAACCGGACTTCTGTTTATGCCCTCGGTCCAGATGTCCTTGAGATTATTCTCAGAAGTTCACATTGCAGGCTGGGGATGCATTGTTCATTTCAAAAGGCTGGTACGAGGGGCATAGAAACTTTATTTGTCTGATCATGTACTCTTGTGTGCATTTTAAAAAATTACCATGATAATCAAGAACATTCATCTTTCATTACGCAGGTACCACCAAGTGGACAGTGAGCAAGTGACAGTTGAAGTTAACTTTTGGTGGAGGTCTGATGTGATGCCTGACTTGTTATAGCGCATGTTGGAGTTGTGAAAACTGATTCTTCCTTTATCTTTGTCTGTGTTGGTTTACTTTCTTGATTGGATAGTGAAGATTGATGGTCGGTGAAATGGTCAGTTGTCTTTTTCCTCAACATGTCGCTTATATATTAAGAACTTTTGCTGAAGTAAAATGACGATTTTTGTTGTCTCACATTTTCATTTTAAAGGTCAATGTTGTTCCAATTTTTTTTATGGCATTTCCTGTGTTGTGTCCTTACTTCTTGTTCTTCTTTAAAAGTGTGCTTTCCTGTTGTAATTGAAGTTTCATAGGTTGCAGTTAACAATGTCTTGGGGTGGAGCATTGTTGTTTCTGGTACTTCTTACTATTTTCAACCTCGTATATTCTTAATTCAACTGTATTAAGGTAAAGTTGGATATAAAGTTTTTTTTGGGTATGTTAACAGTGGATATATTTAGCTGTAAATCTAGACATGACACTGGATAAATTTATGATTCGGAGGGGAGAAAACTGTCGTCGGTGGCTTAAGCAGACATAGGAAGGTAAAAAGAGTGTCACCAGCATCTATATCTTAACTTCTCTACTTTATGTGGTTATGGTTGCGCGTGTCAATGAGAGAACAAGATGATTCATTTCTATGAATTTTGATCCCATTTGCTGACTTGAAGTAATTGGGAACTTGATATTCATTAAGAAGGGTTCGACAAAGAGTTTTCTGTCTTTTTGTCCTTGATTCTGTTTTGGTGTCTTAAAGGGTTGGTTAGAGAGTTTCTTGTCTCCATGTTCCTGATTTTTTATGGCGTTTCTTGCAAAACGAAATACTAAAGTACATTAGCAACAATGCTGGTGGGAGTCAGGTTGGTACGATTGTTTTGGGAGTTTATTCTTTGTTTTTGTAAGTATCGTTGACTATATCCCTGTTTGTAATTTACAATTCAAATTTCATTCACAAGAAAATGTAGATTAGTATTGAATGTAAGCGTACTGAAGGCCATGATTATTTTTCTACTAATCAGGATAAGATCAGATGCTCTATGTGCCTTTGGTTCCATCAGTTTAAGTAAAACCAGTGGAAATGATGGCCCAGTCAATGAAGGTAGAGGTAAAATTTTTGTTGGTTTTCCATTTTTAGATGTTTATTAGATTCATGAATTAGGTATTCATAATTCAACTGTGTTAAAGGTAATGTTGAATATAAAGCTTTTTCTGGTATGTTAACAGTGGATATACTTAGCTGTAAATCTAGAGGTGACACTGAATAAATTTATGATTTGGAGGGGGAAAAAGTGTCGTTAGTGGCTTAAGCAGACATAGAAGGTAAAAAGAGTGTCACCAGTATCTATATCTTATCTTCTTCTACTTAATGTGGTTATGGTTACTTGTGGTTTAGTAATGTTTGTGACTATCGGTTAATGAGAGAATAAGATGATATATTTCTATGAATTTTGATCTCATTTGCTGACTTGAAGTAATTGGGAACTTGGTATTCATTAAAAAGGGTTCGCAGTGAGTTTTCTGTCTTCATGTCCTTGATTCTGTTATGGTGTCTTGAAGGATTAGGCAGAGAGTTTCTTGTCTCCATGTCCTTGATTTTGTGTGGCGTTTCTAGCAAAATGAAGTACTAAAGTACATTATCAACAATGCTGGTGGGAGTCAGGTTGGTACAATTGTTTTGGGAGTTTATTCTTTGTTTTTGTAAGTATCGTTGACTATATCCCTGTTTGTAATTTACAATTCAAATTTCATTCACAAGAAAATGTAGATTAGTATTGAATGTAAGCGTATTGAAGGCCATGATTATTTTTTTACTAATCAGGATAAGATCAGATGCTCTATGTGCCTTTGGTTCCATCAGTTTAAGTAAAACCAGTGGAAATGATGGCCCAGTCAATGAAGGTAGAGGTAAAATTTTTGTTGGTTTTCCATTTTTAGATGTTTGTTAGATTCATGAAGTAGATAACCTTTGGTGGTTTTCTTTTATTCTTTTTGTTTTTCTCCAAGAAAGATAGTTTTGTGTGTTGATCAAAATCTTCAGATAAATGCTACGGCCATTTTGATGACGGATGTGGTAAAAAAGCTCAGAAAGTAACAAGTTTAATCTGCAGGAGTTGGATTCTTTAACTACACAGGCTCTTCATGAACTATTCATATTCGTACATAAATATGTCAAGCCAAGCCAATCCAAGTTGTAGATTCGTTTCATGATACTATTCAGATTGATGATGGTGAGAAGAAAGATAACTGAACAAGATGATGGAAGTTATCATATTCAATTTCGAAGAAGATCCAATTGCTATACTTTTGTGGACCCTTCGACTCCATGCTGCGCATTCTCTTTTTCTTGCTATGGCTGTGAGTCTCTTACACCTGGACTAGCTAGTTTTAAATTACACTTGAGTGGTAGCTATAATGAAACAAGTTGTGTGTATCTACTTTTAATTGGTTGTGCTGTGTTGCTTGGATTTATGTGAAGTCTCATTTTAATATTGTCTTGGTAGGCCTTGTTTATTCCAACTTGTACTATGTTTTTATCTTCTTATATAGCTTTGAGAGCATTTACTGTCTTATTTGTTAAGAATTTGACCATTTACTCGCATTTATTTTCCACCGTTATGTTTAAATGTGATCAGTATATTCAGCCAAGTAAATACTTAAATATGGAACGGAGTTTAGCCTTGCTGATTAATACACCCTCCTTTTCTCAAGTGAAAGACAATTCAATATGTCAATTTATGGATGAACAGTTTTCCTACCAGATTACACACTTATTATAATCCGCACCATAATCTTTTATGCATAGTCACTGGATGTAAACAAGGTACTATTGTTTTTGAAATCTATTCTTTTTTCAAGAAAGAAATGATTTGTTCTGCTAATGCAAATCGTCGTGGCGCAATTTATGCATGCTATTCACCTTTGGTCTGATAATTTGTAGTTTTTCAAGTAATGGTTTATGCCCTTATACGGATTCTATTGTTTTTGGTTCAAGTTGTCTTGTGGCCACCTTCAGCAAGCCCATTCTTGTACCCCCTTCATATGTATGGGGAAGCATCAAACCGTAGTTACTGTCCTTGGTCTTTTATAGAGCAAAAAGCTCTCGCTTCAATTATAAATCACATGCTTAAGTTTTCTGAATGATATTAAAATTCCAGAGTTCTTTGACATTGCCTTGACTTTTTTTCCTAGTGTTATCCTTTTTGGAAAACCCGCACGTCTCTTTACGCCCTCGATCCAGATGTCCTTGAGATTATTCGCAGAAGGTCACATTGCAAGCTGGGGATGCATTGTTCATTCCAGAAGGATGGTACGAGGGACATAGAAACTTTATTTGTTTGATCACGTACTCTTGTGTGCATTTAAAAAATTACCATGATAATCAAGAACATTCATCTTTCATTACGCAGGTACCACGAAGTGGACAGTGAGCATGTGACAACTGCAATTAACTCTTGGTGGAGGCATGGTACGATGCCTGGCTTGTTATAGTGCATGTTGGAGTTGTGAAAACTGATTCTTCTTTATCTTTGTCTTGTTGGTTTACTTTCTTGATTGGACCGTGAAGATTGATAGTCACTGGAATGGTCAGTTATCCTTTTCCTCAACATATCGCTTATATATTAAGAACCTTGGCTGAAGTAAAATGACGATTTTTGTTGTCTCGCATTTTCATTTTAAAGGTCAATGTTCTAAATTTTGTATTCTACGGCGTTTCCTGTGTTGTGTTCTTACTTCTTGTTCTTCTTTAAAAGTGTGCTTTCCTTTTGTAATTGAAGTTGCATAGGTTGCTGTTAGTAATGTCTTGGGGTGGAGCATTGTGATTCCTGAAACTTCTTACTATTTTCAACATCGTTTATTCATAATTCAACTGTGTTAAGGTAAATTTGGATATAAAGCTTTTTCTGGTATGTTAACAGTGGATATATTTAGATGTAAATCTAGAGGTGACATTGGATAATTTTATGATTTGGAGGCGGAAAAAGTGTCGTTCGTGGCTTAAGCAGACATAGGAAGGTAAAAAGAATGTCACCAGCATCTATATCTTAACTTCTTCTACTTTATGTGGTTATGATTGCTTGTGGTTTAGTAATGTTTGTGACTATCGGTTAATGATAGAACAAGATGATTTATTTCTATGAAAAGATGATTTATTTCTATGAATTTTGATCTCATTTGCTGACTTGAAGTAATTGAGAACTTGATATTCATTAAAAAGGGTTCGACAGAGAGTTTTCTGTCTTCATGTCCTTGATTCTGTTATGGTGTCTTGAAGGGTTGGGCAGAGAGTTTCTTGTCTCCATGTCCGTGATTTTTTATGGGATTTCTAGCAAAATGAAGTACTAAAGTACATTAGCAACAATGCTGGTAGGAGTCAGGTTGATACAATTGTTTCGGGAGTTTATTCTCTGTTTTTGTAAGTATCGTTGACTATATCCCTGTTTGTAATTTACAATTCAAATTTCATTCACAAGAAAATGTAGATTAGTCTTGAATGTAAGCATATTTCTACTAATCAGGATAGGATCGGATGCTCTATGTGCCTTCGGTTCCATCAGTTTTAGTAAAACTAGTGGAAATGATGGCCCAGTCAATGAAGGTAGAGGTAAATTTTTTGTTGGTTTTCCATTTTCAGATGTTTGTTAGATTCCTGAAGTAGATAACTTTTGGTGGTTTTCTTTATTCTTTCTTTTTGTTTTTCTCCAAGAAAGATAGTTTTGTGTGTTAATGGAAATCATCAGATAAATGCTATGGCCATTTTGATGACGGATGTGGTAAAACAGCTCAGAAAGTAACAAGTTTAATCTACAGGAGTTGGATTCTTTAACTCCCCAGGCTCTTAATGAACTAGTCATATTCGTACACAAATATGTCAAGCCAAGCCAAAAGCCAAGTTGTAGATTCCTTTCAGGATACTATTCAGATTGATGATGGTGAGAAGAAAGATTGAACTGAACAAGACGATGGAAGTTATCATATTCAATTTCGAAGTAGACTAATTGCTACAGTTTTGTGGACCCTTCGACTCCATGCTGTGCATTCTCTTTTTCTTAGTATGGCTGTGAGTCTCTTACACTTGGACTAGCTGCTAGTTTTAAATTACGTTTGACAGGTAGTTATAATGAAACATGATGTGTGTATTTACTTTTAATTGGTTGTGATGTGTTGCTTAGATTCATGTGAAGTCTATGAACATAGTTTAATTCTTTTGACATTTTTGAATAGTATTAGAGGCTTCATTCTTTCTTACTTTTTATATGTCATTCGCTTCTTTAATATGCTCATAAAGTCTCGATGTTAAACGAATTAGTTTTGATGAACATTGATCTATTCATTAATGATAAGAAACTTTATCCTTTTTCATTTTAAGATTGATGAACATAGTTTAAAATAACTCACTAAATTGGCTGCGCTTATATTGTGAAGTAGCAGTTGATCGACATAACTTGACGCATCATTATGGGTCATCGGAAAACAACCTCTGTGTGTTTCTTACACTTTTTTTTTCTTTTTTTCTTTTTGAAAAACACAATTTTATTTACGTAGCCCTCACTTGTGGCGGAGGAAAACCTGTAATTACATCATTTCCTATCTTTTCAAAAATCGCTAGTAGCCCTATGTTTATTCTATCGTTTACACTACTGTTTTTTGAAAACTAGCAAGTTTATCCCCATCTCTATACATCTTCTCTAGTTTGCTCGTGTCTTTCTCACCCCCCGCCATTCTCCTGCATAGATCCGGATGGTATTTTTTATGTATAAGCTCAACACTGTATGTTCCCTAGCTTTCCCTTCAAACAGCCGTTTGTTTCGTTCCCACCATAGTGTGTAGATGACTGCTGAATTAGCAAGCAGCACTAGTTCTTTTTGGAGATTACTCCTCCCTGGCTTCCCCTGTATCCAGCCCTGGTATTCCTGCCACTCCCCAGGCACCTCCTCCATCCCACAATAAGCCATCACAGCCCTCCATACCTTTTTGCGTAGCTGCAAGAGAGAAATAAGTGTTCGTGTGTTTCCCTCTGGGTCCTGCATAGGCAACAGTTGGCATCTATCTTCACCCCCCAATTCAGCAATCTGTCCGCAGTAGGCAGTCTCCGCCACTGTATCATCCAGGATATAAAAGCATACCTTGGGATCCTTCTTCTCCACCACACACATGCTGTCCACGCTATATCTTGACTGTCCACACCTAACGACTGTGTTGCACTTCGTAGCGTGAACTCTCCTGTGTTATCTAGCATCCATTTCAATTTATCTTCTGCTTCTTGTAATATAGGGGGCTTACCTAGCTGTCTCATGATTGATTGACATACGTTGTCCAGTCTTTTGTTCTCTCTATCCCAGCTCCATTTCCCATCAATCACCATGTCCGCAACTTTTGCATTGTCTGGCAGCATCAACCTTCGCTGGAAGTGTTTAATCCCGTCGACATGACATAGTGGCCCCATTTGGTGCCAGTTTGCGTGGAAGAAAGAGGTATCATTCCCGCCCCCAAGTTCTACTTTTGTTCGTTCCCTTAGCTTCTCCCTATGCCCCATCAGTTTTCGTATCAACCATGAATCCGTTGGTTTTGGCTGATAGTCCCATACAGTGCTTCCTTTTAATATTACTTGGTGCACCCATTTAATCCATAACGACTCCTTGTTTTTGCATATGTTCCAGAGTGTCTTCAGCTCATGTACACTGTTGAGGTTTAAGAGATTTGGTATGTCTAAACCCCCTCTGCTATAAGTTTGACTTATTTGCTCCCATGACACCCTCGCACCGCCTCTATGGCCAATCTTCCCCTTCCACAGGAACTGGGATAGGATACTATTGATTTTCATCAACACACTTCTTGGTAGCACATACACACTTGACCAATAAGCTTGGATGTTTATTATCACTGACTTTATTAACTGCAGCCGTCCTCCATATGTCAGTTTCGTATTTGCCCAGCTGTTTATTCTCCCTGTTATTCTGTCAATGAGTGTTTGGCACTCCTTTCCTCTCAGTTGGCCCGAAACCAGGGGAACACCAAGGTATCGTACTGGAAGTTCCTCTAGGGGGAATCCTATGGATTCTGCCATCCTCACTCCCTTTTCTGGTGTACACCCTGCCACAAAGATTGAGCTCTTCTCATTATTCGGACATAGCCCTGACATTCCCCAAACTTGTTCAATATCATCCTAATGCCTTTTAAGTTTGACTCCTCAGCTTTTGCCATGACAAATAGATCATCTGCGAAAGCTATGGATGATAATTTCATCTCTTCACATCTTGGATGGTATGATAATTCACCTTCTTCAAACGCCTTCCCCAGCATCTTGCTCAATACCTCCATGACTATTAGGAAGAGGTATGGGGAAATAGGATCTCCTTGACGCAATCCTCGTTGTGCCTTAAAGAAATCCACCAGTTCACCATTCACACAAACTGAGAAATGAGCCGAAGATATACACTGCCATGTCCATTCTATGAACTTTGTTGGGAACCCCATTGTTTTCATGGCTCTTATTAGAAACCCCCATCGTACCTTGTCGTAGGCCTTCATTATGTTAATCTTTATGGCGCATCTTGGGGGACCTCCTTTTGATTTATAGTTCTTGACCAAGTCATGCATTATCCATATATTTTCTTGTATTAACCTCTTGTCCAGAAAGGCCCCTTGATTTTCACCTATGATCTGCTGCAGTACCGGCCTCAGCCTTGATGTCATGATCTTTGTGATTGTTTTGTATATCACGTTGCAGCATGCTATGGGTCTAAAATCTCGGACTTTGGCTGCATCTACCTTTTTTGGAATGAGGGCTATTGTTGTAGCATTCATCGCAGGATCCATCTCATATGTTTCAAAAAACCATTGCACACCGTTTATAACATCTTGTCCTATCACTTCCCAGTTGCTTTTGAAAAATTCAACTGGGAAGCCATCCGGTCCCGGGACTCTGTCACTCTTCATTCCAAAGATTGCCTGTTTTATCTCCTCTTTGGTCACTTCTTTCACCAAATTCTCCTGCTGCCTCTCTGGAAGGGTTGACAGTCCAATGTCCCCCAAGTTGTTCACTGCCCAGCCCGTTTCAGCAAATAATTTTTTGTAGAACTCCACAATTAGTTTTCACTTCCTCCTCTCCTTCAATCCATCTCCGTTATCTTTCTGAACCCGCAGTATACAGTTTCGCACCTGGTGGCTTTCTACTTTTCTTTGAAATTTTTTGAGTTTTTGTCACCATCCTTCAACCATTTTACTCTTGCCTTCTCTTTGTAATATATTTCTTCTGCATACAGCAGATCTGCGTAGGTTTTGAGCTCATTCCTCTCCTTCTGTTGCAGCTCCGTATTATAAGGTTGATGCACTAGCTCAGTCTGGGTCTTCTCTAAGTCTTGTCTTGCACATTCCACTCTCTCTGAGATATGACTGGAGTGTTCTTGATTTAACTTTTTCAGCGGTTTCTTCAGATTCTTCAGTTTTTGGTGTAAAGCTTTCAGTGGATTCCCCTCCACCTTTTCCGTCCATACTTTTTGCAATATCGTCTTAAATTCTGGGTGCCTCATCCAACAGCTTGTAAATCTAAAAGGCTTTGGACCCCCAGCCTTCTCAGCCATGTATAGTACAGCAGGTGCGTGATCTGATGTAAGGTTACATAGAAAATCTAGTTGGATGTATGGAAATTCAGTTTTCCATCTTTCAGATACCAATACTCTGTCCAGTTTTGATATTATTCTTTCTTCCCCCTCTCTTCGGTTACTCCAGGTGTAAGGCAGACCCCTTGCTGGGAGGTCCAACAAGTCCGTTTCCTCCAAGCAGTTCTGAAATTGTTGGACGGCATCCTGATCCACTGGTTGTCCTCTACACCGTTCTTCACTACTTAAAACTATGTTAAAAGTCTCCCATAACTGCCCATGGGATCCCCTGCTTCATCTCATGAATTTCCTTTAGTGCCTGCCATAAGGCAATCCTGTCCTCTTTTTTGTTCGCGCCATATACCACTGTTAGTAATAATCGTCTTTGCGTCTTCAGAATTTCCAGATTGAGAGTTAGGCATTGTGGCATCTCCTTCACTACTATTCCACTCATCTTCCTCCCATTCCATCCACACCAGATGCGAGGAACCGCCCCTGTATTGTGGCAAAACTTCCAGCGAGGGAATATGTTTCTTGCCACCCTGTCTATGTTATTCTCTCTTACGTTAACCTCAACTAACCCCATTACATCTATTTTATTTCTTTTGATGAACTTCTTTATTTCACTTTGTTTGAGAGGGTCATTTAAGCCTCTCACATTCCAGCTACTTATCTTCATAAGAAATTTGGGTAGTATCTCTTCTTTCTCCCCTGCCTCCCCCTACTTTTCCTTCCCTTGTCAGATTTTTGTTCTTGCTTTTCCTGCTTCAGTATTTCTTCTGCTACTACCATTTCCTTTTGAGACTCAGATTCAAAACTCGACTCCTCCTCTCCTTCAGTAGCCTTTTGTTCTTTTTGTGGTCTTTCTGATAGCGCTTCATACGAGTTCATCATGCTAATTGGGCTCCTGGACCATACTGGTGCCACTGGTGTATAGGCAGAAGGCAAGTTCTGCCTTACCTCTAGTACGTGCTCTTCTTGTCCTTCCTGCTTCCTCAAACTTTTAGGGGTTTCTGGCTCCATTCCTTTCGCCGTTGATGGCATCTTTCCACTCTCCATTTTGTTCCCAAAGCTCATCGGAGAAGCTTCTACTGCCTCCAGCATGCTAGTTTCACTCTGAAATCGGAAGATAAACACTCCACCTTGCAATCGCTGCACTTCCAGCATTCCCGCCGTAGCCCATCGGGCCTCCGCAAACTGTTTCATCGCAGTAAATGGAGTGTCCATACCGATAACGTAGCCAATCGCAGAGTTCTTCCATTTCTCCGTCATTCTCCTAACATCGGCGTACTCAATTTTAGGAATCTTCCTCCCGTCTTGGTCCATTGGTGGCCGGAATTTCATGTTTCGCGATTGGTTCCCCGTCGTTTCATCCTTCGCTACTCGTCTAGCCCAACTGATTTCCCTTCCCTTCTCAATAGAGCGATCATCTCCTACTTCAGTCGCCACCGGCAGCTCATTTGCGGTGGAATTTTCTTTTCCCGGCGTACTCGCGGCGGGAGTTGTTATTTTCTCGGTGAGGGGGAGAGAAGGCCTCATGTTTTCACCCCCCCTTTGTGTGAAAACACATAGATATCTAACACATAGATATGGTTGCATACATCTGACTTCCCCAATATCCCGCCATAGTCGGGAGCCTCTAAAGCAATGAGGTAATGTTGTTGTTGTATCCTTTTTTACTTTCTATATGTTCTCTTATTTTATATGTTTGCTAAGTCTCATTGTTAAACAAATCAATGTTGTTAACTCGTTTGGCATGTTAGATAGACTTGGTAGGCCTTGTTTATTCCAACTTGTACTATGTTTTTATTTTCTTATATAGCTTAGAGAGCATTTACTGTGTTATTTGTTAAGAACTTGACCATTTACTCGCATTTATTTTCCACCGTTATGTTTAAATGATCAGTATATTCAACCAAGTAAATACTTAAATATGGAATGGGGTTCAGCCTTGCTGATTAATACAACTTCCTTTTCTCAAGAGAAAGACAATTCAATCTGTCAATTTATGGATGAACATTTTTCCTACCAGATTACACACACATCGTGATCCGCACCATAATCTTTTATGCAAAGTCACTGGATGTAAACAAAGTACTATTGTTTTAGAAATCTACTATTTTTTAAAGAAAAAAATTTGTTCAGCTAATGCAAATCGTCGTGGCTAATGTTATGCACGCTATTGACCTTGGTCTTATAATTTGTAGTTTTTCATGTTATGCATAATCACTGGATGTGAACAAGGTATAATTGTTTTGGAAATCTACTCATTTTTCAAGTAAGAAATGATTTGTTCTGTTAATGAAAATCCCCGTGGCTCAAGTTATGCATGCTATTCACCTTGGTCTGATAGTTTGTAGTTTTCAAGTAATGGTCAGTTGTCCTTTTCCTCGACATGTCGCTTATATATTAAGAACCTTGGCTGAAGTAAAATGATGATTTTTGTTGTCTCACATTTTCATTTTAAAGGTCAATGTTGTTCTAATTTTTTTTATGGCGTACCCTGTGTTGTGTTCTTACTTCTTGTGCTGCTTCAAAAGTGTGCTTTTCTGTTCTAATTGAGGTTTCATAGGTTACTGTAAATAATATCTTGGGGTGGAGCATTGTGATTCTGGACACTTCTTACTATTTTCAACATTGTGTATTTATAATTCAACTGTGTTAAGGTAAAGTTGGGTATAAAGCTTTTTCTGGTATGTTAACAATGGTTATATTTAGCTGTAAATCTAGACATGACACGAGATAAATTTATGATTTGGAAGGGAAAAAATGTCGTTCTTAAGCGGACATAGGAAGGTAAAAAGAGTCACCAGCATCTATATCTTAACTTCTTCTACTTTATGTCGTTATGGTTGCTTGTGGTTTAGTAATGTTTGTGACTATTGGTTAATGAGAGAACAAGATGATTCATTTCTTTGAACTTTGATCCCATTTACTGACTTAAAGTAATTGGAAACTTGATGTTCATTAAAAAGTGTTCGGCAGAGAGTTTTCTGTCTTCATGTCCTTGATTCTGTTATGGTGTCTTGAAGGATTGGGCAGAGAGTTTCTTGTCTCCATGTCCCTGATTCTATTATGGTGTTTCTAGCAAAATGAAGTACTAAAGTACATTAGCAACAATGTTGGTAGGAGTTAGGTTGGATTTAGTCGGCCAGGAGACAAAAATAGAAACATAGCAAGCCTGGCTATGTACTGGACCAACGCAACCTAAGAGCTCAGGCTAAAGGAAGACTTACACAACACACATATAAGAGCAAGGAAATAGGTTCTAAAGATGCAAGGAACGAGACGGAGGTCAGACTTAGTAAGGGTTCCCACAAGAAGAACACAATAGACAGAGGAAATGAGATTAGTCTCACTTAAGAACAGCTACTTCGTACAGAGAGTATTGTAGAATGAGCCATTACAAGGCCAACCCCTCCTACTGCTAGCCCAAGCTTCAGGCCAAAGAAAGGGTTTCATAATGAAGAAACCAATTCATTGGTTTCCTCGCCTGTGCTGTCTGGTAGCTCAACTAACAAATTCAATGTGCTTGCATATATGGATGATGACACCTATGAGAAAGATCCAAGCCACAAAGGCCAAGGTGATGACATTGAGCCAACTCGGGAAAAAATGTTTGGCAAAGAAGATTTCCACTCTGATGCAGGGGAAGAGGACAACCAACAAAATGAGGGATTAATGGAATCTCATTCCTTAGAGGATGACTCGATTGACACAACAGTTCCCCCAGGTTCAATTATCAAGAGCAACACCAAACCTAACATAGCTAACCCAAAAGTGTTACTCCCTAAGTAGGTCTCCCCCCTTCAATCACAATGGTTGATAAGCCACATTCCCCACAACTCCACGGTCGTCCTCTTTTTGGGTGTGCCAATCAGAGCGGGTACTTGTAAGAGAATCAAGCAGGCCCTAAGATCAGAAAGGATGAAATGAAAGGAAACACCTATGGAGCAAACCCTCTATGAGGAACTAGAGTTACCAGAGAAGGATACCCTATAGACCAGACAATATAGTAGAAGAACAACTAGATGTAGGTCGAGAGGTCGGGATGGTAAACAAGCCAGATGATCAAAATTGCGTGCTGGAATTCTTCCCTGAGACAAAAAGAGGTAAAGAACTTTATTAGAGATAGGAACGTAGGGCTCACAGGTTATTTAGGCCTATGGTGATTTATGAATAAAGACTATTGACCTTTTTAGTCAATAAATGAGTGCTTGAATCAATAGAAATAAAGTGAGAATGAATGAATTTTCATAGTATTCAGAGAGAATAATTTACATCAGTGTTCTATCTTTCTAGCTGAGAGATTCAGCAATATATATACACACAGAAGACCAAAAAACTAACGGCTAGCACCTGACGGCTCTTTGAGCCAATTATAATAATAATAAAAATGACTATATATTAATTATTTTCTACACTCCTCCTCAAGCTTGGTGTAGATATTAATATAGCCAAGCTTGCCTGATAATCTAAGAAATACTGGACCGGAGACAGATTTCGTCAGGATATCTGCAACTTGTTCATGAGATGGAACATGTTGAATAGTAATTGATTGATCCTCAATTTTCTCTTTAATGAAATGTCGATCGATTTCCACGTGCTTAGATTTGTCATGATGCATGGGATTTTCTGCCATGTTGATGGCAAAAATATTGTCACAATATAATTGAATGCTGACACCTTTAGGAAGACTAAGATCCAACAATACCCGTTTAATCCACAGTTCTTCACAAATGCCCAAAGCCAAGGCTCTCAGCTCTGCTTCTGCACTACTCCTTGCTACAACTGATTGTTTCTTGCTGCGTCATGTGACCAGATTTCCCCATAGGTAGGTTGCATAACCAGACGTGGACCTCATATCTTCCTTCGAGCCTCCCTAATCTGCATCTGTAAATGCCTGTATAGTCCTATCTTCGGTTTTTTGAAGAACAAGCCTTGTCCAGGAGCACCCTTCAGATACCTGAGGATCCTCATAACAACACTTAAATGATAGCTATTAAGTGAGTGCATATACTGACTTACAAAGCTTACCACATAATATATCAGGACGAGTATGAGATAAATGAATTAATTTTCCAACTAAGCGTTGATAGCTTAATTTATCAACTTCAGGTTCTGAAAAGTGAATACTTACAACACCTTTGGTCCCTGTTCTTCCCGGTTCTAAAGGAGTTAAGGCTGGCTTGCAGCCAATCATGCTTGTTTCACGCAACAGGTCAGTGACATATTTTCTTTGGGAAATACAAAGACTCTGTGATGTTCTTGCCACTTCCATCCCTAAAAAATATTTTAATTGACCAAGATCCTTGAGTTCAAACTCACTGGCTAACTGCCTTTTAATCATTTGTATACCAGTTTCATTGTTGCCTGTTAGAATGATGTCATCCGCATAAACAATTAAGACAATCACAAGATGATTAACACTATTAATAAACAATGTGTGGTCACTGTGAGCCTGTGTAAAGCCATATTTAAGTAAAACACGGGTGAATCTAGCAAACCAAGCTCTAGGGGATTGTTTTAATCCATAAATGGATTTCTTGAGTTTGCAAATCATAGACACTCTGTTCAGTTTTGTATCCTGGAGGGATTTCCATGAACACGGATTCTTTGAGTTCTCCATTAAGAAATGCATTCTTAATGTCCATCTGAAACAGTTTCCAGTCTAAATTCACAGCAATGGAGAAGATTATCCACACAGTATTTTGTTTTGCGACAGGGGCAAAAGTCTCCATATAGTCTATTCCATATTCTTGTGTGAATCCTTTTGCCACCAACCTTGCTTTATACCACTCACAGTAACGTCAGAATTATATTTGATGGAAAAAACCCACTTACACCCTACTGGATGTTTTGAGTATGAGTTGGGAACAAGTTCCCATGTATTGTTCTTAAGTAATGCATCCATTTCATCCTCTACTGCTGTTTTCCAGTTCTGATCTTTAAGTGCTTGATCAATAGTGACAGGTATTGTGTTGCGGTCTAAATTAACTGTAAAGGTCCTAAAGACAGGCTGCAACTTATCATATGACATATAATTACCTATGAGATGTTTAGTAGAACACTCTATGGTATTTAACAAACCATATATATTATGTGTGTGAACTGGGAATTTTATACATTGTCTGGTCCCTTTCCTGAGGGCAATAGGCAGGTTGTCGGTTTCATTACTTCTTGAAACAGTTTGTTGATTCTGTAAAGGTGAGGAACCCGTACTAATAGGAGTTCGTGAACTTACTGGCCTTACCTGAGACGGGGAGGAGACTGATGGATCCACAACCTTTTGCCTCCTTGCGTATACTCTGAATTGTTTCTCCACTTGATCATCTTCTGGAGGTAAATTAGCCTCAATTGTGTCCTTTGTAAGATCTCCATCCTTCACTATGAGTTCCTGTGTGGATTCTATAACTTCTAAGGGCACCTGCAAATCTTCAGCTTCCTTGGAATTTGTGTTACTCACAACAAGCTTATCTATAATATTCTAATATTCTTTTTCCACAGAATTTTGTAATTGGGACTTTTGATAATATGGTTGCATTTCATCAAATGTTACATCTAAGGATACATACATTTTTCTACTATTAGGACAATAACATTTGTACCCCTTTTGTGTACTGTAGTACCCTACAAAAATACACTTAACAACTCTGCAATCTAGTTTGTTTCTAGTATGTGGCTGGAGAAATACATACACAGTACAACCAAAGGTTCTGAAGGGAATCTCAGAAATGGTATGAGTGTGAGGATATATTTCCAAGAGAGTTTGCCTTGGTGTTTTATAACCAAGCACTCTCGATGGCATACGATTGATTAAGTATGCAGCAGTTAAAACTGTTTCGCCCCATAAGTGCTTAGGGATGGCCCTAGCTACTTCCATAATGTGTCTATGCTTCCTTTCAGCAATTCCATTTTGCTGAGGAGTATAGACGTTAGATGTTTGATGATGCACTCCTAAACTAGATAAGAAAGAGTTTACCTCAACATCCAAATATTCTGCACCATTATCAAACTTTAAGGTCTTGATAATCTCACCAAACTGGTTCTGTATCAAGGCAACAAACACTTTGAGAATCCTGCAAAAATCTGACTTATTCTTCATAAGATACACCCAGGTCAGTCTCGTATGGTCATCAATAAATATTACAAACCACTTATTTCCATTTATGTTAGGAGTCCTAGAAGGACCCCATATGTCTGAGTGCACAAGATTAAATGGTTTACTTGACTTGTATGCTTTAGGTGGATACTGACTCCTAGTTTGCTTTGCCAATAAACAAGTTTCACAGTGCAGTGAATCAAGAGTGATATTTTTAAACAAATCAGGCTTCAACCGTTTGAGGTACATGAAGTTGGGATGTCCCAACCTAGAATGCCATGTCAAAATAAGACTAATTCTAGCAGAGTCAGGACTCTGAGGTTCTATTCTAGGAACACCCTGATTTTCATCAGTTGTAGTGTTCATACAAGAATATGATCTAGAAGTGTCTTCAAAAAATCTTGATTCATGTTGCAAAATGAAAAGCCCATCTTGGAGTCTACCACACCCAGTCTTCCTCTCCAAAGCTTCCTCCTTCAATGCTTTCTCCTGGAAGCAATTGACAGGAAGGAGTGGGAGAAAACGCTGTCAAGCACTTATTATCTATCATGGCCTTACCCACAGAAATTAGATTACATTCTAACTTAGGGACATGCAACACATTGCGTAGTATAAAATTCTGAGATATGCATATAGTTCCTTTACCAATAATGTCTAGTCCAAGTCCATTAGCAATTCTTACTGTGAGGACTGAGAAACAATGTAAAGTCATCAAATAAATGTCTATGAGAGGTCATATGAGCGGTTGCTCCTGAATCAATGATCCAGGAACAACCCTTATCGTTAATGTTGGTGCTGGCCATGGTGGCTCTAATCTGTGACACATTTTCGTCGTTTATTTGATGATTCAGAATCCTCACCAGTGTGTTGATCTGATCCTGAGACAGTTTTTGATTTAGAATTCCTTCTTCATGATTAGCATCTGAGGCCTCATTTTGAGCAATATTAGCCATATTTCCCTTGGAGTTTCTCCAGTTGCTGTGGGAATCAGCCCTGGACATGTTAGGATTAGATTTCCAAGGCTGATTCCAGGTCTGATTTGAACTAGAGCCTCTGAACTGGTTTGAGTTTTGTCTAAAAGGAGGTTTGACATTTGAACCAGGACGTCTGTAACATTCCTCAAACAGGTGTCCTGGTCTTTGGCAGTATCGACAGAATTTTTTACCTCCTATATTCTTCTTTGCCACCATGCCAGTAGTGACCATTGTATCAACAGAAGAAGGAACTGCTTTGTTTTCAGCCACCAAGGCTGATGATTCAGTTGTCACAGTAGATCCAGTTCTCAACATAACCTTCATTCTACTCTCCTCTTGTCTGACTTGAGAGAACGTTGCATTCATAGTTGGGAGAGGTTTTGTTCCAAGAATTCTACTCCTCACAGCGTCAAAGTCCTTGTGTAAACCAGCTAGGAAACTGAAAATTCTTTCGGTTTCTTTGATTCCTTTGTATATTTGCTCATCAACAGGTCCACTCCATTTGAAAACTTCAAATGAGTCGATTTGCTGCCAAATATGAGAAAGGCTTGCATAGTATTTGGTAACAGTCTGTTCCCCTTGCTTTATTTCCTTCAGTTGGGCCTTAAGTTCATATAACTCCGCTATATTATCTTTCTTAGAATACATTTCCTTTGTTGCCTTCCAGATCTCTTCCACCGTATTATATAGCATAAAAGTTTCACTGATTTCTGGAACCATAGATCCCAGCATCCATGACATCAACATAGAGTTCTCAGCCTCCCAAGACTGGAACTTAGCATCATTCGCAGCATGAATAGTTATTTTGCCCAACAAATAATCTTTTTTGCCTTTTCCAGTAATGAACAGCTCGATGGCCCTGCTCCATGCAAGATAGTTATTCCCATTCAGTTTTACGATGTTGACTGGAGCAGTATCTAACATGAGAGGAGATATTTGTTTCTCCACATTCGAAGTAACCTCACTTTGTTCAGTTATTTTGAGGAAGAAGAAACAGAAAATGAGAGATAAGTGAAGAAGAAGCTCGAAGTTCTGAGAGGAAATTTCGACGAGCAGAAGGTAGAAGAAGATTAGAGAGAAGCTTATTAAAAGAAGATAGATCTGCAGAACTTTTGGTGGAAGACGAGATAGAAAGCACGTGAAGAGATAGACAACTGAGGAGTGTTCTATACTCTTCTAAATGACAGACTAGTATTGAAAGTTGTGTTGGAACAAAATTTGGGAAAGAATTTTGAAAAACGTCTTGGAAAGCGTTATCGGTAAATTTAATATATTTTTGTTTCTTGAGATTCGCTTTTCCTTACTCTCTGGCATCTACTATCCTTTTTTCTTTCCCTTCACGTGTAGCTGAATTAGTTTCAACTTGTCTTACTCCTTTTGACGTGTCGATCATGTAAGAGATGTCCTTCTACAGTTGTCCTTGCTGATATTATGGATGGTCGACACGTGTTTTTTCTTCTAAAAGAAAAATCTGGATGCAAGGATTAAACGAATTACCACGTATATTTTACTCCCTTCGTCTTCTTCCTCTTGTTCCTATGCACTTGAACTTTGCAGAAACAGAGCTGGGTTCTTTTGCAATTGAATATTCTCGTTCTTGAAGAATTTGCTGGGGAACGAGATACTACAGATTTTCAAACCAAAGCTCTGATACCATATGGTGATTTATGAATAAAGACTATTGACCTTTTTAGTCAATAAATGAGTGCTTGAATCAATAGAAATAAAGTGAGAATGAATGAATTTTCATAGTATTCAGAGAGAATAATTTACATCAGTGTTCTATCTTTCTAGCTGAGAGATTCAGCAATATATATACACACAGAATACCAAAAAACTAACGGCTAGCACCTAACGGCTCTTTGAGCCAATTATAATAATAATAAAAATGAATACATATTAATTATTTTCTACAAGGCCATTGTCTGAGTATATGATCTCCTGTTTTTGCCACTCAATCTCCAACCTTTTAATATATTTCTTGTAACTTTTTTTGTAGTTCCATTTACAGTTCTTAGTTTTTTTTTCCCGTATCCAAGTAAAACTGTATATGAGAGAGGGTTTTGCAGGAGGAAGTGCATGGCTTTTATAGTCAATTGACATGCATATCTAATGGCCGGATAATCTGTCTTTAGAAGATTATCACCCTCCTCCCTCTTCCAAGTTGCCTTCCTCTTGGTTTCTTTCTAAGCCTTAAAGAACCTGTCTAAAAGATAGAAGTCTTCAATAATAGGTATTCATTGTTGTTGGTCTTCGACTTATAAATGTTAGTAGACGAGTCATTGAAACGGTAAGGTATCATAGGCATGTTAATCAGATATAGGGTAGATAATTCTTGGTAACATTGCGTCATCCTTCATTAGATACTGTACAGTGCTGAACCCTGGAGTTTTGCACCATTTTAATTACTATGCTTAGGAGGCAGAGACCTTCAACTTGTCTTAATTGGTCATATCCTTGATTAATTAATCATGTGGTTCTTTTCCTTACTTGCTTTTACGTGCTTCAGTCAGTCACTTCTGTAGCATACTGGTGATTATGGCTACCCGATATTTTTTTTTCAGGATTTTCAATGGAAGTATTCGTGAAATTGGATCAATTAATACAGGGGCCTTAAATAAATTCTTTTGTATTGACAGGAAGCAGTAACTGTCCTAGGATATCCGCTTGGAGGTGATACCATTTCAGTTACAAAGGGGGTGGTATCAAGAATAGAGGTCGGCTGACTTCTGAGGTTATGGTAGTGCATCAGTTTTCTGCATTTATATAATCTAGTAATGCAGTTTCCTTACTGGTTGTTGTGTTTCTGCTTCAAAATTTGTACTAGCTGGAGACTTTATTAGGTTTTCTTGTTCATTTCATGTATCATTCACACGTAATTATTCATGCTTGGCAGGAGCCTTTTTATATCGGTTTATAATTTGCCAAAAAGTACAAATCAAAAATCGTAAATACAGTAATTATTCTTATAGAAACTCAGAGGAACACTGCTATTCTCCGGACCTGGTTAAGATACTAGTTTATGGGATAATGGTTTGTTATGTGGTTCAAATGTAGTTAAAATGACAAAGCATTTGGCATTTGGCCTTTAAAGTTAAGATCTGAAGCATCCATAAGAACCTTTGGATAACATTTTAAAAAGGGAAGACATCGAAGAAAGAAACTCGGTTTACATGCCTTACTCCCGTACCTGGTTCTTGACGATGACGGCGCATCACTTTGATACTTAAGTTTACGAACCTTTAATCTCATGAACTCTAGTTTTCTTCAATCTTGCTATGTTTTGTGCTTTAGAGTCAGATACTGCTAATGCAGTCTGTTCTTACTCCTGCTTAATGATTATCTTTGATTTGCATACTTTAGTGCAGTTTGCCTGTCTTGTTTTTCTGTTACTACATATTTTTTGCTTATGGGTCACATAAAGTAAACAATAAGATGTAATAGTTACTTGCGTGTAACATCAGATAACGTCATATGCTCATGGATCATCTGACTTGCTGGGAATTCAAGTTGATGCAGCCATTCATCTGACTTGCTGAGAATTCAAATTGATGCAGCCATTAACCCTGGTAAGAGCCTCTAGATTGTTTCTTTGGTTTCTGGTAGTGGTCAACACATCAAATTTTTTTAAAAATATCCTGGCACGATTTACTAACAGATGTATCTAGAGATTTTTATATAAACATTTGAATTAACTTTACATGTTTGATTGTCAGTCTGCTAGAGATTTGAATGTAAACATGCATTTTGGGATACTAGTCATATGTGTCCTCAATGCTGCTTACTCAGGGTGAGTGCATTGGTGTTGCATTTCAGGTACTCCTTTTTTTCCTTTTTAAGTAGAAGTACTTTGGAGTTTGCTTAAACTTCAGGTCTTGGTTATCTCGTCCCAAATTCCCTCCCTCTTCCTTTGGTTTCGGCAAATATACATTACCTTCTCTTTGTATATACCTTTTTGGCAAATAAAGTCCTCAGGGAATGGTTTCACTGGATATTCACCATAATGTGCTTTATTGTAGTTTAAAATGTCTATTCTTGGGGTTTGGTACTTCTTCTTTTAAGATTTCTCATACTTTGTAGTTTCATTTCATGTTTCTTTTTCTTTCCCCTCTGAACAAATTTCTTTGAGGTCACATGGATTTTGTAATGACGTTGCTGCCGCTAACTCGTAAGAAACAATTTTAGTTTTGGGCTAACAAAATATTTCCTACCATTTCAAACTTATGAGTTTATGCAAGTCTTCCAACTTGTTTCTTAATGTTTACAGGCTTTTTTGGTGATGTAAATGATGTCCTTATTTTGTTGGCCATGTGATTGTATTGGTTATGCTCAGGACTTTACCTCATGTTCCCTGTTTCCATCCCCTCATCTCTCTTCTCATGGTTGTGTGTAAACACGATTATCTTCTGCATCTATTGCCACACTTGCTGGATCTCCATTCACTGAGGCGGTTTATGGTTTAGATTAAATCTATTATCTGATCTTTCTCTATTGATCATTGTTAAGTTTGGAAGCTATCATTCATGTCATCTGAAGCATACCTGTCTGTGCAGGTATCCCGTCGCTTGGGGTCATGCTGCAAAGGTTGGAAAATCCTGCACTTCGTGCATGCCTAAAAGTTTCATCATACGAGGTTATTTTCTCTTCGCCTAAAAGTTCCATCATGACTAAAAGTTAGTCTTAATATTTCAAGTAGTTTATTTGCACAACCTGGAATTTAAGCATTTGGTTGGTTTCCCTTCATTGCTGTTCTGATCAGAAAGTAGAATCACGCTCTCTGTTCTCCTATTTACCTGTTTCCCTGAATTAGTTTCCAACATCGTGATTTAACTCTTTAACAGGAACGACATCAAAATATATGTGGTTCAAACATTCTGCAGCCCCTTAAAAAATTGATAAAAGAAGAAGGAAAACAGCTTTAATGGGGACAACATGAGTCAGGAATAGATGTGTTTGAAATGAAATGAAGGGAGAAACATATTTTTGACCTAAATTGGGTGGAGTTGCATACTTGCTATTGATAAGCAGTAAGAAGATAAAGTTGATGAATGCAAATTTTCCTTCATGCATTCATACAAATCATGTACAATTTTCCCTACACTTATACACCCGGTTATACACTCATTTTTGGTAACAATAATTTGACTCCTATAATCACTCAATCACACTCCTATAATTACACTCTTTTGATTATACACGTTTTACACACGGTTTTTATACATGGAAAGTCAATATACTCCTTTCCTAACACTCCCCCTCAAGTTGAGCAGGGGAATCGACAATGCCCAACTTGACCAAGATTTCGTCAAACGCCCTTCCTGCTACAGCTTTTGTTAATATATCAGTCAGTTGGTCTTCTGATGGTATATACGGCAACTCAACAATCTTCTCCTCAATCTTTTCTTTGATAAAGTGTCTATCTATTTCGATATGCTTGGTCCGGTCATGCTGCACTGGATTTTCAGAAATATTAATCGAAGCTTTATTGTCACACATTAACTTGGTCGGAAATGATACTTGAAGGCCTAAGTCATTCATCAGTTTCTTTAACCACAAAATCTCCATAACTCCTTTCGCGATCCCTCGAAACTCGGCCTCGGCACTTGACAAAGCCACTACTTTCTGTTTCTTGCTCCTCCAAGTAACTAAGTTTCCTCCAACAAGAGCAAAGTATCCTGACGTCGAACGTCGATCTACTACACTTCCTGCCCAATCTGCGTCAGTGTAGACTTTAATGTCCAAGTGTCCATGATTTCTAAACCAAATACCGCGTTGGGTCGTCCCCTTTAAGTATCGAATGATCCTCATCACAGCTTCCATGTGATGATCCTGAGGCTGATGCATAAACTGACTAACCAGTCCAACTGCAAAAGAGATGTCGGGACGAGTATGTGCCAGATAGATTAATTTTCCCACAAGTCGTTGGTACCTTCCTCGATCAGCACTAGGCCTTCCCTTTTCAACACCCAACTTCTGGTTTACCAGCATCGGAGATCCAGCTGGTTTACAATCCATCATACCAACTTCTGCAAGCAAATCCAGAACGTATTTTTGTTGAGAGATAAAGATTCCATGTTCTGACCGCTTAACTTCAATTCCTAAGAAATACCTTAGGTCACCAAGATCCTTCATTTCGAACTTTGTGAACAACTGTTTCTTTAGCAACGTAATTTCCTCCATATCGTCACCAGTGATGATCATATCATCCACATAGATTATCAGACACGTTACCTGTTGCCCTCTTTTCTTTATGAATAGTGTATGGTCGGCATTACTCTGCTTATAATTCTGCTTCCTCATAAACGACGTAAACCGTCCGAACCAAGCCCTGGGTGACTGTTTAAGACCATACAACGAGCGTCTTAAGCGGCATACCTCATTTTCTGTAAACTCTTCTGAGAACCCAGGAGGTGCGCACATATACACTTCCTCTTTCAATTCCCCGTGGAGAAATGCATTTTTAACATCAAACTGCTTTAAGGGCCAAGATTTTGTAGCGGCTATTGAGAACAAAACTCTGATTGTATCAAGTTTTGCTACAGGAGAAAAAGTCTCAGAATAATCAATACCGTAAGTTTGGGTGTAACCTTGTGCAACTAACCTTGCTTTGTACCTTTCGATACTCCCATCAGCCTTATGCTTAACCGTGTAAACCCATCGACACCCAACTGGACGCTTCCCATCTGGCAAGGTAACCTTTTCCCACGTATTATTCTTGAGTAACGCGCTCATCTCTTCCTTCATTGCTGAATACCACTCAGGTTGTTTTAATGCCTCTCCAACTGTCGTAGGTACCATGACATCACATACGGAGGACAGAAAAACTTTTGCTTCCGTAACTGGGTACACTGATCCCTTTGAAACCTTGCTCGGGGAATACCGAGCCGGAGGCTTTCCTCTGTTCTGTCGTGGGGGAAGGATTTTACCCTGAACTGCTTTAATATCCTCATCATCCTGTACAGTTTCGCATAAAGCAGTATCCAAACTGGGAATGGAACATAAGGGATTTATATCAGAGAGACTTATATCAGAAGGTGGGATTGATACCTGACTATCCAGAATACTTGGACTATCCGCTGAAGGTGAGTCATGAGCTGGTGCGGAAGTCTGGGCTATATCCATGCCGGGAAAAGCACAGTCGGCGTCACCTACTTGTCGTGTTGGAACCGCCTCTGACTGACTAGGGTTATGGAGCCAGTCGTAGGTGTCACCAGAAATCTCCCCCTGAGACCAAGACTGGGTAGTATAGAAATATTCATGCTCAAGGAATGTACAGTCAAGAGTGATATGAACACGACGGGTACGTGGGTTATAGCAACGGTACCCTTTCTGGGACATCGCGTAGCCTACAAACACACATTTGTCGGCACACACATCTAATTTGGAGCGTTGGGAGGAAGGTATGTGAACAAATACGGTGCATCCAAATATTTTAGGAGGTAGTGTTAGTACTGACGGTACCTCTGTATGTGACGCCAAGATAGAGAGGGGCGTATGGTGACCAAGAATTTTAGTAGGTAATCGGTTAAGGAGATATGCAGCGGTGGAGACTGCTTCAGGCCAAAAAGACTTGGGAACAGATAACTCGAGCATCATTGCACGGGTCATTTCGAGTAAGATACGATTTTTCCGCGCAGCCACACCATTCTGTTCTGGTGTGTATGAGCATGATGTTTGATGTAAGATACCATGTGTGCGGCAAAACTCCTTTAAATCATGATTCACATATTCTCCACCGTTGTCAGATCTGAGAATTTGAATTTTTGTTTGGAATTGTGTATCGACCATACGATAGAAATCAATAAACTTGGAACAAACATCAGACTTATTCTTAAGAAAATAAATCCACGTCATTCGTGAAAAATCGTCAACAAAGGTAACAAAATATTGATATCCAAGAATAGTGGACTGTGGAGAAGGACCCCATACATCAGAATGAACGAGACTAAACAAAGTTTTGACTCTAGTATTATTTGACTTATAAGTGGAGCGATGAAGCTTGGCACGAAAACATGTGTCACAAGATAGAGTAACATTAGACTGAACCAAAGACGGAAATAACAATTTCATATACCCTAGGGAGGGGTGACCCAGACGCCGATGCCATAACCATAGCCTGTGTTCAGCAGTCCCGATGACAAGATTGGACCGGCCCTGTTGCGCCACATCTGTCATATAATATAGCCCGTCCTTCTCAATGCCACGCCCAATTATCATCTTCGAGCGAATATCCTGTAAGAGGCAAAAAGTGGGATACATTAGAAGGACACAGTTAAAATCACGAGTAAGTTGACTAATGGACAGTAATTTAGAAGATAGGCTAGGTATATAAAGACAGTTATGCACATGGAGATTAGGGTTGACCGAAATGGTACCACCCCCATTAACTGGAATAAGTGTTCCGTTGGCCGTCTCAATATGTGTTTTGGTGGGTGGTGTCCATTCTTTAAAATCTGTGGGATCATTGATCATCGTATCCGTAGCACCACTATCAAGAATCCAGGTTAAGTTGGTTAAAGGACCAGTTGTGCAAGTCTGGGTTTTAGAGGGACTGAACTTGCAAGTATTTGGGACAGTTTTTGAGTTTGTGGAGAAGCTGGGGGCTGTTTTGATATTTTTGGGAAAAACTGGACTGGCTGAGGTGCGTTTGGAAGATTCAGGACTGAAGTGAGGTTTAGGCAAAAAATCAGGGACTGCGCTGCATTTATGCGAAACCTGCAGGGCTGAAGAGGCAATTAAACCCTCAACCGATTTACCTCCTGCCTCAGCCGCATATTCTAGAAGATTCGTTCCCCCTGCTGCCATGGCAGCTGTCCCCGGTGCCTGTCCTCCTTTCGCCTTCCCGTCATCTTTTTGATGGCGCTTTCCCTCGTACCAGTCAGGATATCCAACAAGCTGGAAACAATGTTCTTTTGTGTGCCTCTTTTGGCCACAGTGACTGCAAACTAACCCTTCCTTGTCATCCCCACGCCGTGACCCGCCGGAGCGTGGTTGTCCCAGTCGTCCTCTGCCCCTTCCTGATTTATCAGAGCCTCTGGTAGCCAAACTCTGTGTTGCTAGGCCCTGTCCAATCCCCTGTGACGAAACATCTTCTGAGGGGATGCTGTGTAGCACAGCGGATCTATCCTCGGCCCTTCGTATCTCGCGGTACCCTGTCTCTAAGGATGGCAGTGGATCCCGCTTGAGAAGCTCATTTTTTTCTGGGTTGTATTTCTCATCTATTGCAGTGAGAAACTGATACAACCTTAAAGCTGCGATTTTTTGGTTATGAATTTGAATATCTGTTGCACAAGTCATGGGATTGGGATCTTGTGCGTCAATTGCTGTCCATAAGTCCTGTAATTTATTCCAGCACATCTCAATACTGCCGCCTCCTTGCTTAATCTGACTAGCTCTCCGATGTAAGTCGTACGTCCGGAGAGAATCAGAACCTGAGCCATATGTGAGTGATAATCCGTCCCACAGCGCCTTTGCAGTGGGGTACCGGGTAACATTCACCACCAATGATGGTTCTATGGTTTGAATTATCCATGTAAATACGGAATTGTCCACCTGCTCCCATATCTGAAACTCCGGGTCTGTTGGTGGTGGGGGAGGTGGAACACCAGTAAGGTGATGTCGCCTCCCCCTACCAATTATGGCTCGCAGTACTAATGGCGCCCAGATGGCGTAATTATGCCCATTTAGCTTGACTGTGACGGTAAGGTTTTCTGTGGAAAAAGGTAATGGTGAGTTTACTGAATTTGTAACTGGTTTGGATGGAGTATTTTGTAGAAGGGTAGCAACTTGTACAGCAAGATCTGCTAGAGTAGGTGTTTGTGGCTCGGTGGTTTCTGGTTTTGACATAATTCTGGGTTGTTTGATTTTTGATGGCAGGTGATAATTGCAGATACTTCACAGTATCACGCAGGCAAGCAGGTGAGATTGGTAAGGGGAAACGGGTAAGATGCAGCAATACGCTGATCTGGTAAAAGGACCGAGACAGGTATGTTTAAGGCAATGATGAGAAACAATTCTGAGCCTATTTTCAACAAACAGGCTGCAGTCTGGTAGTTGGAGTAGGATCACTCCTGCTCTGATACCATGATAAGCAGTAAGAAGATAAAGTTGATGAATGCAAATTTTCCTTCATTCATTCATACAAATCATGTACAATTTTCCCTACACTTATACACCCGGTTATACACTCATTTTTGGTAACAATAATTTGACTCCTATAATCACTCAATCACACTCCTATAATTACTCTCTTTTGATTATACACGTTTTACACACGGTTTTTATACATGGAAAGTCAATATACTCCTTTCCTAACAGCTATTCCTCTCTTCCTTCATTTAACTATTCCTTTTGCAGTCATCAGTGCTAATGACTGGGTTAGCAAGAAGAAATGGGACCAAAGAGCAATTTTACGCAATCAAATCTGCATTATGCATGTTTTTGTACACAAAGTGATGTCTGGGTTTTGGTTGGCTTTGTAGTTTTAGTTCCTGTTTGTATTTCAGTTCATTAAAAAGATTTACAAAAAAAAGTTCATTAAACAGTATTCCCTCATTGCCTTTGTCTAATATTTTACCCTTGTTGCTGAAGGGTGTACTTGTGCGCAGAGTGGAACCAACTTCCGATGCCAATAATTGTTTGAAGGAGGTATAACAATTTCTTTTAAAGGAATTTATATTGTACTATTTATTTCTGTTGTAACCATTGTTTTTCATCATTACTGTTATCGTTATTGGTGTTGGTGGTGGGTAGATTAATTTTAAGATGATAAAATTTAAGGAAAAAAATTGTAGACCAATAAAACGCAGCAAAATTGTATAATGATTATTTAGATTAAGTTGATATATCATTTTCCCTTACACCATATATGACTTAACTGTGAACCCCCTAGTGGAAGTAAATAACTCTCTTGTGTTTGGTATAATGTGCAAAAAATGGTAATGCCAACCTTCCTTGCATTTGGAGGGCAAAGAAGTATTGGGGGAGAAAAAGGGCTTAAGATCTTCTAACACCTTAGGTGTCTCATTTTCTAACCAACTTAATGAGGGCATGCCATGTGCACTTCACTCTTCCTAGATCTGTGTATATGGCACATGACCTTATTGTTTTGGACAGAAAATGCGAGATCAATGGGCTACAGAGCATCTTCGCCGGAGGGAAAGTTCTACCACCCTCTTTACATTTAATCAAACTACACATCCTCTTTTATTTCATTTCTTTTTTTCTTTTCTGTTTCATGCCTGTGTGTGCGCGTGTTAACTTCACTAGCTCATAAAGTGCCTTCAAGCTTTGACACCTGTGATTGATGTCATCTGTAGAAATATCACCGTATAGCTGTTAGGCGCTTGATGTCATTCTTCCCCTCCTTTACTTCTCACCCTCTTTTACCGAACTTCATATCCTCCTTTACTTCCCTTTTGTTTTCCTCCTCCTTCTTCTTCTTCTTTTTTTTTTCCCCTTCTAAATGTTATACCAATCCATATTTGGGCGTTGATTTTACTAGTGTATAAAGTTCACTAGAGTTAGGTCCATCCCTGCTTATTAACTATGAAAAACAGCAAGCCTCATGCCAAACACTCATTGTGTTAATGAAGTCGCAATTTTGTAAAACTTATCTTATATTATCTGTGGCTTTAGAAGACCCAGAAAGACTTTGCTCTTTCTTGGCCATTTTACTCTTATACTTTATTACCGACTCTATCAAATGGTTATTCCACTTGTCCGTGTTTTCAACCATCACATTAGTGTCACTAAAAGACTAAGGGTATTTTTGTCTTTTTAATATCGTTTTAGCCTTTCTTTTACTTTCTTGATTTTTTGTGTCAAAACCTGGACGGTACTTTTTTTTTTTTGTAATTACCTGGATGGTACTTCAATAATACTTATTTAAGGGTACATAGAGGTTGATTGCATTCATTATTGTAAATTTACCTTTTTGATGCCTAGTTTAAATTCTAATGAGGGCAATATATTTCTAATTGAGAATCCTTAGTTCTATGAATGTGCATAATGGGTTTAACAAACGTAGTTTCTTCAAACATGCTAACTTTGTGTTCAAATATTTGATTTGACAAAAGAAGAGAAATGGAAAAAAGAATGAAGAGAACTAGTAAGTATTCAGTTTTATTTTTACGTGCAAGAGAATTAGTTTCAACTTTTAAGCTCAAGCTTTGCCATTGCTGGTGTATTGCTACTACTACAACTAAATAAGTTGATAGGTTGCAGTATGAAGAATTGTCTCGGTACCAAAGCATTATAGTCATTTTTTCTCTTCTTTTTCTTCTTGTAATAGTTGGGATGACTGTGTTCTTTGGATGTTAATTTGGAGCATGCCACCTTTCTGGTGATTCTTGGATTGATATTAGAGAGTTTATACATATGACCTCCTGAGTAAATATAGTCGTGGCTTTGTGTACTTCACCCTATACCTTCCTCTTTTCATCCTTTTTCAGTTTCTAGTGTTTATGAATCGCTTTTCATTCTTTTGCTTGCTGCAATAGTGCTTAAAAATTAACAAAGGAGAGTCACGTGGTTGTATCACTCTCATTCAGGGGGATTTGATTGTCAGCTTTGACAATGTTCGGGTTGGATGCGAAGGGACAGTGCCGTTTCGATCCAGTGAACGCATAGCTTTCCTCTGTCTCATTAGTCAAAAGTAATTATTGAATCTCTCAAGACCTTAAGTTTGTGCTGTTCTCCAATTTCCTGTTCTGGGTTTATATGTTGAGGTTGACTTTTGTTGACTTCAAAGTGTAATTGGCTGAAAGCTGTTACAAATTCTTTATCAACTGCCTCAAGTCCTTTAAAATTCTGTTGCACATAAGTTTGTAAGTGGTTCATTGTTGTAAATATTCCCTGTTTTTGCTACATCCTTACTAGGCCCTAAGTACCAACTACAAGGCACAGATTCCTTTCCCCCATCCCTTCCTTTTCTCGCTGCCTATATTAGATCTCAGGATGTGCATTTTCAGATTTTCAGGGGATGTTGCAGAGCTAGGCATTATCAGAGATGGGGCACCCATGAAAGTGGAAACTGTTTTGAATCCCAGCGTGCATTTGGTATGTCATGTAAAAGTGAACTGATGTATGCCACTTCTCGAATCTTTTGAGAACCTTCGGATTTTTTGTTGACCCGACATGCTTTTGCTTTCTTCAGGTGCCGTATCACATTGAAGGCGGTCAGCCTTCAAATCTAATAGTTGCTGGCTTGGTTTTTACACCTCTATCGGAACCACTCATAGAGTATGTCCTGTCACTTGGCGGTACTTTTTGCTGCCAGCAGTTTACAGATTTCTGTACTTTTTGTTGAACGGGAAAGTTATAATCAAGACACTTTGTTTTTGCAGGGAAGAATGTGAAGACAATATTGGGGTAGATTTTTTATTAATTCCATCTGCTTTTGGACGCTTCTTTTTGTTGAATATTGACTCATGTTTAATAGTCTTTTATGTCAACATGTGAAACTATTGACTAAAACCAGGTATTCTCTGGCTAGATTCAGTGGAGAACAAATTGTGGTCCTCTCACAGACAATTAATTACCTCTATTCATCCATTATGATAAATCTATTTTTCATACTCTTTTTCCTACCCTGGTAAAAGAGGAGAGTCCTGAACTGTTGTGAAGAAATAAAATTAGCTGGATAGGGAACGGTTATCTATTATTCTTATATTTTCTTATCTGTGTGCTTGTGTGTCTTGCAGGTTTTGGAAAAGGAGGCGAACATAGGTTATGAGGGCATGAGCAACGAGCAGGCAAGCATAGTTGCCACTTTTGTTGGACTACCCTATTTTAATGAATTAAGAAGGAATTATTTGAAACTAATGGCAAGTTCTACAGCTAAATGGGGTAAGAATAAAAAATATTCAAGATGCAGTTTTTCCTGGATCAGATGTATAGTAAGCATGTTGTTCGTCAAACACTACATTTAAGGAGAAACATTTTCTTCATTATTGGACAATAACACTTATACCCTTTTTGGATACTTGAGTAGCCTAAAAATATGCATCTACATTTAAGGAGAAACATTTTTTTCATTATTGGACAATAACACTTATACCCTTTTTGGATACTTGAGTAGCCTAAAAATATGCATTTATATGTCTTCCTGTCTAATTTAGTTCTTAGATGCAGTGGAACATACATATATACTATGCATCCAAAAATCTTAAATGGCAACATAGAAAATAGCTTTGAATGAGGGTACCAATTTACCATGCTCTGTCTAGGAGAATTAAAGGACAATACACGTGAAGGCATACGATTTATCAAGAAAGTGGCAGTAAGGAGAGCTTCCCCAATAGAATTTTGGCACATCCATTGCAAACATAATAGACCGTGTTACCTCCATTAGATGTCTATTCTCCATTTTGTTGTGGAGTTCGCTGTTACTCCCCTTCATACCTTTAAGTCCTTTACTTCTGCAATTCACGCGACACTCGGAACACTTTTTTCCCCAACCGGCAGCTGCCTCAGAGTCTATCCGACCGGGAAATGCATTTCTCTCCCAAATACTCTTATAAACCTAAGATTTAAGCCAGCGTATCGGAATCTGGCGAATGTTTATCATCCGGATGTGGCTGCTGGTGCGGCGGCTAAGCGTCCGGAGGAGACGTTCGATGGTCGTGATTTTATCGAGATCTATAACGCCTATTCCACCGATCGGATCCGGGGGCTAGAATAATATACGATTTGACTCTTGAGTATTGGTCCTCGACAACGGACACCGCTCACCGGCGGTTATTCTTATGCCGGAGGGTATGGAAAACGGCGAGGATTCTGTACCACCAGGCGATGGGAAACAGATCAGTGTTGGTGAGAATTCAGTAAGAATTTTAGGGTGTTAGATTTCGGGAACCATGTTTTTCCCGTGTAGTCGGCGGTTGCTCATTTGACCTGGCGAATGTAACAAGGCTCTGCAATGTAAGTTCTACCTCTTTGTCTTTGTGGCTTTTTAATTTTCTTACCCATTCGCCGTTTATTAGGCGCCCATCTATGTATGCTGTAAATACTTCTATGTTTCCATCATCTATGTTTTGAAGGCAGTAAAGTTCTCACAAACATGTCTTTTATTACATTAGGCAAGTCAATTTGTAAGCTGGATAAACTGAACCCCCTCCCTCCCAAGTTCAAATCAATATAATGAAACTGTATGAGTTGGAATTTTCTTGTTCCTACGTGCTGAAGAATGAGAATGAGTTCAGCATGGGTAAAGAAGAATTACAGTTACCCAATAAAGATCATTTGCCTAAAATATTAGAATAAAGGTCTGACTTTGGCTTTAGGTAGTTTATACGGTTCCTAAATAATTGACACTTTAAGGTGTAAGTTTTGGACTAGTGGGGGCTAGTAATTACATGCAATGAAGTCTAGTTCTTGTGTATACAAGTGAAGTACACAGAAGGAGAGATTCTTTACTATCTTTTCCAATACTTTCACCAAATTGTTGGAGTGGATGGACTTTGGAGGAATATAAAGAATGGAAGTGGAAAGGCGTATTCCTTGATTTGGTCCAGGTCATTCCTCACATACTAATGAACCTTGGTACTTGTTCAAAGTGCTCATCTCTTGTGAAGCATTTACTCTCTTACTTGCGAATGTGAAGATTTCCCATTCCGTGCCTGCAAATAGAAGGACGTTCCACTCCTTACTTTTCTACGAGTTGTTTGAAATAATTCACCGCCAAGCACAATTTGACTTCCAAGACGGCAAGCTATTATTCACGGTCCAATAAAAGTGACTCCACGTTGCACCATTATCCTTCCAGGTCCTGTTTTCTTAAAACATAGTAAAAGCAATCAATTCCAAAATGCCACTTTCTAAATAATCGGCCTGACATGGCCAACTGCAACTTCATGTTCGATAAGTTTACCGTAACAAGAATATAATGGAACCACGTCTCCGGATACTCAGAATTCATCGATCGTCCCTTGTTTAATTTGTACACTCGTTTAGAACCTTTTCAGCTACTCTCGGATCGGCCTGATAAACTTGTCTTAGGACTTCCTATCTTTTTAAGAAACTCATTATCTTTCCATCTCGTTTTCCACCAGGCAACCGAGTCATCGGAGTAACCTCTCCAATACCAGGTTAGTGTAGCGTAAATACCAAAATAAATTCCAGGCAACCTCTCGGCCACTGACTTATGCAACAGGTTCACACCAGTTTCTTTCTTGATGTGTATCCAACCCGCAAAAGAAATACTACCTAAAGATGGGACTACAATATCAAATAAATACAGCAAGGAAAGGTAAACAGACTCGAGCCAAGTGGTTCCAAGCATTCTAACCGCAAAATTGGAACTAACTCAAAAAGATTGTGGATAAATGATACAAGGGAGAGCCAAAAGGATAAAATTGCACAAAGATCTCCGTGCCTAACAAAATTTAACAGAAGATGAAGCCATCATTTCCTTGGAACTAGAATCAGACATCATGACAAGCGTACACATACAAAGCCCTGTATCCAGAGTCTCCCGTTAAGACTTACAGACCAACTTTAGTTGCTGCCCACATGTATAATCGACTCTTCAGAAAGGAGGTGGAGGGAAAAGAACCAACAAGGGGGAAAACACTCTTCGTTTCTATTGGCACTACAGTCTCATTTCCATATGACCATAAAATTTGTACAAACTTTCACCCGCAAATCTTTGTCCAAGAAAAGATGGGCCTTATAATCATTTACAGGTCATCAGCATTGAGTTGATGACATGCAGAATCAGACGGATATTGGATAGTTCAGGTCCCCCCGTGGTAGGAATGTTGCGCCGATGGTCTAGTATTGAATAAACCTGTTGGAAGATGGGCCGCACATGAACTGCAATCATTGGGTCACTTGTATTTATGGCTGTTAGAACGTCCCTCATCCATAACAATTTCTTAGAAGTCTCGTTGCCGATGTCACACGCCAACTGCTGCAAAAGAGAAAGAAGCACTCCTTGACTCAGTGGCAGCGGATTCATGGACAACAGGCCTGCCAAGTCCACCTGGAGAAGATGACAAAAGAAGTATCCGGCTCAGTGGCAAAGATATCCAAATCATCCTTTGAGATGCTTCAATGATTGTATTCAAACAAGAAAGGTGTTTCCTAAGCCACCTAAAACAAAAGTTCGTAGCAAGATCTTGACAGCAGCCTAGCAAGTGATGAAGTAAATCAAATAGCTTACCTGGGAGCACAACCACGAAACAATAGAAACATCACTTCTTTGCAAAGCTGCATTAAAAGCCTCCTCATATTTCCGCTCAGATATCAACCTAGAAAGCTCTTTAGTAGGATCCACAGATACCTCAGCCTAATGCAACCATAAAAGACAACCGACAGGAAATAAGTACCTGACATGAAGTATCCATAGCATACTTCAAGAGAACAAAAAATCACTGCTGAAACAACTTAAGTGTAGAGGCATAATTGAACAAACATATAACCTTTTCATGCAGACCACCCAAAGGACCATTACTGATTTGCTGAACCAGAGGATTCGGAACCTTTGAATTGGCTCCGGCAACAGCAAGAGCTAGCAACTTCCTTTGACCATCTGCCAACTCACCACTAAGGATTTGAGTAACTGATGATGCGGAATTCAAGGCATCCTGATAAGATTATAGGCTTTTATAAAATAGTTCAACAATTACATCCAGAAAACTATTAAGTGAAATAAACAGTCAAAATACTGACCAGTGACCTTCAAGAATATAAGTTCGCTTACAAGATACAACGAGAAGTAATGACAAAGGAAACAATAAAACAAGAACACTCCAACCTTTTTTCCAATATGTGGAGTCATCTATATGGATAAATCATTTCTCTTGCGGTATTTTTTTTGTTCTTTTGAGCCGTAGCCTAAATCCTACCCTCCTTTTGTGTCTCCTAGTGCCTAATGCATAATATGCGTCTTTAGAATATTACCTCTTTCAAAAATATCATATTGTATCTTTCAAAAATAGCATACCCTCTACATCACATTGGCTACATGAATCAACTGTCTCAACTGTGTTCTATCAGTGATTATATGCTCCTCAATTATCATATAAGTCATATCATTCCTTACTCTCTCTCTATGTCTTCTTTAGTCTCCCTCTCTCACGTTAACATGAAGCTCATTCATCGTCTCACATCGTCTAACAGCTGCACCTACAGGACACCTTGGCATATGTTCATACAATCTTAACTTTGACTCTCTCATCTTCACTTCTGTAGGAATCACCTAATCTTTCACATCTATCTTAACATTCTCATTTTCGCAACCCGCATCCTTTGTTTATGCTCATAGTTAGATGTTCAACATTCAGCCCTGTACAACAACGTGGGTCTTACTGCCATCTTGTAAAACTTTCTCTTAATCTTTAAGGATACTTTTCTATCACAAAAAATACCTGACGCACTTCTACACTTTGACCACCCCGCTTGTACCATGTGATTCACATCCTTTCAATTCCTCCATCTTTCCATAATATATATCATAAACACCTTTTTTTTTTTGTGTAAGTCATACCATAAATACCAAAAACTCACTCACATGAATCTCTTCTGGTATGAAGCCAAAACATAAAAAATGAAAACTGAGACAAGAGACTAAGGCTCCATACTCTTAAAGCAAGACTCAACGACGAATGTGTTGCGTCAAATTGCTGAAGAGCAGCAGCTGCATGCTCGGACATTCCTTTCTGAAAAGCAGCATCAACTTGTTCAAACATGGCCTTGCATGATGTCTCAAATGCAGGGATAACCGAAGCTTCCAAATTTGATTTCAATGTATCCTGAAAGACAGATTATATCAAGCGTAAATTCAGAAACAGTTCAGTTTTGGATCTGGAAACACTAGCTAGCCATTTGTTCGATTACTACAAGTTCACTAAAAAGAACGAAACAAACAAAAGGAGGGGAAAAAAGAAAAAAAAAATAAATAGATTAGACAAATTCTCAAAAGCAACCAAGTTATTTGCAGACCAGATTAGAACAACTCTTCAAAAAAGCCACTATTCCTGATATCGTGAAAGACTTAAGAAGCCCTTTTGGCTGGATTATGGATTACAATAGGTCTGACTTAAAAAGAAGAAAGTTCAGCAAAAAAAAAAAAAAATAGAATAGACATGTTTGGGAGCAATTTAAAACAAGTAGCTTGAATTGTGAATATAGTAATGCATACTTGGAGAGCTTGCTTGCCAGACGTTTGAAACTGTGTCTGGATCTGCCTGGCAACTGTAGCTTCCAGTTTGGAGTTCATTGATTTTTCAAGATGGTTCACTGCTTTATCCACGACTCCTTTCTGCACGACATGAAAGCGATAGCAGCAAAAAAGCAGCAGCCAAGTTATTATCAGTTTTTATTTTCTACAGTTGATGAGTAAGCAACAGTTAAATATTGTCTTTCTAGAGCAAGCTAAAGGTGATATCAAATGAAACAAACCTGGAATGACTCTGTAATAGCGGAAGACAATGCTTTTTCAATAGTCGGAGCAACACTACGTGCCACAGCTTGCCCAAGAGTAGCTAATTCCTTTTTCACATATTTCTCCACCATCGAGGGCAAGTCCTTGTTTAAACAATTATTGACCAAGGACGTTATTTGCTGATTGCGCTCTTTCGATAACTTTTCCTGTTTTACACTATCCTCCTGAAAACGTGCCCACAAAGCATCCGTGTTGGCCTTGACACTTTTCTCGATGGTTTTCCCTACAGCGGCCTCAAGTCTTCGACCTTCTTTGGTAACTGGGACAGCTACTATCGTATTCATCTGCTTCTGCATCTCCTTTTGCATATTAAATAGCTAAGAACCAAACAAACAACAACAACGCTGTGTTAGACTAATTATCAAGGGAATACAGCAGTTCAGCACTCTTATACTGCACCATTACCCTCCCTTTGCCAAAGAAATGTTGACAGAAATTTTCCTTTAAGCACGTGAAGGACAGGGAAGAGACGCTGGTGAAAAATCACCAGAAAGTAAAAGAAGAAACTACAATAGTTCCAAGAGAAGATAAAAAGGAAAAGAAAAGAAAAGAAAAAACTTTATGTCAGACCAATCCAAGGTGTAAGCAGCAATATTCTATTGCTGCCATGACACACCACAATACACCAGGCAGCACAAACAAAGGCGACAAAAACAGGGCCAGAAACTAGAAAAGCCCGACTGTAAACTGCCTGATGCTTACCAGAAGACGGGAGTTTCAAATAATCCAGAGCGAGAGATACATAGACCGAACATATACCAGCACTAACAACAAAGCACAGAACAGGCCTTTGCATAATTACTCCACTCAGTGCATTGAAAGATACATCTCACTTACGGTTAACCAGTTACCTGAGTAAGTGTCTCTTGCATGCCCATAAGATGGGAAAATGCTGTTTCCAAAGAGAGATTACTCGAGCCTGCTACAGCGTCATTTGAAGAATCTGTGGAATTGGAAGTTCTAGGTGACGATGACAACTGACCTGATCCAACAGTATTCTTTCCTTTTTGCTTTTTTCCTTTTGTGCTGTGTGCTGGTGTTTGAGGAAGCTGCATCTGGACATCAGAATCAACTACTTTTCCTGATCCATCTTTATTAGTGTCATGTGCATCCTCTTCTGAAGCTGAAGGCTGAGCAAGTGACTCGCTCCTGCAATCCCCTTCAACTTGCCTAGATTCCTCCACATTGTAATTTTCAGGCGACAATGCATGGTATTCTCTAGCCATCCGCATCCCCAGATCAGAGGCTTGAGAGTAAAACGATTTTTCCTTGTTTTCTGACCCGAAGTTGTGAAGTTCCTCATGTGAACCTATTCTATAATTTTGACTGTATTTCGTCTCACCCATGACCTTGACATCAACCTCAGCATTCTGCACGTCATCCATAACCACACCACCCTGAACGTTTGTTTCAGAATCACCCCCATGCTCATTGACATTAGTAACTTCTGGTGAAGAATTGGCCATCAAAATCTCAGACGGAGTAACAAGATGAGTAGGGTGCTTGAACTGAATGTGATGAGTACGGTTTGTTGAGACATCATTAGCAAGAACCTTATTTTCATCATTCCTTGGCTCATGATCCGTTGAAACACCAACATCAGATAACGTTGCAGGCATCCCATCTGTTTGTCTGTCCACTGAGTTTCCAGTAATCTTTGTATCTCCACTAGCATCATTGATCAATGGCCCAGACTCCAAAGGTTTAGATGGACTTCTTAACCCAGACAGGTTTCTAGACCTAGGACTCAGAGGAAGTGAAGGAGATGCAATAGAAGAAAGATCACTGTTACCCATTCCTGCAGGCAGAGGAACTTCTTTAGCTTCTGTAGGAGAAGCCAGGAACTCGTGTGACATTGCCGACTCAGAAGAAGATGAGCTGACCACTTGTCTTGCTGGAACTGAAATATCAGAGCCACTGTCTTGCACAGATGCTTTAGCTACCGAAATTGACACAGGCATCTCAGTTGCTCTAGTCTCAGAGGCCTCAGAAGCAACAAATACATCAGCGGTAACAGCATCCCGGAAAACACTAGAGTCTGACTTATCCAGCGGCATAATCTCTATAGGTGGTGGCAAACACTGGGATAAGTCAAGAGCGTACTGTTGAATAGCCTGTGTCTGAACACAGTACACCTGGACAATCTGTTCACCATGAGGGAGCAGCTCACTAGTCCCTGTAAAACTCAATATTGGCATGGTGACAGAGAATTCTGCTACATAATCCATGCGGCTAGATGCTGGACAGGAACCGAAGTCTAAGTGCAAGGCATATAAAGCATTCTTTTTAGCGTTTGCTAGTAAGAGAAGTCCAGCTTGGGACAATGCGAGAACTTGATTAAAGAAGGCTTCTTCCAGATGAGGTTTAGATGAACTCTTCAACTCCAATGTTTGTGTACAGCGCCAAGATTCAGATTCACTAGGAAGCAGCCAACCTTCTTCACTAGCCAAAACCCATATCTTGACTTCCCTATTTAAAGGACCCTGTCAAAACCGTGCTGTCATTAGCTTGGTTGAAAAGAGTAATATACAGAGATGCTGACCTTTTCAGCTCTTCTTTCCCCCTTTCTTACGGGAAGAGAGATGAAGAGGGGGGGGGGGGGGGGGAGAGATATAGATAAGGTAGGTTATCTGATTCTGACAGAATTCTATTCATGATTTCAAGTAAAAACTTAGATTTCTCAATTAAAAAAATATGAAGGCCACAAAGACTTTCACCCGAGTAAAAAACCACCAATCTGCCTAAGTGATGATTATGATGATGCTTATAGTATATAAAAAACAACAAAGTGGGATGACATGCTCGGGTTTGCCTTTTTAATTCAAACCACAGGTCAGCAGCAGCAGAAGTTGATGAAACTGCTTTGATTGAACTTACCCCTGTGATAAGTATTATATGATCAGGACGGTATGGGGTAGTCAGAAACGTAACAGAGTTAACAGGATGGCCATCATGTGGCCTGAGCACAGCTATTGGCAGCATCTTCCGATCTTCCCAAATTTTTATCTGTTCAACGACAGATAAGTAACTGAGAATTATTTAGCCGCAGCACGATAATCTAGTCAACAATTTGAAGACACACACAAAGTATCACACGCTTCTACCAAATAAAGCCAAGACATTATAAGATGACGGTCCATGCCACAATGCAGGAAAAAGGCAGTACTCGGTGTAGTCATCAAGCCATATTAACAAGAAGTTCCAAGCAGTTCTTCACAAAGAAACCCACTAGTAGCGCAGCAAATGTCAAATCAGCGATAAGAAGGTATATGCACATAAAAATAAAACCTATGTGGGGGCAAGGCAAGAGCATTTAAAATTTTACCAAATCACATGCATTGACATAATGACACACATTTTCAAAAAGGGCCTGGACACCACACAAACACATACATATACGTGTATACATATCTGTGTTACATATGCACCCACAAATATGTATTGATAAGTGTAGCCATCATTTCTTTATCATAACTTGTTGGTCTGCAACCCAACCAAAAACCAAAAAGGAAAAAAATAATAAATAAATACTTTGTTGTTCACTAGAATAATTTAAAAAATCAGGCCTTCATTTTTTTGAATTTTCTATTAGTTTCCCTGTTTATCTGTGGTATTTGTGTGCATAAAGATTGAATCTTCCCTGGCGTACAAGTTTCCAGTCTCCATGTATGTTATTTTTCGTGCTGAATTTAATCAACTTTGCTAGTAGGCTTATTGTCCTTGTCTATGTTGATGGATCGCAACTTGCTATACTGGCGTACCTAAGGTCACTCAAACTTACGGATCAAAGAATCAGATACTTCCATGGATAGCAACCAAAAATTATCACCAACCGTGCCATCTATTGATGCAGATACCAAACGAGTGGTCATCCACTGACACATTGACAAGTCAGTTATTTCTCCATCATGGCTGCCAACAAGTTGTATTCCATCAATCAACCTGTCAATTGAACATCTTAATGGTTCTTCTGCTGAATAAACTTCTCCTTTTCCAACTTTGGTTGTGTTGATCTTTAAAACATGCTTTCCAATGCCCACCACAAGAACTTCCTGAAGCAAAATATGAAAATGTAAAAATTCTCAAGATAGCTCAAACAAAAGAAGAATAACCAACGACTATACAAAAATGACCACAAAGAAGCATTCAACACACTTGTTTATGACAATGCCAACAAAGTCTTGGATGAACTGATTCAGCCTCTGCATTGAAATGGACAGCAACAACGATCTTTCCCGTAATCTGGGGTTTGTCTTCCTCATCTGGCCCTTCTGAAATCTTCCACACATAAACACGCCCATCTACGCTTGCACTGCAGATGCATCTATAACATAAAAATCCAAAAGAAAAAGATGGGATATGCCACAAATAACACATCAGAATGCTACCTTGCCAAAAGATGCACATCCTCAGCAAAGAAAGCCATATCTGTGACCCTCTGAACAAAGTAATGATAAACACCAATCATAAATTTCAAAATCTAGAGAACTTGAGTATAAATCAATTTAAAAAGCAAATCATATAATCTGATAAGATGTTTGTTATCAGATGGTCCATGCACTTTAAGGTCCATGCACTAAGAAAAAAGCAATAAAACATATTTACGAGTTGCAAGAAAGAACAATTTCCTAGAGGTAATGATAAATCTAACAAACTACAGGCATATGAGGAAATAGAATTCACAGGAAAAACTTACAATAAAAATAAACAGCCATTAAACATGCAAGCACGAAACAGTGGACTCTGATTATGATGGTCATAGAACAGGGAAACATTATATTTATGTTTTCCACATACAAAAAGATACAACAGAAATTCAAATTGGACGGAGATGCTACATAATTGAAGTATGGAGAGCCACTTACTTGCCTAGTGCATATACGTGCATTTCAAAAGGTGTCAGCTAAGCAAGCTTAGTCAACAAAGGCGTAAAATAAATCAAACAGTAAACTATGAACAAGCTAACAGTAAACTGCATAAAAAATACTTGTGAAATGTATAAGTTTGAAGTTCATTACAGCAAATCAGATCACAGTGTGGCAATATATCATTATTTAAATACTTTCTCTCGCCCACAGATATTCCAGTAACAGCCACTGAATTTCATCTTATACTCCTTACCCCACCCACGATTCCCAAAAAAGGAAAAAAAAAAAGAAAAGAAAAGTCCTATCCAATCTCTAAAGGTGGATGCAACAGCTTGCCCTCCTCTTCAAAATTTCTCTAACCATCATCATAGGTTTTCTTATTTCGATAAAATAAAAAAAATAAAGTTTCACCAGTGGTCAAAACTCTTTATAATGTACCAAAGAAGAATTTCCTCAAGTATTTACATCACCTCCCCAAACTAATCTATTATTTTTTTCCACTTCTGCAAACACTTTATTTAAATGGCTTTAGCCCTGGGTTAATGTCAAGCTTCAATTTTAGTACCCCTTAGGCAGGATCTGATATAATGGGACATAATAATCGAGTTGATAGTCCTGGAACAACAGTCACCGTACTTCAGATGCTAGCATTCAATCGACTTTTATGTAAACTTTCTCCCCCTTCACTTTATAAGACCAAGCGAACCCTAGAACCCAGAAAGGCCCATCCACCATGTCAGCTCCCACCAATGTCCATCCTGAATTGGTTCACGGCCAAGTAACGTATTCCATCGCCCCTAAACTTGTGATTTTCTGTCAATATAGCCATCAAATCTCACATCACTAACCATGGACACTGACTGGAACAAGTTTTCAAGTATATCAGAGACGCCCGAAACAAAACTCTACACCGTATCATATAGTACAGTCAAGAGAGAATCCTGCCATAATTTTTGATAACCCCCAGCAAGTAATGCACCACAAGCCAGAATTCGCCAGCTCACATAATATTCTCCTTGAATCTAGAAAGCACAATAATCTAGCAACATTAATCTCTTTTCCATTATACACAGCTTACCAATTAAACACCGCATTCTTCATCACCATGGTTTCATACCATTAGAAGGTTTATAGTGTGAAAATCATATTCTGGGTCCAGTCGACCTCTTCTGATTCTAATCTCCAAACGTGAATGCAATCACTCCTTTGTGAACAGAAGACCACAAGTCATGAATGATGTTGCAAAGCTTCAGATGGGGGCAAGAACAGCAGACACACAACAATCAACCTTTGTCAAAAATTAATTACACGACATTTGACACTTGGACAACACATTTAGCAACCGCACCAGAAAACACACTACGGTGTTAAGAAGATCAACACCCTCATTCTGGTTTCATGATATACCATAGGCTCCTTCGTTTATTTACTTTCCAATATAGACGGCCAGACGTAATAAAGCTGGCTAATATAGAATCAGGACTTACATAAAAATGATGAACTGATCAATAAGATCAGAAACATGATCCACTTATGTTATTCTTCTTCGGTAACTTATACCAGACTCGTATCCAGACATTCATATTGCATCACAAACAATCAAACGACACTAATGCAATTTGTCTTCGAAAATTCTTAGTTGCATCTTATAGCCCCTAATAATTTTCTCTCACTAGATATTTAGTACTTAATACCAGTTCAGCTGAAAAACGTAAGGCAAGAAAAAATTGTATATACCGGACATGCTTGAACTTTAGGAATGGTTCACCAACCTGGGCAAGACCTTTAAGCAACGATCTCAATGCAGTGTTAATATTAAGAACCCGAACAGCTCCCAACTTGAGTCCATAACATATATATGTCTTATTCACAGCTATCTGTCTCCCAAGAACAAGGCCAGGGTCGGAACCGTATTTTGTAATGGGTGTAACCTCAAGCTGAGGCTGCACCTCCCCTGGCAACCTAATATCGATATCATAAACAGCATGATCACCCATCAAGTGCCGACCTTTCGGCAGCTCAGTGCTAGGCAATCGAGTGGGACCCAGACTAGGAAATCCCACATTAGCCCCAGCACTTATGGCAGGCAAAGAATGGGGGGCGGAAAATTCCGAGCCCCCAGATGCCGTAGGCTGAATATGTGTCAAAGGAACAGCAGATTGCTGCGATATATCAGGAGTGGCACTCAACAAAGCCATTAACCTTGCCCCAGGATTTTGGTTAATGTTGTTGTTGGAATTACTGCCGTTGCTGGTGTTTTGTGGGCTAGCGATGGGTGGATGAAGTGGAGGAGAAGGAAAAGACATGGATCTCTGGGGGCTAGGATGCATATGATTAGGAAACTGCGGCGGAATATCCTGCGAAGAAACTGAAATCATACTGCCGCCATTAGTATTGAATTGTGGGGGGTGGAAAGGGTGAATGAACTGGGCGGGAGGGTGGTGGAAATGGGAAGAGGACGGATGCTGAAAGGGGTAAGGCCCACCAGTAGTACCGCCAACTGTAGGGGGTGGATAAGACGCAGAAGGAACGGAGAATGAAGGTTGAGGAGGAGGAACTAAATTAGGACTAGTATTAGAACTGGGGTTTAGAAAATTAGTGGAGGTAACTGGTTGGACAGTAGAAGGCGTTGAAGGCTTGAAGAATTTGGGGATATTATCGAATGGTCCTACACCTGGTTGATTTGGATTTCCAGGGGAAGCCATCTAACTTTGCATACCCTAGAATCTGTTGCAAAAGAATAAACCAAGAGATCTGCCGGCGGTTGGAGCTTTTTGCTTTTAATCGATTAAGTAAAAGATCCTGCGTGTGTCGTGAAATCAGGTAAAGCGACGGGAGGAGGAAGAGGCGGTTGGCGAATAGAGTTAAGATCCGAAATAGAAGACGATTGAGTAGGGAAAGAAGAGAAAGCAAGAAAAGCTCCGGTGACCGGGCGATAAGAGAAGAGGGCAGACTGCAAACTAAACAGGGACTTCGAAAAAGAACCTGCGAAGACGACGCTAAGGATCCTCTTTTTTCATTTCCATTTTCCTGTTCTTCTTTTTTCCTTTTTCTTTTTCTTTTGGGAAGGAACTTTTTTTTTTTTTTGCTTTTGGTATTAAGTTGTTGTTGTTGTTATTATTCTTATGGTTGTAATATACAAAATGTCTTGATTTCAAATATCTCTACCGTCTTAGTTTGAAAGAGCTTGTTGTATGTGAATCAAGTCATTTATCGTCTTTCTAGATTAGAGTCTGGTCACTTAGCAGCCTCCCTATATTAGAAGTATAATACATTGTGTTCACAATGTATTTGAACTCAAAACCGTTTCGGTATAATGAGCTGATGGCAAAACTCAAACACTCATTATGCAACTGTCAAGATTCGAACCAACAATCTTATACGCAATCAGTCATCCGAATACCAGTTAAGATGCGTTCGAGAGACATTAATTTTTTTTTCCCTGCTACATATGAAAGGGGATAAATTTGCTATCACGTATACTTTTTATTTTCTATCACATCTTGTTGCCCAAATTTATATTCTAAACTACATAACTTCAAATGACTTGCTGAAATCTTGCGGACCTATTATAGTTCTCAAGTTCAGGTGTGTGTATATATATATATTTATTTATTTATTTATTTATTTATTTTTGAACATATATATGTGTATGTATAAGTGTGTGTGCATATATAATGTGTGTGTATATACACATATATGTATATGTATATATAAATAAAACATTGTTCTAAATGCATTAAATACATTAACGTACAACAGTCTTATGCATTAAAGCTCGTTAAGAAGATTAGAACGATATTATATTGAATATTTTAAATATCATGCACTAATAAATTACTGCACAAACATTTTTTGGTCAAATATTTTAAAATCCTAACATCAAACTTGTCATAAATAATCATATTATAACTAACATATAGTCTAAAAAAAACATTAACCAATCAAGACAATACCTTTGTGACACTATAATAGAAACATTACCAAAGGGAAGTTGCGCGCCTGAGTATTTAATGCAACTCTATACTCTTATGATTTTTTTTAAATTTCTTACATACTATTAATGTAAATTCATTTTATTTTCCTTTTCCATAAAACATGTCCTGCCAATAAATATATACATAAAGGGTGTTGTAAACGGGTGCAACATTTTTCTTTTAATGAAAAAATTTATACCTCTTGACTTTATATGCATGACGGGGCTCACAATATTAATAAATTAACAAATTATTTTTAAGGACTGAATATAAGAAAGGACGAGGAAACAAATGAAAATAATATAAAGTAATGTTATTATTTATGGAGTTAGTATTTTTAAGATTTCATGTTTAAATCAGGGTCTCCATATAAAAAAAATGATGACAAGGTCGCTTTTAAAAAAAGAAATTTATGTCGCATAAAAAAGGTAGTGGTATTGAGGTACAGAAAGATAATGATAGTATATGTGCTTGTAAAAGTATGGTCGTCTCAATAGAGTCACAAATACAAAGTAGGAAAAGGGGTCGACTCTCCGTTATAATTATGACGTGGCTATTGCATTTATACATTTACTGAATGTGGACTCGTTGTCCAGTGTGGCTGACACATAGATGAGGTTAACGGGGATGCAGTTGTAAAAGTTTTTTTAAAATAAAAATTTGGAAAGAAGATTCAAATATTCAAGGATAAGAAAAATGATACACTTTCGGGTAGAGGATATCATAAATAACATGATCAGTGACCAAATGCTGACCTTTTGGCACCTCATCGCTGGGCATGGGAAAGGAGACAGGATAAGAAACACCAACTCGAGCCATAACTTGTAACTCCAACTCAAAGGGTACTCAATGTCCCAGCCCTAAGAAGCTGCGTGGAAGATGTAAAGTGTTATGCCCCGCACACTCCGTAGGTTAATAAAAAGGCCAAGAAGGAATTAAACAGAGTTTAATGATAGTCAACGGGAATTAATGACGGTCAACCATAACTAAATACGAATTAAATAATAGGATTAATGATAATTAAATGAAGGGATAAATATTAGAAATTAATTGTATTTAATTTAGAATTAAATAATTAGATTTATCCTTTAAAATAAATAGATAATAGATATAATTTAGAAACACCAAACTTTTCCCCTTTCCATATAAAAACTGACAGAACGTCAGTTTTCTCATTACGCAGAGAAAACCGACGCTCTCTCCATCCCATAGGCGATTCTTGGCACCTTTGAAACCCTAGGAGAAGAACCCCTCCGAGAAGCAATCCGTTCCTCGTTTGTTCTTCAAATCTACTTCGAGTAATCAAAGGCAAGTAATCTGGTTATAAGTTCTTACGATTTGTGAAAGATAAAGGGCCTATTTTGATATCAATTTGGATCACCATGCAGTAATTTCGCTATGTGAATCTATTTGTGAGATCTATGTGTTTTGGTTTGAGATTTGGCCATTATATGTTGAAATCTTGTTCGTTGATTGTTGTTTATGTGAGATCATGTAAATCCCAATCCCTTGAACCCTACTTTGTTGATAATGGTGGTTGAAGGGAGGGGAGAGTGGAAAGATTTGATTTTTGGGTTGATTTGATGATTACTTTGAGTGCTAGGCTTGAATTCGTGAATCGTATGTTAAAGATGCTGTCTTGGGTGAATTTAGGATGGATTGATAGTGGAAAATAGGCTTGGAATGGTTTTGAAGGAAGTTGGGGTCGAATTGGGGGTTATTTCTGCAGTTTCTGCAGAAAATTGCAGAATGGTGTTCTGGAACGGGGACGTCGATCGATCGACGTCAGGGTATGACGTACGTCGATCGATCGACGTATAGCAAGTGAGGGTATGACGTGCCTCAGAAGGACGTAGATCGATCGACGTAGGATGAGTGAGAGTTCGACGTGCCTCAGATGAACGTAGATCGATCGACGTAGATTGAGTGAGAGATCGACGTGCCTCAGATGGACGCCGATCGATCGACGTCAGGGTATGACGTACGTCGATCGATCGACGTCAGGGTATGACGTCAACCAGTTTTGTGAGAAAGCAAGGGAAGAAAGAGGGAAGCTAGGGGATCCTTTGGGTGACCTTAGGGACTTCTTAGGACCTGATTATGACTAGTTTAAGTCTTGGGAACATGACTTAAGATGGTGAATCCAGTTTGGAGAACTTGAAGGGTATTCGAATCGGAGTTCAACGTGGATGACTTAGAAGGGTTAGGAGATGAACGTACGAGGTGATTGAGAGTTCAATGATGGATGGTTAGGGATACTTGCCTTAGGTTACGAACCTTAGAGTCAAGACTAAGTGTTGACGAGATGGTTGAAGCCTAAGTCATGATGTGTAAGTCGGTGAAAGCTTGTGTGTTGCTTGTACTTGCGCATGTGTACATGAAATATGAATGTGACTTGCATACGAGAATGAGAAGTGAGAATGAAGAGAGGAGTCTTGCATCATGGCACGTGCATTTGCATATGGATTTGAAAAGAAAGGTGCTTCGGCACAGATTTGCGAAGGTGACCTGCAATGTAAACCGGGATGGAAATTTAAGCCGGGGCGCATTGTAGGGCACAAAAGACTGTAACGTAAACCGGGATGGAAATATAAGCCGGGGCGCGTTACAGGGTATAAAGTTGTCTGTAATGCTACTCGGGATGGAAATATAAGCCGAGGTGCATTACAGGGTATAAAGTTGGCTGTAACGTAAACCGGGATGGAAATATAAGCCGGGGCGCGTTACAGGGTATAAAGTTATGTGAAGTGACCGGACATTGTGACATGCATTGCACTGTTTTGAAAGAGAAAGTGTTCATGCATATGTGAATGTGTAGTGTAGTGCATCTTTTGACATGCATCACGAGAGTCAATGTGGTATGAACGTGTGTGGTACCTGATTGCCTACGAATTGTTAAATGTGAACAAATTGTTGTACTTGCTTTACTACGTATTTCAATTCTACTTTTGAAAGTTTACAAGACATGTGCCCCTCAAGTCCCTTGGATTATATATTACTCATGTCTTGCCATGTGTTGATCCCGTATGTCTTATGAGCGGGTTACTTGCTAGCGTTTCGCTAAGGGTACTACTCTTATTGTGCAGATGAGCCTAGCTATGACATGATTTTCATTGAAGACAACGGCGAGTGGGATGAGTGGGATGCTTAGAGTACCTATTGGCGAGTAGTCGAGACGGATGTTGTTTATTTCAGTTATTTCATTTGTTTGAAGATTTGAGTTGGTGAACATCATGACTAGTTTGTTGGGATTTTAGTATTCTTGATGTACGAGTTGACGGTTGACATTCGTTAGATACATGTTCCCGCTTTTACTTTCGTACGTCACTGATGATGTGTATACGAGAGATGAGACGTCTTGTAGTCTTCTCAGTAAGCTACGACGGGTGCACCGGTTCGGATTCCGCTGTCCGGGTCGGGGCGCTACAGGTGGTATCAGAGCCTAGGCTTCAGATCTACCTCGGAGACCTAGGTTATGGCATGTAGAGTCCTAAGTTATGATCTTTACCTTAAGTTGATCTATTAGTCTAAGTACGCAATCTTAGATTTAAGTTTGATTGGGATGGGTGTGTGCGAGCGCGATAAAATGTGACCAATAAACGTTATTGTAGTTTATGAATTTCGTCTTACAGAACGCATGTGGCTTTCAGTATTTACCTATGAAATTGCTGAATGCTAATAAGCGTGGATTTTGCAGAGAATGCCTCCTCGCAGAGATAACCAAGGAAACGGTGGCAATGGGAACAATGACCCTCCACCACCACCACCAGTTCTAGTCCCACAAGCACTGATTGATGCTATCACAGTGATAGCACAAGGGGTTGCTCAGCAGCAGCAACAACCGCAGCAACCTCCTCCCCCGCGGCCACAGCATGGCATAAGGTACTATATTGGGGAAATGCGAAAGATGCATGCCCCAAACTTTGAAGGGACAACCGACCCAGAGGTGGCTGGGTTTTGGCTGGACGAAGTAGAGAAATGCTTCAGGCTAGTGCAAGTGCCTGAAGAACACAAGGTGGATGTGGCCACGCCTTTTCTGACTGGCAGAGCGAATGCATGGTGGAACGGCATTCTGCCCAAGATGACTCCTCCCATCCAGTGGAGTCAGTTTGTGAAGGCCTACAAAGACTACTACGTGCCTGAGACTGCCGTTTTGGAGAAGATGAGGCAGTTTGACAGATTTGAACAAGGGAGGATGACTATTTCTGACTATGCGGACAGGTTCCACGCCTTGGGCAAATTCACACCCTTGGTTTTAGAAAACAACAGAATGAAAATGCTGAAATTTGAAGAAGGGTTGAATCCCCGCATACGGACTGCAATAGCGGGGTCGAGCTTGAAGACTTTTGAGGAGATGCTGGACGCATGTTACCGAGTGGAGAGTGACATGCGTAGGTCACAGCTGAGAGAGGCCCGAGAGGAGACGAGCAAGAGGCCGAGAGTAGAATCAAGCGGAAGTAGACCCGGACGTTGGGTCAAAATCCCTAGGAAAGTGCAAGCGGGGCCAGTGCAAAGGGCACCGCAACTAAACCAACCTGATCGGCAAGCACCTGCAGAATGCCCACACTGCCATAAAAGACACGTGGGCGAATGCTGGAAGGTAAGTGGAGCGTGCTTCAAATGTGGGAAGACGGGTCATAGAATTAAAGATTGTCCAGAATGGAATCCTAAGCCACAAATAGGAGCAGGGCCGGCCCCGCAACAGAGAGGCAGGCCCAATGCAAGAGTCCATGCCATGACAGACGCTGAGGTACAGGAGGATGCCAACGTCGTGACAGGTACAACTTAAGTTTGATAATAGTAGCCTAAGTTGAATTTTAGTCTTTTAAGTTGATGATTAAATATGCTTTATATGAGACCTTTATGTGCTGCACTTTCATGTTAGGTGTGATCTTAGTTAACAACGTGCCTGCAAACGTGTTATTTGATAGTGGCGCTAGCCACTCTTTCATTTCTAAGCGATTCGCCAAAGGACTCGACTGTCTACCCGAATGGCTTGAGAACCCATTTAGGGTACAGGCAACAGGAGAACAAGTACTGATTTCTCACCATCAGTACAAAGACTGTGATTTGGAATTAGGTGGGAAGCTCTTCTCAGTGACCTTAGTTCCCATTCCGATGAAGGACTTTGACATAATATTGGGCATGGATTGGTTGACCAAGAATCATGCCAATATCGACTGTAAACTCAAGAAAGTGACTCTCAAAGACCCTGAGATGAATGACGTCACTGTGCAAGGGAATACCAAGATAACCAAACCTCCAAGGAAAATATACATGACGGCGATTAAGGCCTTTAAGGCTTTACAGAAAGGAGCAGAGGGGTTTATGGTATATGCTCTAGATGCGAAGCAGGAGGGTACCTCTATGGATCAGATTCCAGTAATCAATGAATTTAAGGACGTATTTCCGGACGACCTACCGGGAGTACCACCAACGAGAGAAGTGGAGTTCGAAATCAACTTGATCCCTAGAGCAGAGCCTATATCTAAGGCACCTTATAGAATGGCTCCAGCTGAACTTAAGGAGCTAAAAGGGCAACTTCAGGAGTTGCTGGACAAGAAGTTAATTCGCCCCAGTGTATCACCTTGGGGAGCTCCGGTTCTATTCGTAAAGAAGAAGGATGGCAGCATGAGGTTATGCATCGACTATCGGGAGTTGAACAAGATCACCATTAAGAATAAATATCCTCTACCAAGGATCGAGGATCTATTTGATCAGCTAAAGGGAGCTAGATGGTTTTCAAAGATCGACCTCCGGCAAGGATACCATCAGTTGCTTGTGAAAGCCGGAGACGTACCTAAAACGGCTTTTCGGACTCGATACGGGCATTATGAATTCTTAGTGATGCCTTTTGGACTAACTAATGCCCCAACAGCTTTCATGGATTTGATGAACACCGTATTCCGAGAACAGTTAGACCAATTTGTAGTAGTGTTCATCGATGACATCTTGGTCTATTCCCCCGACGAACAAGCTCATGCTGAACAGTTAAGGGTGGTGTTGCAAATTCTGAGGCAACAAAGGCTCTATGCCAAATTCAGCAAGTGTGAATTTTGGCTAAGAAGTGTAGCCTTCCTTGGTCACGTGATTTCCGAAGATGGGATCTCTGTGGATCCCAAGAAGATAGAAGCAATCACTGAATGGCCAAGACCCACAAATGTGACCGAAGTCAGAAGCTTCCTAGGCTTGGCAGGCTACTATAGGAAGTTTGTTGAGGGATTCTCAACGATAGCAGTACCATTGAGTCGACTTACTCAGAAGAAGACTAAATTCGAATGGACTGCTGAATGCGAGCAGAGCTTTACAGAGCTCAAGAAGAGATTGACCACAGCCCCGGTGCTGGCACAACCTTCCGGTACCGACGGTTTCGTGATCTATAGTGACGCGTCCAAGAAAGGACTAGGTATGTACACCATTACAATTAATGCATTGTATATACTTATGCAAGTCCTAAACTAACCCTCTGTTTATAGGTTGTGTCTTGATGCAAAACGAACGAGTCATATCGTACGCGTCAAGACAACTGAAACCATATGAGCAGAACTATCCGACGCATGACTTGGAGCTCGCAGCTGTGGTATTCGCTCTTAAGATCTGGAGACACTACCTATATGGGGAGAAATGTGCCGTGTTCACGGATCATAAGAGTTTGAAATACCTATTCTCACAGAAGGAATTGAATATGAGGCAAAGGAGATGGTTAGAGTTACTCAAGGACTATGACTTGACCATCAATTACCATCCGGGCAAAGCCAACAGAGTGGCGGACGCATTGAGCAGAAAGTCTAGCCACGCAAGACAGTCTCCATTGGAAAGAGAGATTGAAGAGTTTGACCTGGAATTGGTGGATTCAGTGGCAAATGTCCTCACAGCTTTGTCTATCAGCTCAGACTTGGTAGACCGAATCAAAGAGGCACAGTATAAGGACCCGACACTGAAAGAGATCCGCGACAAATTATCCACGGGACCGGTAAAGGATTTCCAGATGCGAAAAGATGGGAGCCTATGGTTCCAGAATCGGTTATGCGTACCAAGTAAAGACGAGCTCCGAACAGAATTGCTCCGAGAAGCGCATAACTCAAGAATGTCCATCCACCCCGGAAGTACTAAGATGTATAAGGACCTCAAAAGAAACTATTGGTGGATAGGGATGAAAAGGTCAATAGCGACATATGTTGAGAGATGTTTGATAGGCCAACAAGTCAAAGCGGAACATCAACGACCTGGTGGTTTGATGAAACCACTGGAGATTCCGGAATGGAAGTGGGAGCACGTGACGATGGATTTCGTAATGGGACTACCCAAGACCCGCAATGGAAACGAGATGATTTGGGTAATTGTGGACCGATTAACGAAGACGGCTCACTTTATAGCCATGCCACATGGTACCTCGTATGAGAGGTTATCCAATATCTATGTGGATAACATTGTAAGTCTGCATGGAGTCCCAGTCAGCATCGTATCGGACCGTGACCCCAAGTTCACCTCTAATTTCTGGAGGGCATTCCAGAAAGCTATGGGTACAGAGTTGAGAATGAGCACAGCATACCACCCGCAAACGGATGGACAATCCGAGAGAACCATCCAAACCTTGGAGGATATGCTAAGAGCATGTGCCTTAGATTTTAAAGGAAACTGGGATAGCATGTTGAAGCTAATGGAGTTTTCATACAATAACAGCTATCACGGTGCAATTGGTATGGCACCATTTGAAGCTCTATACGGGCGCAAGTGTCGGTCCCCGGTTTGTTGGGACGAAGTTGGAGAAAGAACAATCACTGCACCTGAGTTGGTTGAACAGACGGTTGAAAAGGTGAAAGTGATAAGAGAAAAACTCAAAGTGGCTCAAGATCGCAGCAAGAGTTGGGCTGACACAAAGAGGCGACCTTTGGTGTTTGAGGAAGGTGAAAAGTATGGTCGTCTCAATAGAGTCACAAATAGAGTCACAAATACAAAGTAGGAAAAGGGGTCGACTCTCCGTTATAATTATGACGTGGCTATTGCATTTATACATTTACTGAATGTGGACTCGTTGTCCAGTGTGGCTGACACATAGATGAGGTTAACGGGGATGCAGTTGTAAAAGTTTTTTTAAAATAAAAATTTGGAAAGAAGATTCAAATATTCAAGGATAAGAAAAATGATACACTTTCGGGTAGAGGATATCATAAATAACATGATCAGTGACCAAATGCTGACCTTTTGGCACCTCATCGCTGGGCATGGGAAAGGAGACAGGATAAGAAACACCAACTCGAGCCATAACTTGTAACTCCAACTCAAAGGGTACTCAATGTCCCAGCCCTAAGAAGCTGCGTGGAAGATGTAAAGTGTTATGCCCCGCGCACTCCGTAGGTTAATAAAAAGGCCAAGAAGGAATTAAACAGAGTTTAATGATAGTCAACGGGAATTAATGACGGTCAACCATAACTAAATACGAATTAAATAATAGGATTAATGATAATTAAATGAAGGGATAAATATTAGAAATTAATTGTATTTAATTTAGAATTAAATAATTAGATTTATCCTTTAAAATAAATAGATAATAGATATAATTTAGAAACACCAAACTTTTCCCCTTTCTATATAAAAACTGACAGAACGTCAGTTTTCTCATTACGCAGAGAAAACCGACGCTCTCTCCATCCCATAGGCGATTCTTGGCACCTTTGAAACCCTAGGAGAAGAACCCCTCCGAGAAGCAATCCGTTCCTCGTTTGTTCTTCAAATCTACTTCGAGTAATCAAAGGCAAGTAATCTGGTTATAAGTTCTTACGATTTGTGAAAGATAAAGGGCCTATTTTGATATCAATTTGGATCACCATGCAGTAATTTCGCTATGTGAATCTATTTGTGAGATCTATGTGTTTTGGTTTGAGATTTGGCCATTATATGTTGAAATCTTGTTCGTTGATTGTTGTTTATGTGAGATCATGTAAATCCCAATCCCTTGAACCCTACTTTGTTGATAATGGTGGTTGAAGGGAGGGGAGAGTGGAAAGATTTGATTTTTGGGTTGATTTGATGATTACTTTGAGTGCTAGGCTTGAATTCGTGAATCGTATGTTAAAGATGCTGTCTTGGGTGAATTTAGGATGGATTGATAGTGGAAAATAGGCTTGGAATGGTTTTGAAGGAAGTTGGGGTCGAATTGGGGGTTATTTCTGCAGTTTCTGCAGAAAATTGCAGAATGGTGTTCTGGAACGGGGACGTCGATCGATCGACGTCAGGGTATGACGTACGTCGATCGATCGACGTATAGCAAGTGAGGGTATGACGTGCCTCAGAAGGACGTAGATCGATCGACGTAGGATGAGTGAGAGTTCGACGTGCCTCAGATGAACGTAGATCGATCGACGTAGATTGAGTGAGAGATCGACGTGCCTCAGATGGACGCCGATCGATCGACGTCAGGGTATGACGTACGTCGATCGATCGACGTCAGGGTATGACGTCAACCAGTTTTGTGGGAAAGCAAGGGAAGAAAGAGGGAAGCTAGGGGATCCTTTGGGTGACCTTAGGGACTTCTTAGGACCTGATTATGACTAGTTTAAGTCTTGGGAACATGACTTAAGATGGTGAATCCAGTTTGGAGAACTTGAAGGGTATTCGAATCGGAGTTCAACGTGGATGACTTAGAAGGGTTAGGAGATGAACGTACGAGGTGATTGAGAGTTCAATGATGGATGGTTAGGGATACTTGCCTTAGGTTACGAACCTTAGAGTCAAGACTAAGTGTTGACGAGATGGTTGAAGCCTAAGTCATGATGTGTAAGTCGGTGAAAGCTTGTGTGTTGCTTGTACTTGCGCATGTGTACATGAAATATGAATGTGACTTGCATACGAGAATGAGAAGTGAGAATGAAGAGAGGAGTCTTGCATCATGGCACGTGCATTTGCATATGGATTTGAAAAGAAAGGTGCTTCGGCACAGATTTGCGAAGGTGACCTGCAATGTAAACCGGGATGGAAATTTAAGCCGGGGCGCATTGTAGGGCACAAAAGACTGTAACGTAAACCGGGATGGAAATATAAGCCGGGGCGCGTTACAGGGTATAAAGTTGTCTGTAATGCTACTCGGGATGGAAATATAAGCCGAGGTGCATTACAGGGTATAAAGTTGGCTGTAACGTAAACCGGGATGGAAATATAAGCCGGGGCGCGTTACAGGGTATAAAGTTATGTGAAGTGACCGGACATTGTGACATGCATTGCACTGTTTTGAAAGAGAAAGTGTTCATGCATATGTGAATGTGTAGTGTAGTGCATCTTTTGACATGCATCACGAGAGTCAATGTGGTATGAACGTGTGTGGTACCTGATTGCCTACGAATTGTTAAATGTGAACAAATTGTTGTACTTGCTTTACTACGTATTTCAATTCTACTTTTGAAAGTTTACAAGACATGTGCCCCTCAAGTCCCTTGGATTATATATTACTCATGTCTTGCCATGTGTTGATCCCGTATGTCTTATGAGCGGGTTACTTGCTAGCGTTTCGCTAAGGGTACTACTCTTATTGTGCAGATGAGCCTAGCTATGACATGATTTTCATTGAAGACGACGGCGAGTGGGCTGAGTGGGATGCTTAGAGTACCTATTGGCGAGTAGTCGAGACGGATGTTGTTTATTTCAGTTATTTCATTTGTTTGAAGATTTGAGTTGGTGAACATCATGACTAGTTTGTTGGGATTTTAGTATTCTTGATGTACGAGTTGACGGTTGACATTCGTTAGATACATGTTCCCGCTTTTACTTTCGTACGTCACTGATGATGTGTATACGAGAGATGAGACGTCTTGTAGTCTTCTCAGTAAGCTACGACGGGTGCACCGGTTCGGATTCCGCTGTCCGGGTCAGGGCGCTACATAAAGCAAGAGTGTAGTGGCCTTTTAGATTGGATGGGATCTTACACAGTTACCCATACAAGGTGCCGCCACAAACTAGGCCTTTGGCCTGGCAGCAGAGAAACACCCACACTGTGCGAGTCCCTAGATTCGAATTCATGACCTCTTATTAGCAATCCCCAACCTAAATAACAACTGGACTATGTACTGGTAGCAACTTGAGCCATGACTTGCTAGCAAATAATGTGTGTTGTGGGGTTGGGATCCATGGATTTTGGTTGACGTTGTTTTGTGAACTGCTAGTGATGAGTGAGTGAAGTGGATGAGAAGGGACAGAGATAGAACTTTGAAGGGTGGTGACAAAGTCCAAACTCTTACTGGCAATAAAGACAAGTATATTTGGGTCAGTTCGTCACAGTCAACATCATCTAGCTATGTGTCGTCGAAGGTTAACACAACTGCTCTCTTTGCTCAACTCGGCCAAGAAGGTGCAGACGCTTCAGGTCGGCCCAGCCACCTGGCAGTGAAATCAACTTGCTCTGTCTTTCTGCTACATGTCTGCTTAGACCACACCACCTACAATCTCGCTGCTCGGCCGCGCCTTCAGAGTCAAATATATGTCCAGTTCGGCCTGGTTGTCAGAACAGACACTTGCCAAGCAACATAGTAGCACGACACATGACACCACTTTGCCAACATGCAGACACACCCAGCCAGCGGGGCAGGACACGTGGCACATATTTATAGTCTCTTAGCATGCATTGGCTAATCTTAGTATACAAAAAGATAGGAAGGCGTCATATGAAGGATCATATTCTCTCAATGACAAAAATAACACAGCCACACTACTAAGAAAAAAGACAAAATAAGTTTTCTTATATTTCCAGCATATAAACATGATAAAACAAACAACTGGGTTGAGAGCCGGAGAGTTTTCTATGAAGCAATAACTCCTAGTCCTCTAACGTTGTTCAACTTGTATAGGTTTCTTTGAACGTTATTCAGATGTTGACCGCGTTTTTCATTTGAGCCATCTCTGATCCTGGTGAAGATTTGACTTCCTGAGGTAGGATATAAATGATTAGGAAACTGAGACAGATGACCTTATGATGAAATTGATATCGCAATCGTCTTCAATATTAAATTATTGGGGATGAACTCGGCATGAGGGTGGTGAAATATGACATATATTTAGATCTGCATCTAGGTTGAATGAAAGGATACATATACAGTCGAGACATGGTTGGACTATAAATGGATATTAAAATGTAGATAACTTGCATGCATACCATATAGTTTAAGTGTCACATGTGTGTGTGTGTGTGTATATATATATATATATATATATATATATATATATATATACTCGACTATAGAATGATATTAAAATGTAGATCACTTACATGTATACCAAATAGTTTAAGTGTTATACATATACTGGACTATGAATGGACATTAAAATGTAGATCACTTGCATGTATACCCAATAGTTTAAGTGTTATATATATATACACACATAGAGAGATGCAAAACAAAATTTCGTCCTTAGTTCATGCATTCGATATGCGGATTTACCATGAATGATGATGTTGGTTTTATCACCAAGCAATAAATGTGACCCGGGGGTTACACCGTCAACCTTCCGTTAGTTGTCCAAAGTCAGCCTTGTCTGCTGAGCTACACAAATAAAGAAGTAGAGGACCCGGGGACTAAGGCTCCAGGTAAACCTCTCCGGCGCTCAAGTCAGTTAGGGCCATTTATATATGGAGTTTAAATACTGGATCAGTGAATTTACGGAGTTTTTCTAATAAACCTGGTTATTTCACTGTAAGGAAGACGATTCACTGTAGGTAGTTTATGGGTTTCACTTAATTTTCTCTTTCTTGTTTTCTGCTTTTTATATTGATGCCTGGTCCAATGCATGTGCAGGGTACATAGAACGAGACACGCAAGGAGGCAATAGAGATGACTCTTGTTTCTGCATGCTTGTCTTGTGGCGTTGTGCTTGGTTGAGCAAGGTCGTTGTAGACACTTGTAGAGGAATATTACCTGGATGAATTACCTAGAGTAAACTCCAGGGGTCAGAGATGAGCTTGATTCCTTAGGATTGTTAAAGATCAAAATGCCCGAGGTGGCATAGGCCGAAGGGTCTATTTGCCGAGGTGCGAGTGACCGAGCTGAGGTGTCAGTGGCCGACTCTATAAAGTGTTGGCTGGCTTGTCATGATGATACTGTTTCAGCCTAGTCAATGCTTGACACCTAGAATGTAGTCTGCAATTACCGGCCTAGAACAAGTTGAGGCGGAGATATGTTATGGCCGAGATATCTAGTCAAGTAGTTGAACCTAAGCTACGTTGACCGTTTGACTAACCAAAAAATTTTGTATCTTTCTGAGTAGGTCAGATTTTGATTCATCAATGGAGTTTTTGAATTTTGAAGAATTTCGCCACTTGCATTTCCACTTACGGATTTTGATTATTTTTTAAGGGCGTCCTTTTTCTCCTTTTCTAGTGGATGCCCTTGCAGTAAGTATGCGCATGTAAACCTAAAGTATTTTGTAAGCGAATGCAGTATTTTATGTGTATTAATAAATTTTACATTATGCCCAAGAGAAAAAACTACTCTATAAATCATTACTAATAAAAGAAGGAAAGGTCTTCGTGGATTTTTTTGGTAGTATTTAATGGATAACATTTTGATTATATATTATATCATACTTTGTCTCAACAAAAAATGTAAATGACAACACAATATATTATATTTATTAGTCAAGTTCACTGTGTAAACTCACAAGGATGTACATGTCTGTGGTCTAGTTCTTGTAAAATGCCCTCGTATTATTTAAAAAGCTCTAATTAAAGTAAAAAATATAAATCCGTTGTTAAAGTTATACATACAAACAAATGAAGCTATCTTAATCAATTATATTACACCTTGTTATGCCACTCGCGAATCGCAATACAGTAACCATGCCAAACAATTTATGTCTTATGGTAAGTCCAATAAATAAATTATACATAGTATATTACTGCAAAATTATTAGTATATTAATTATAATGTCCCGTAGATTTTAAAAAGGAATTAGTATCAACTACTCTTAGGCCTGTCTCCGCCGCCACCATCTCAAGCAGTCAAGCTCCCCTACGCCCAAACCCTCCGTTCCTTGGCTGCCGTTCTCCACTATCTGAAACCCTTAATTGCCCTTTTCCTCTTCACTCTTCTATAATTCTCCCAGAAGATCCTGTAAGTGATAGGGTGAAACACACGAAGCTGTCTTGGAAATTTTCTGCCAACCTTTCCTTTGACTTTGCCCAGGTACTTTATGGTTTTTGTACGACTAACATTGTTCAAGGGTGGAATTTTGCGATGTTAAGTGAATTTGATGATTAAATCTTTTTCTCTTTTTTTTTTCCAGAGTGGGAGTACTTATCCCTTAACTGTAGTTTTGATTTGCAATTGACATCCAACATCAGTAGGAAATGTCGTCTCTGCGAAACTCAATCCCTCGAAGAGCTCACAAGGAGCGTGCTCAGCCGTAAGTGTTTAAGTTCTCTGTCTCTATGGTTTTATTCTATAATATTTTCGTTAAGTCAATTATTTTTTTAAGGAATTTATTTATCCGCCAATGTTTTTTTAACTAGATTGGGGTTCCATCTCTTTTCGCTTATGTTATTCGAATTTCAGGCAAGCCAGAAGAAAATTTGGATTGCTCGAAAAGCACAAGGATTATGTTGTTCGCGCGGATGCCTTCCACAAAAAGCAGCAAGCTTTACAGGTATATATCCACGCTTGACATTGATGTATTTTATGTAAAATTTGTGGATATCATGCTAGAGAATGCAAAATTTGATTTGCATTTATGGGTTATTTTGGTTAATAATGTTGGTTTGCGTGAGATAACAGAAACTGAAGGAGAAAGCAGCATTTAGAAATCCCGATGAATTCTACTTTCGGATGATTAAATCAAAAACCGTTGGTGGAGTTCATAAGCCCGAGTAAGATATTAACCTTGATATAATACAATGTCTTTTCCCATATTTCCTTGTAGTTGGTATTCTTTGGAATTCCATTATTAACGTAATGATTTTTGTTTGAAGGAGTGTAGCGAATAAGTATACACCGGAAGAACTCATGCTGATGAAAACCCAGGATATGGGATATATCTTACAGAAGCTTCAGAGCGAGAAGAAGGTTAAGGGTGATGTTCCTTTTGTGTGTGTGTTTTTTCTCTTGTTGCTTTCTAGATTTGTTGTTGTATACCCGTGAATATTTCTCTTTCTAACTAAACAATTATGAGTCCACATGTTATGATTCCCAATACAAGAGCCAAATCAAAGGCGTTTGAAGATTTTTATAAGCGGTTGGATACAAAAGAAGGTGAAAGAGATGTGTATAAAATTGCTAGAGCGAGAGAAATGAAAACAAGAGATTTGACTCAAGTTAAATGCATTAAAAACAAAGATAGCAAGATCTTGGTAGAGAAAAGAGCAATACAAGATAGGTAGAGAAGATACTTTGAAAAACTTTTTAATGAAGCAGTTGGAGATGAACTCGTATTGGGCAAGTTATGTATCTTGAAGATAATAGAAACTTAAAACATAGTAGGGGAATCCGGTTGCCAGAGGCAGAAGATGTTTTGAAAAAGATAGAAAATGATAAAACGATTGAACCCGACAATATTACAAATTAGGCCTGGAAATGTCTAGGAAAGAAGGTATTATATGGCTCATAGATTTTTTTCAACAATATTGTGAAGACCGGTAAGATATCTGACTAGTGGAGGAAAAACAGTTTAATACCTTTGTATAAAAACAAAGGAGATATATAAGACTGTGCAGATTATATAGTAATTAAGTTGATGAGTCTTACAATGAATCTCTAGGAGCGAGTGATTGAGAAAAGACTTCACAAAAAGGTTAGTGTATCTAAAAATCAATTTGGATTTATACCAGTAAGGTCAATAATGGAAGGTATCCATCTCTTAAGAAGATCAATAAGGAGATATTGAGAGACACAAGATTTGCATATGATTTTCATTGACTTAGAAAAGACATATGGTAAGTCCCACGAGACATCTTTTGGAGAGTTTTTGAAAAGAAAGATGTCAGAGTAACATATATAGAAATTATGAAAGACATGTATTAGAACGCAACAACAAACATAAGGATCCCAGGAGGACTAAGCTCATAGTTCCATATTGTAGTGGGTTTGCACTAAAGATCGGAATTAAGTCCATACTTATTCTTTTTTATTTATACAGCTCATCGACACATTTAAGACAGAGTTGTGTAGAACATGTTATTTTCCTACGATATTGTGTTGGTGGATGAGACTAGTGAATGAGTTAATGCTAAGCTGGAATATTGGTGGGAGATACTAGAGGACAATAGCTTCAAATAAAGTCGAAAGAAGACGGAGTATATGCAATTCAGTTTTAACCATAGGAGAATGACTTTGGAACCTTGGTTGAAACTGGGAGACCAATAAATTCACATGAGTGAGAGTTTTAGTTATTTAGGATCTATACTACAGAAAGATGGTTGCATTGACAAATGTAAATGGCAGGGTACATGTAGGGTAGTTAAAGTGGAGAAATGCTTCAGGTCTTTTTTGTGATAAAAATGTGTTTTTAGAGTTTAAAGGAAAGTTCTACTGGATGGCAGAAAGACCTACACTATTATATGGGTCTGAATATTGTGCAGTCAATTATGAGGATGGATAAAGGATGCGAGTAACGGAAATGAGAATGTTAAGATTGATGTATGGACATATAAGGAAGAATAAAATAAGAAATGAATATATAAGGAGAAATGTTAGAGTGGCTCCTAAAGAAGAAAAGATAAGGAAGTCAAGATTAAGATGATATGGTCGTATGTGAAGACGTCTTGCAGATGCACCTGTTAGGCGGTGCGAGACAATGAATGAATTGCATGTTAAACGTGGGAGAGGAGAACAAAGAACATAGAGAGAGTCAATAAGGAAATATATGACTTGTATGACAATTGAGGAGTATATGGTCAATGATAGAACATAGTAGAGACATTCATATAGCCAATGCAATGTAGATGGTATAAAATTTAAGTTGGAGTTTTGTTTAGTTAGGCTAGAATCACGATTGAGATAATATGATATTTTTGAAAGTGAGGTATTCTAAGGGTGCATATTATGCATTAGGTATTAGGAGACACAGAGGAAAGTAGGATTCTAGGCTACGACTCAAAAAAATAAAAATAAATGAATAAATAAATAAAGCGCGACAAGAATGATTGATCCATATAGCCGACTCCACATAGTGTGAAAAATCTTTTAAGTGTCATTGTTGCTGCCTTCTAGATTCCTAGTCATTCCTTTTGTTGAAGTTGAGTTGTTTGGTGCAGAAAATTGAAAGACTTACAGGTTTGCTACATGGTCTTGATAATCGTCCGTCAAAGGGGCATTTGTATTATGCTGATGATAGGTAAGTAATGTCATTTCCATGCTGCTTGCCTTTTTGTTTTTAAGCAGGAATGCCAATTTTTGCTTCTACATGAGTTCAGTATGTTAGGAATTCGACAATATGTAAATAAAACAGAAAGATTTCCGAAGTGTATATTTCTTTTGCATGTTGTCTGTTTGCCATCAAAATACCCATCATGGGATCTTATGAGCTCTGGTGTTTTTTTTTTTTTTTTTAATTTATTTCTGTCCAAGATATTTCCGGTCTATGTTATCTGACTGTACAGGTCTACTGTATGTATATTCTACATGCTTTGAATGTATAGCATCCTTTCTTTCTCAGGGAAGAAGCAAAAGAACTGCAGTCTAGAATATCAACACGTGAACCAACTCCTGTGTTCGATGGTCTTGATGAGTGCATTAAGCGGTAAATGCCTACTTTGCTAAGACATTTCTTTATATTTACACAAAAATGCAATCTTTTGCAAGCATATTTGCTACTGCCAGGTTTCATGCTATGTATGGGTTTGGTGTTATAAATGATTTCTGAATGTCTTATCATTGTCTAGTTTGAGTGGTGATTGTCTTGCTAGTGTGGGATTCTGAATGTCTTCTTATTTTCTAGTTATCTCTGAACTGTATTCACAATGAGGTGGTTGCCTTGCTAGTATTGGCTGCTGCTACTTTGATGATGACTGAAATCTGAATATATATGCTAGGTTGCAGTGATTTTGTTTAGCTGATGCCAAATCATGTCCTGAATCTTGTGATACAGTGAAAGTTACTAACCCGAAACTTTCTTTTTGCGAGTAGGAATTCATCCTTATTTGGTAAACCTTTGCCAACTGCTGTGCCATGTCTTGCTGTCAATAAATTAGTATTTAGTGTAATGAAACAATTTTTTCTTTCCTTTGCTTTGATTCATCTACCATCTGAAATGGCAGGAAGACAGCTTCTTCATATCGGGAGCTTGAGGCAAGAAAGAGCAGAGTGAACGATTTGGAGAAACTATACATGGATATGTCCTTGCAGAAAGAATTGCAGGTCTTCATACTGCGTACTATTATTTTAATCGATCATTTATTTGGTGAAATTGTAGGACTTTTAACTTAATCCTTATGCTAAAGCAGAAGAAAGGTAGGAAGCGCAAACTGCGTGAGGATGAGATCGTTCACCCAACCAGCAAACCCGTGTACAAGTGGAGGCCGGAACGAAAGAGGTGAAAACGAGAAGGTTGTCTGTTCTAGAACAGGAGCTGCTGCATACTTGAGGTCGCAAGGTTTTGTAATAGGAGAATAGGCAGGCTGTTTATCTGACGGACTCAATCTTTGTTACTGCTAGTCACCTTGCCACCCTGGAAGATCTATGGTGAAAATTCTGGTGGAAAAGGTATGTGTAGTGTGTTTGTGACATTAGCACATGGTGGTTAAAGGGTTCAGAGACGTGAAACACTGTTGACAATTGGATTACCTGGCCTCTATTCCTTGCATTCTTATGGGATTTGTGCTGAAAATATTTGTGTATTCTTGTTATAACTGCGAACTGTAAATGTTGAAATGCATGTGAAGAAATATGGTCTAACCAACAGTGCGCGGATGCTATTTTATTCTCTATGCTCCTAATCATATCAATAAGATTAACTAATTAATTTGCTATTATGTGTGAAAATTAAGTGAAGTGAAATAGAAAGGAGAGGAAGTGGGTAATTTCAAAAATATTGAGGTAAGAAGAGATGAAAGAGAAGGCAGGTGAGGAAGTACGCCTCTCTCCCGTCTCCTATTCTTCGCCTCTCACATTGTGTTGCTATTGACTATTAAAAACCTCGGAATTCTTTAAAACCTAAATTGACAGCCAAAAGTCTTGGAATAACAACGCATTTGCTTGTTGTTCATATTGCAGAGGCAAAAAAGAAAGCCCCTGCAATACTCTTCTACATCCATCCTATCCTTGTAATATTTAAGTCGGTTACACCGGACAAACAACCTTGTTTAGAATGTTATTGTTGTATCTATTACGGTAATTATTCTTGTAAATATTGTCGATATGTTATTATTGTAATTATGTGATTACTGTTGTGTTATTATGTTATTATAGCTCGTATGTTAATATTCACTTTGCTTAGCATGTTATTATTCAACTTATGTTAGCATGTTTATTTAATTAGTTAAATAATATTTTAGCGTGTTATTATTTAAATAATTAAATAATATTTTTAGCATGTTTTTATTTAATTTATGTTAGCATGTAATTATTCAATTAATTAAATAATGTTATTAGCATGCTAATATTTCATTTATGTTAAATCATGTAAAATACATGTAGTTAATTATGTTATTTTATTTGCGTTTTTGTTTGATTTTAATACGTTAAAACGATATGTTTTTAATATGTAATCATGTTACGTGATCATAAACGTAGGTGTATTTATAGTATCACAAGCAATGATTCTGGACAGAGTCATGAGTTAAAGCCTAATATTCCTAATTTACTGACTCTTCAAGGAAAGAATAAGACAATTTTACTTAGAAGTAACAATAGTTATAAGACAGTTTTTGGCTTCTAGTAGCCCTGCCACAGTTTCTGCAGTGCACGCCGAAATCTCTTTCCAATTATTGCGGGGAAGGCCTAGTGGCGTTCCCAGTTTTTCTAAGCCTCGTCATCTGCGGCCCCATCCCCCAAACAAGGGGGGTAAAAAAGCAAGAACAAAAACAAAAGCAAGGATCTGGTTCATTTAATCCGGGTTCTAAAAGCTATAAGCTCATTTCAAGCGAACATGTTACAAAATGCAATTCATAAGGCATACTCTTCTTACAAAGATACCTTGAGAGTGAGTACCATTTCGACAAAAGATTTATATATTCCTCACAAACTTCTGAAGAAGGCCAGGACTTTGATGTCACACGTGGTACTCTTGGCTTAACTATAAGCAGCAAAAGCAAGCTTTCCTATTGCGACCAGTCAGGCCACAAATAAGGATCGGCTCCAACAAGGAATCACAGACAAATTGCTCAAATTGGAAGAATAAAGGGTCAAAATTTGGCAAAATTTTGTAATATCTACACTCTTTATGACACGCTATCCGTTGGATCCAAACGATCGACTCTGATAAGCGAAATCAGGAAGACATCTCTTAATAACCATTGGGTCTCTCCCCACTTCTTGCAGATCTTTTCTGCATATCTACATCATAGTGTGCAAAGGCAGCATCCAAAGCCTGCAGCAGAAGGCTTTCACCATTCAGTAACCCAACAAAATTTCAAGTTTTTAGATGGTTGTCAGAGGAATCCTTACCTTTTCTTGACATTGTTTCCTTGGCTTAAAAAAAAAAACCGCAAAGAAGCTTGGAAACATTTTACACCCCCCCCCCCCCCCCCCAATATTCTCCTTTTTTATCTTTCGGGAAGGAGGGGAAGAGTTCAATCTTTCATTGGGTATATTCCCTATATTACTATCATCACTACTATTATTGGTGATGTAAAACAGGGCCTGCTGCCCGTAGACCCCAGCCAGAGTCCCAACTTAAAATTCTTTGAACGCAACCACAAACAGCAGCAGAACATGAATGTTATTTTGCAGAAAGTACTGATAGACATAAATATATCTACACTTATGTTTATCTACACATTCTATGAACTAACAGAGCTAAAAGAACCAAACAAAACTTGCTTGAAAGCGATACGATCTGAAATTACCTGAATCATTGGTTGCACAAGAAGGGAAACTTGATGTCTCAATTCGGACTGCACAGATTCTTTCATCTCCTAAACATTGACCAAGGCAGAAAAAATTTAGTTGTAAACACATGGACGCAGTTAAGAAACGAAGTAGAACTCTTCCCACACGCAGTTAAGAAACGAAGTAGAACTCTTCCCACAAATCTCCCTCGCAACCCTTTTTCCTATTTCCTTAACTTTATCAAAATTCTATACAGCAATGAGTATTTTCAGTAACCCACAGAAATACAACTTGCTTTACCTACTGTCTTTTAGTTCTATAGAAGTTCCTAACTGCTATAGTAGCCTATCAAAACAATATTTTCCAATTGATATTTCCTCTTGCATTGGGCAACACAATCATACGATATAATGTGAGAAACAGGAGTGGAACCATAGCATGTGAAGATAACTTGGGCTTGTGAAAGGTCACCTACTTGTAGCTTTGGATAAATTTGCGCCATTGCATCCTTCAATCTGGTAACCTGCAGGTGTGAGACGCATGAAACAAGCATACGATATAGATGAAGTTCGATAATCTCGTGATGTTCATTGAGCTCGAAAACGGAAAATCCCAACTATGTTTCTGATATTTGACTCGCATTGTAGAGGCTTTGAGGCATTTGTTTCCAGCAAGTTGTGTCTTACAAGGATAATGCTCTAGAGATTGCAACATTAAACCACGGGTTAATGAGATCAGTCGAACAATAAACTGACCTTAGTGAATAGATACTTTGTCGTAATTGGATATGATGACCAGAAATGCTTCAGCAATTCTTGGATGGACGTCCATTGCTGTAAGGGATTATTAATTAAAAATAACTAAAACAAGCAAATGACTGATGGAAAGTTTTGGAAGCATCCACTATGCATATCTAGAAATCCAATAACTCACCAGCAATAATTCCTCTTTAATAAAATTGGGTAAACTATCCAAAACGGTCTCATTTGGGTTCCGACCAAGATTATATCTGGTGCTTGAAATGTTCTGAGTCAGTCCATTGAGGACCTATGACACAATAGCAGCAGTTAGTTCAGACACCTACACTGAAAATAATCACAACAAATATTGTTAAAGAACAGCTCCAAACCTAATGTCACCTTAAGAGCAACTTCTGAGTTAATAACAGGATCAGGCAAAGTTCTCGCTTTCACCCGAGTTTTAAAATCAGAAACAAACTCCTTTAAAGAACCATATGCTTCGCTTCGGCTCACACTATATTCAATTGTTTTCCGCCAGAGCCTGTGTCCCCAAGTGCCCTCAAAGCATTTGCTTGCTGAGAATCAAAGTAGTCACCGGGATCCTGATTCATAAAAGGAGAACAGAGAACGTAAGATATTACTCGGTTAGACGTAATTTTTATATATAATAGATAGTCGAACCTTAATACTAAGTGGTGCAACTTGGGGGTCTTGAGGTGCCTGAAGATCATCAATTGCGGCCATCCATGAGGTCCTTTCTGACCGTGCTTTTTCCAAATTGGCATCAGATATATCTTTAGCTAACTCAGCTAAACAAGACCAAAGCCAGCGGTTATTTTTCAGCATACAAGTACAAAGATTGAAATGGGGAATAAACTGTTCTAACCCCGCTTTGTCCTTGTGAGTGCTTCAGCAACAGATCTTGTGTCCCCCAGCTCAACATCTTGAATCATGATCAACCCCAAACAAAAAAGGGTCACCAACAGAGAACTAAAGTCACGACCAATACAACTAATCTGATGTCAGCAAAGACTTCTGAAAAAGCTTTGAGCACACTGGGATATGCGGCCAGAATAACTTGAAGTGCATAGCTACAACAATAACTTGAAAGTGCAAAGCTATAACTTACATGGGTAAACGATATTGACCGTTGAAAAGGAACAGTCGCCTGTTTCCTTCTACCATGAATATGGCTAGGTCTAATACGTGTAAAGGAGGGGTTTTTTTCTCTTTTTTGGAAGCCCGTGTGTGTTTGTTTCTTGGGTTTCTCTTTTTGCCTGTGTTTTTTTTTTTTTTTTTTTTTGGGGGGGGGGGGGGGGGGGGGGGGGGGGGAAGCATGTGGTTTGGTGGATCGTCCAAAGAAATTCTAATGTCATACTTCCTGAATCGCAATGCTCCAAGAGATGTACTGACCATGTTATTATTCAAGTGCAATCTGGAAGACATTACCATCTCAATTTATTTGAAGGATATTACCTATAACTCTTCCCTGAAGAACCACTGCTCCATGCTGGTTGAGGTTTTGTGAGAACGATCTTTTGTATGGTTCATATTGTGGCTCCATAACAAGATTGCTCTCATCGCGAGGTAGACCATGGTCCTTTGTTTAAAAGCAAAAATTAAAATAGAAATACGAATTTAAAAAGCTGGAAATTTAGTAGCTCAAAGGATGAATCAGAGACCAGAAAGGCACACTTACTACATATCATTCTTGAAGCCAGTTACGAACACCACTATTTTAGAAAACAAAATTTGACTACTAGTAGTGTTATATTTTTTACTAGTACCGCAAGCACCATTACTGTTGCTGCTTACTTTTCTTCGATTGTTTGTAGCATTACTATTTTTCCTCTTTTTCTTCCATTAAAAACTTTAAGCAAATATATAACAGCACAAGTTTTATATAAAACTTCATTCAATTGAACATTAATAACTGACTGAACGTATAAAACACACTTATTACTAATTTCTAAGTTAGAGATTCGTTAACAATCATTGTGATATGCATCAAGGAAACAAGAACTTGAGATGTATAGGAATATAAATTTTTCAATGTAGAACTAAATTAGCTGCTGAGGCAGGTAAGGAGGCTGTAAAATAAATTGCCTCATTCAATTAATTCAAATTTTAATTTCAAGATGCACAATGAATGCTAACAAATCCATGAGAATAAAATTTACAAAAAAAGTTTCGTTCTACACATTGTAAACCCATGCTTGCCATACACAACAACAACAATAGTCAAGGCTTATTACCACAAGGTGGAGCCGGATAGTGGAAATATTCAAAGAAGCTACATATAATAATTTATGATGCTATATTATCACTACATATCTATTAAAGAAAATATAGAACAAAAACTGATAACAGAGAGTAAAAATAACCACAATGTCAACCAATCATGAAATCTGATATCATTTTTCTACAAAACTGAAAATGGGAACCAACATGTGAAAGTTCTAGTAAATTTATACACTTAAAAAAATCTGCAAATTAAAAGCAGAATTGGAACAACTTCTCCAGTGAGACTACTTGTTAAATTTGACAATTTCGGCACCTGAGTGGCATTAAACACAAACCTCAGTAGCAAACTAAAGGTTTCCGATTACCACAATACCGAACTATAAACAAACTAGAAATTAACACAAAAACAACAAATAGATACCACAATACGCACCATAAGATGCATGTAATCATCTCCTTCATCAGCTTCCATGTCTATTGTTGGGTCCACCCGCCGGATCTGAAGAAGTAATGAAAAGAAAATACTAGTGCATAAGAAGATAAAACCACAGAAAATCCTTCACGACTGAACTTTCAGAAAAAAAATTCTGGGGAAGAAGATATAAAAAGACCTTCCTCCGAGCTTCATTCACTAACATGTCATCTGCTTCAGAAACACAGCGAGTTCCTCATCTTCTGCTGCCTCTGCTGCAGCAGCTACAAACATTTTTTGTGCTATGGAGATACTCTGCTCTTGAGTATTTGGTCCAAAACTCCTTTTCAGTCATCTGTAGCGCAAAAGAACCACCAAATACATTATGATTACTCTTTAGAGAGAGAAGAATTTAAATCTGATTGCTGAGAATAGAGCCTTATAATTGTACAAAGAACATTCCAAGAAACAGTGAAACCAAAATGGACATATAATGAAGTTCAACTACCTTAGTTGGAACAAAACTCAAATATGCTTCACGAACAGCTGGTTTTTCAGCAAATATCTGCAAAGACGAAGATAATGTATGAAGAGCAATATTAAGTACCAACAAAATACACGCAACATATTTTGGAAACATGCTGTATACAACATCATTACGCACTATAATACAATAAAATATAGGTAACACAACACCCAGAACGTCTCACTTTCCAAGACCATTATTAGCACCCTGGCATTTATCCCTTCAGAAACTAAAAACTTGAAAAGGGCAAAACTGTGGGGAAAAAAGAGTAAGTGTTCGAACAGAAATGGTAGCAAGATAACAATAATGCCAAAAAAAAAGGAAGAAGAAGAACAGATTGGTACCCAAAACATCACGACAGTCTAAAAAATCTCTGAGAACAATAATAAGACGAATTGCACAAAGAGATGAGATGGAAGGAAAAGCAAGAATGTTTGCGAAAAGCATAAAATTAATAGAGTAAAAATTATTAAGTAAAATTTTATAAAGCTAAAAAAATAGTGCACTAGAAAAAAGTTCAAATAAATGCTTCATCCAATAAGGCAGGTGCATCAGTGGTTGTGTGTGATGCACAACTCAAAACAAAATGTGGCAAATTATCTGATGCAAGCACGTCACGGTACCTGATGGATAATCTCAGGTGTCAAGTTAAATGTCACTCTATTTGACTGAAAGCAGAAAAAGGAAAAGGTTGATCAGTGCATATTATAGCCACAAGAGATGTACAATACAGGAACAAAATTTAAATAAACATATTGAGTGGCTTATACCAATGCATAGATGCTAATGGAAGTAAAGGTGCAAACGGAGCACAAAGTACCTGACCATCAGATAAGGGTTTAGCACTCCACATGTCATTTTTTAGAGCCACTCGTTGTTTTGGACGTCCACTATAGTCGTGCCCCAACAATTTCTGCACTTGACCCATAAAATAGAAAAGTTCATGTTAAGTTTGAACATGAGACATGATTAGATAGAGTAAAGCATGACTACAAGAAGAAAGCTCTGCCAGAAATGTAATTGGACGAAGTTCTACTATAGATTATCAAAATATCCAGTTCCAATACAACCTTGTAAGGTAACCTTAAGTTATTCGCAGAATTAAGTTGAAAATGATTATCATTTTTGCCCTACAAAGATGAAATTGTCATAGAAGCCTTTAAACTGCACTAAGTATTAAATAATACTCAAGATCTTGCACCGGCAAAATCGTTTGCAAGTAAAATCTAGGAACAAAGGGATAATATGTCTGATTAGAAACAGTGGAAACAAAGTTAAAACTGAATAGGCACTTATAACCCAAAAAAAATACACTCAAATCTGCTTAAAGGAAGAGATAAGTTAAGTATATCCTCAAACTCATGAGGTCCTTCCAATTGCTAACCTTCCTTGTCGCCCAAAACTCAGCCTCGGACAAAATACCTCCAATCACAAATTGCCTGTGAAGTTTCTGTAAATCACTGCCACTTACATATTTTAGTAGAAATATTGAATATAGAGCCAAATATACCAGAAACAAACATCGAGTTCAGTAAATTGGAAAGGCATCGACAACACATAACGCAATATTAATAATATGAACTTCACAAGACAATTAAATGTGAGCAAGACAAAACATAACAGAAAGCAAGGTGACCATGTAACTACATAGGAGTATGGTTTTCCAGTGCAAGCGCAATCAAATACATCAAGCTGATGACACTAACTCAGCATATGTCCAATTTTAAAAAATGTTTTGTTCCATGAGTTATCATACCTACAAATAATGACAACTGACTTTGAAAGAAGAAGACAACATTCTCATTGATTACTTTCATACACTGCTAGATCCTCAGGGTCCTTTTACCAATATTTCTGGAGGTGTGGGAGAGGGGGGTGGGGCTGGTGCATTTTGAAGGAGAGAGGGGACTGGAGGAAATAAGATGAAAAAGTCTTTCATAGGATCTATATATAGAAAGATTTGAAGTACATGGAGAAATGGAGTAACAATACAGGGATCTCACTTGACTTTCTCTCTCTAAGAAAATTCGCACATCCCTTCTCTCTACTTTCCCCACCCCCCACCCACCCAACGGTTAGAAAACAGATCTAAACGATCTAACGCACATTTCTCTCTCCTCTCTCTGCCTCAACCACCGCGATACGGATCTTCCAACCTACTTAACACCGCCGCTAATGGTCATCTCTCTGCCCCTTCTACCCACTGATCCTCCTCTCCTCCTCCTATACTTTGCCTTGGTACCACAGTTTACTCTATTGAAGAGAAAGGAACCAAAGATACCACCAAGCTATTCAAAGAGAAGGGCATTGTATCTTGAAAGAAATCCTTCAGGACATTAGACTTTTTGCTACCACATGGCAGGATGTTAAATCAAGAAAGTGAACTGGAAAATTGCAGTTACTCTAGGTCTAACAATGAACGATATTCAGGACATAATCTGAAGTAGTTTGGCCTATTCCCAACTGTCAATTGTTTTTTGTCCATTGTTCTTTGTTTACAGCTTTGACAACAATTTGCCCCAGTCTACAATTATAGTTTCTTCTTACCTTATGTTTATCCTTATTTTGGCATATGGATATTTGACCGTTAGAATTAGAAACAAAGGTTGGGATTAGCCTTTGGATTGTCTATAGTAAGCCACCTATATTTTGGATAAGCTAGCTTTGATGTTGCTCTTTAGATAACCTTTCTTTTGTAAAGGTAGACAATAGATATTGGATAAATTATTGTAAGCTGCTTATATTTGACCAAACTAGGCTTGTTGTTGCTCTCTTAAGACAACCATCTTTGTAAATTCGCTAAATGTGGCTAATATATGAAATTTTCACTCACAAAAAAGATTCGAAGTACATTAATTTCCCAGAGCAACCAATAAATGTGACTAGGACAATAACATTCCAATGTTGGCATGGGCAAAAATCACATCTGAAACCATTCAAAGCAGCAAGGGCTAGGTACCTATCTTCTTGCAAAAGCTTGATACGACGTTCCATTTCTGCAGGACTAAGTTGTTCATCTTGAAGCGTGACAGTAGGTTCTCAGCAATTGCCTTAGCAGACTCCCCGGACAATGCAATGGCTGTGGCTGCTCAAAATAGCATACAAACCCAGATAACCTTTTTTTTTTTTTTTGGTAAGTAAAATCCAGATAACCAAATCCAGTACCATCAAAAAAGCCCAAACCAATATATTTTAAATATAGTCCACGTAAATTTCCAAGGTATTCTCAGTATAGTTTCTTCACATCATAGTGTATCGATATACAAAATCCACCATTGTTTCTTCAGGTCATACTTTACTAATGGTTATTTATGATAAAGCATGCTAAGTGCATAAATGTAACTACTACTCTAACAGCTCAAGCTTTAAGGTGAGATAGGTTTAACATGGGATCAGACCAGGAGGTCCAGGGTTCAAATCCTGTTTTCTCTATTTTAGGGGAAATTAATACTACTTTCAATACCTACTACTGCTACTATCTACCCATATTACAGGGCAACATGTGACTTATTAATTAAATAAATGTTAAACTGCTCCTTTCTCTCGAACATTTTATGCTTTTAAATAAAGTAGCCGATGCTACTCTTCCAAAGTAAAGTTAAGATCCAACAGGCCGATCGAAAAAAAGAGTGAACAATGTGGAACCCGAAATAGAACGAGATTTTTACACAAAACTACTGTGGCCATTTGTTAACCAAAACAAGCCCCAGGTACGCAGATAACTTTTCCAGGTTATACCCACAAGTATTTCTAGGTCCTAATTCACTTGGTTTTATGACCCAATACTGGAAGCAAATGATCTCATGGGAGTTACTATGTGAATCTCATTGCTGAAAACAGTTTTTTCCCCTTTTCCCTGTGTAAACTGCAAATTAGTGAGAAAGAAAGCACATCTCGAGAAGGAAACGAAGTCAAAAATGAAATGGTAAAACATGCAACATTCAGGGTTAAACATTACCGACAAAATCCTTGCAAACATCCCGATCTGGAAAATTCTCAAACTCAAATATGTAATTGACGCCCTGTAAATTTCAAAGTGCAGCTGGTTATTAACACCACAAAGTTGGGAAGAACAAAAACCTTTCTTGATAGAGATGAAACGATAAAGTATTCTTGCATAATTTGTATTCACCCTTACCTGATCGTGTGTAAGATTAAGAAGCGCTTGCTTTGACCCTTCCTTAGTAAATTTATGCCCTGGGGTAAACCACAAAGTAGGCAAACAGAAATATTTATATAACCAAGCAAAGATAAATTGCAAGCATGTAATTTATTTATGTAGAAATTCCGACTATCCAAGTACAGTGCGAAGAACGCAGATGCATATGTATTGAAATCTTAAGTAAAGACATGAGAACTAAGTACGAAAACTAAATATCACCTTTTATCATTCTAAACTCTACATTGACTTTGGAAGATGAACTAGGATCGCTAGGCATAAATATGCACCTCTCTTTGGTCTGAAAGGAAACAAAAAGGGTAATTTGAATTATCAAACTAAGCACCTGCACATTCAAAGATTAAGAAAAGGATAATTGTGCTGACTCAAAAACTCTTTGGCAGAGTAAATACCAATTTCAAAACACCAGGGACGCCGAAATCCTTCACCGATAACTTGTACTTGGCACGCTTAACCACCTGCTTATCCGGCATGCTCATTGCTCGATGAATGTATATAGAAAGTTCAATTAAAAAATAAATATAGTCTGAAGTTCGTTTTATTTGAAGTATAACTTGGAGCACAACCGAGTTGAATGTCTTGAGAAGATAAAAAAAAAAAAAAGATCGATTCACCAAAAATGCAATCCTAAAGAAAGGAAGATCTAAATTAGCGTAACGAAGTAAGGCAAAGCGTGAGACTAAGTGTAGCTTAAAATTTTGGGTTGTGATTGGGAGTGAAGGTAAGTCCGATCAATCTAGGGTTTGGAGTCAAATTAGAGAGAGAGAGAGAGAGAGAGAGAGAGAGAGTAATTGAATCAAAATCCTAAACAATTTGTGTAAAACGCCTTTGCACGGTGGCGGTTCTGAGCGCCAACGAGAATGCCATGTGCAAAGGAATGCAATGGCTGTGTCGCCTATTTATCTATCAGGCAGGCAGCCGACTGCGGGGCTTTGTCTAGAAACTCATTCCCAGGTTAGATTTTAGAAAGCACGCTATTCTTTTATTTTCTTTGTTATTGGTACAAATTTTTGTACATGTACCTAATAGTTATTCGAAACTTGAAAAAAAAAAAAGTAATGCTCCTTCATAAGATATTTTCCTTTTTTTAGTTATATGTACATGTACATCGCCAATTTATTTAATCAAAATGTCCATTCATAAAATTTTGAGTATGTAAAATATGAAGAATTTGTCGATCTCGTTACACTACTGTTTCTTTGGTCGTGCAAATGCGTAGACTCTGTGTCCATAAAATTTTGAGTATGTAAAACACAAAAGACTTGATTTAGAAAATGGAACTTATAAAAATCAAGACAAAAGCCATACAAGAAGAATTGAGATAAAATTATATAAAAAGAATATTTTACTAGATAAGGTAAAATGCTCATACTTATGTGAAGTCACCTTTAATGTAGGCTAATTGATTTTCTCAAACATTATCGCGAATTTGTCAAAGACATAGTACACGCGCAAAGCTCCAGATTCTTGTAAATGATTCTATACTTTGTATAGATGCACATATGGTAGAACAATAGATTATATATGTACATATTTGTTGTTTATGATGAAATAAAAAGTTCCACTTTTCCAAAAAAAAAAAAAAAAAAAAAGGACGACCAAAGAAGACAACCAATGAATTATATAGACTAGTAGCTGTGAACTATACAGATGCACGGGTAGCGCCCATCTCGCCGCTGTGTCATGAATATGATCTGCACGGATGGTGCCCATCTCGCTGCTGTGTTATAAATATGCTAAACTATTGTGAACCCACAAAGAAGCAAAAAGGAGTTATAAATCATTTGACCCCAACACCCAACGACCGCAACAAAAACGAAAGAAGTAAAAATACATCCCTATACTTGCAAATGGTTCAGAAAGCTGAGAGCTTTTGGTTGGTAAAGGTTCTTAGTTCTTACTGGAAAAACCCAAAAAGAATCACAAGCAGTAATATTTTCCATTCATAGTCATGTAAAGGTGGATATGTACATGAACAGTACCATGCAATCAAATATTCATTTCAAATCAAATCCCTGTACATATTCACAGACATTTTCTCCACTTTAACAAAAGAATAATGATATGGTATAATAACGAATGTGGCACATTAACCTTGTGCACCAAATCAACTCCTGATCTAACAGTTCATTTGGAAAAATCCCATATCAAAGACTTCAAACTTCCAAGTATCCTGTTCCATTTCAGAGATAAATGCATACATCAGAAACCTTTCCAGGCAGAAAGAACTTCATGGAAGACTTCATTAATCAGTTCTCTATCTGCACATTGCATGAAGGCATTAAATTCATCTCTCATGTCAAATATCTTACCGAACTTCACAAGATACAGCATGCAACTGCTCTTCAGTCTCGAAAGTCGATAAAGGGATGCATTTTGGAGCCTCTCCAGGACATTTGTCGTATCAACATCATCTAGAAGGCTTTCGTGACATGCGTCTTTCAAATCTGAGATATCGTACTTGTCGGCTGCTCTAAGAAGAGCCAACCTATAAGTCAGAAATTCATCATAGTTTATGTTCCCATAAATGTAGCTGAGAAAAACGTGGCAAGCTTCAATGGACATGTCGGTGATATTTATAGTGGACAGCTCTTCTCTTTGAGGTCATGTGAGAACATGCTCCTGAAAACAGGCGAATGCGAAGCAAGAACAGCACGGTGTGCTCTGATGCTTCCATCGGAAGCATGGATTACAATGTCGGTCTGAATACCTTCAGACAACATTCGACCAAGTGAGACCAATGCTGTTGCATTTGATTGCTTCTGTACATACCACGCACCGGACCAAATGGAAGAAAGTTCCCCACCCTGCATTCAAACTTCATTCTTTAGCAAGAGACATGCGAATTAATTTCAGAGAACTTTGTATTCGTCAAGTAACATGGCCCGTCTCATTTGAGGACCCGAGATGCACATTGTAGATGGTTTAATAATCTCAATTAAGTTTCATGTAGAGTCAAACATGAAATTTTTTATCATAACATTGTTCCACTAGGAGAAAATGAATGATAACTATATCCACTAAAGGACATGAAGGTGATTGTACGTTTGGAGACGGAGTCTTCAAATCAAGAAACTCAACGTCAATGATGAATCTCCCTGTCAGTGGAACATTAATTGACCAAACAAAGTCTTCGCTGTTCTTTAGCTGCTTATCTGTTACTTCTGCGAGTAAGATCAAAAAGGAGTATAGATCAGAAAGGTAGTTGGGTAAAAGCCAAGGAAGAGATATAATCGACTGGATGACTAAGCAACATATACCTGGATGTACCAAAGCCTTGCGATCTGACGCAGAAGAGACTATTCTGATTCTGAAAGATGCAACTGGGGGATTGTCTCTTGTTAAATTTGATATTTCTGGGTACAACTTAATCGACAGTGAACGATTCTTCTCCAAAGCTAAATGCCTTCAATATGCAACAACATCAAAATTCCACACGATAATTATAATTTCTCCAATTTATATGGCACAAAGAAAAGAAAATGTTTGCAGAAGCAACATACTACTGTTCTTCCTCAAATAAACAAGAAAAGCAGAAACCATTCTTGCAATTCATCTTGTTCATGAAAAATTCAATAAAGTTAAAGCAGGAACAAGAATAGTCAACTCTTGATTTGTGTAATCCTCCTGCTATCAAAACTGACTAACAAGTCTGCCCCCAATCTGCTCCTCCTCCCCCACCCCCACCCCCACATCAACCACCAAAGAAAAAAAAAATAGGACAATAAAAGAACAAAAACTCAAGGACCTCTGTATCTAATCCAATGTTCACAAGATTCAAAGTAATTGCAAAAGGCTTCTTTGATAAGGTAACCATCCTTAACGGCATAGTCATTTTTCACCCTTTGGTCACTAATTATACACCATATTCCCGTTTCATGTTCCACTGCTTTCTTCTGAAAAAAGAAGAGGAAAGAGCAAAATAAAATAGCAATGGAGAAGAAGGAGGAAGATCACATTCCTCTGTTTTCCTTTCAACTTCTTGAGCGACCTATACTTCTAGCAAATTGAAAAAATCAGATCTCATCTCCATAGTTATACATCATTCACATCTTTCTCCAATTTACAGAGGTGCGAAGCATTGTGTGTGTCAAAGTTTGAAAATTTTGCACCAAAAAAAAAAAATTTGTGAACATGAGTACAGGTTTCAACTTTTAAAGAGGGTATGTATTAGAAGGATTGCATGAGTTTGATATTTCATATTCTCCATTTTATTATTTATTTACTTGGTGAAAAGGGAGAGCAGTTAAACAAGCTATCAACGCACAGAAACCAGGAAACATTCTTTTGGCAAATCATCTAGTAGCATACATCTTCTGCTATTAATCACCAGCAACACCCTCCACCGGCAATGAATAAATGTCATCAAAGTTAACTAAGAGCAAATTATGTTATTCATCTGCTATTTTCTCCCTTTTTAATATTACCTATTTATCCCTATGTTATTTTTCAAACTAAACAGCCCCTCACGACAACACATACATAAAAATATCATATAGGAAAACCGTAAGATGTTCAGTGGAAATACTGTTATAAAAATGGATCACAAGCATGATTATGTTATTAAATCAAATGAACATAATTATCCGAAACACCTATGTCATTTTCCGTTTCTTATGCTTTTGGGGGAAAAAACAGAACAAAAAGAAGGAAAAACAAGACGAACAGGGGAAATGAAAAGTCACCAATTCCACTTGCCCATCTTGAAAGGATCGGACTTTCTGTAAGTGCAAGAGGCCAAATTGTCGATCCTCCATTGAGCAAGGCGAGAGGTAGTTTCAACCCTGTAAGCAGAATCCGTCATCCTAGAAAACACAAGTGCCGCCGTAATTTCATGGATACAATCCAACAATCTCAGCTCTCCAGGATTTCCCAGGTTTGCTGCTGCTGCTTTCTCCTAGAAAGATTCCCGCCTCTTTCTTCATAAACAACTCTAGATTTCCTCCTGAACTTCTATTCATCCACTTGCTACACTCTCTTATCACTTCTAACACTAGAAGATTCTTTCAAGTCAATAATAATAGATACCAATAAACATCTATGTAGTTCGGGTTTTCCTTAGATTCAGGGATGGCCCAGATCTTGTTTGAGGATTACGGACACGCAAGCCGTTGTTTTACGCCATTGATGGTGAAGGTTTCTTTTGTGGGGAGGCCCGGGGGGGGGGGTATGTGGAAAATGGGAACTTGTTTTGGTGATGTGCGCTGGACTGTAATGAACTTTGAGTTGGTGTGTGATTGTGGAATTCGATTACAAATTCAGAAAAAAAGGGGAATATGTGTAAGATTGGTGAATTCGGAAAGGAAAAGAACTCTACCATTTTGTCCCTTTCAAGCCAAGTATCCAACTTTGTGAATAAATTTTCATTTGTTTCCAGGAGCCGTGTGCCAAATTCAACGATGAAGGAACATATGTTTATTTCCTTTAAATGAAAAAGGGATCAAAGAAATCTTAAGAGTTGTTTCAGATTTGGAGAAGAAAGTGGTCTTACGCTTAAGTGAGAGATATGCAGTTCTCTTGAGGTATCACGTCATATAACCTTATAGATACTTTTGGGGAATCTTTTATTTATTTATTTTTTTTTTTGAGGAAAGGAACCTATTTTGTTTGGAAGTGGGAATTTCCAGGTCAGGCTGTGGTGCTGTCAATAATTAATTAATGGTACAAAACCTTGACACGGCTTCGAATCATAGAGTGGAGTAATCATATCTATGTTTAGGACAAGCACTGCAATATGAGATTACATAACATTCTCCAGTGCTATTGTAATTAAAAAGTGCTACAATGGTTATGTACTGTCATTTTTTATGACTCTCACAATATATTATATTATATTTTGTTAATAATTTAATAATGTAAAAGTTTTAATACAGCCTAACATATTGATTGTTGGTATTATCAAAATAAAGCATTCTTTTTTGCTTCAAGTATAATAGACATAAGGAATTTCTTGATGGATCAATTCAAGACCTAAATCAAAACGTCAGATGCAACATTACACATTCCTTGTTGACCAGAAACAATGACCATGATAGGGTTAGTTGCTAACTTTGTGTACCATTAGATGATGTTGTTCTGCATCAAGTTCATGATGGGATGATGAAAACAGGAGTGCGTTTTCCCTCAAAAAAAGTACCAACAAAGGTCTAACACAGAATAAATCAAATATGTTTTTTTGGAAGTTTGATCAGACTTTAGACGGACGTTTTTCCAAAATACAATGAAGGTCATTAATCTAGACCATGAGCCTTTTTGATCGTCCATAGATTCCGTCCAAATAAGTACATGTTCATTAGAAACATTTTGATCGATGGATCTGCGTCGCATACCAAATTCACCAACATGGTTTAAGTTATCATTCCAATTTTGATAAGAAACATAGAGGAATGCCCTAACACTTGAAAAGCCAAATTCATGTCTACAATCATGAAAGCTCAAAACTACAAATGCAACAACACTCATCGCTCATCCCACTCATATTGAACAATTTCAAATTAGTCTATACACGCAACTACAAAATTTTATTCAACAGAACAAAGTGATCAATTGGATTATGTTTGATACGAGAGTTGTCTAACTTATTGGCAATACATTCAATTGCATTTTGTTCTCTCACTATCTCCCATATTTGGTCTCTTCTTTCATATTCAAGGTACACAAAATCAAAGCAGTTATGGTATGTATAAAAAGTGGGTGCTTTTTTTAATTAATAAAAAAAGTCGGTGTTTGATTGTGCAAATTAATTTTTTTAAGGAAATTGTGCAAATTAACTATATATAATAGTTGGATATGCATACAACGCAATTTCTGTGTTAATCTCTATTAGTTAACGCTGTTTAATTAATGGGCCAAACGGATTAGGCAAATTGCGGATGTCCATCAGAAAACATTTAGATGGTCTCCATCATTTGGGTCGTTCAAACGCCCCATATATGATTTTCATTTGGGGGAAACTGTACCCCACCAATCGTTTAGGTTAAACTTTGATGAGGGAGTGGGTTCTCCCCCACCTGTACCGAGGCCCCTTAGCCCCCTTAGCTAAGTGGGATGTAAATTGAGAGATGTGCTCTACCGGCAGCCTTGCAAAGGGAGAGGACACACGAGACTCAGCCAATCGAGAGATGTGCTCCACCGGCAGCCCTGCAAAGGGAGAGTACACACGAGACTCAGCCAGCCCAGAGGCAACTCTGGTAATATTTCAACAAGGATTGTCTCTACACGGACTCGAAAATCAATAATTCTTAATCGTTTAGGTTAAACTACTCAACCTCTAGCTTCAAATCAATAATTCTTTTTCATTGTAATAATTTTTTGTTCCCCCGAATTAACCTTATGGAGCATCAGTGCCACCTACAATCTTTTTTTAAATACGCTCATACTTTTTGCCACCAACAGTGCGGCATAAAGCACACATGCAAATTTATTCATGTTTATTGGTCTACCCGAATATTAATATTACAATTATATATATTATATTGATCAAGCAATATGAAACTAAAATATTAGTGATAAACACGTGTAATCTTTTACTAAGATCACAGTATCTCAGTTACTAGGATCTTGGTAGACGTCAACTTATACTGATAGTGAAACTATTTGAATAGTACTATGGTAGTCAAACTATTTGAATAGCTGAGTCTAGGTAGAAGACATACATGCTATGATAATCAGACTATTTGAATAGCAGGTCGTGGTAGAGTTGTCGTATTGATTTGTTTACTGCAATGGGAATTATAAAGTTATTGTGATTCCGGTTGTAAAGTAATTTAAATATTGTGTTCCGGGTATATTTTGTTGGCTTTAGAATTTGATTAAACAAAATCCTTATTGAGAGGGAGAAAAATAAAGCAGCAGAAGTTATTAATCTCAAAAGATTTCACCTTAAATCCATAACAATAAAAAAAAATGTCATGCTACGTGAGTATAACACTTTAACACATAATGTCGCACATGAATCACTGCATCCTCTCTAGATCATGTGCAAATGTAAAAGATTAGTACAACTGTAGCGTCTTTTATAGCGTAGTCATACTTTTCTGGTGTTATATTCAGAACGTATTTTGACAAGAAGCAACCCAAGACGAATACAAATGAGCAAAATCTGACACAAGGTTGAAAGTAGTAGTTCAAAAGTAAAAGTAAATGAAATCTGGAGTTGTGCACCTCAAAGTTCTCAAAAGCCTCAAATTTTCTTAGTGGGTAAGCAATTACATATCATGCCAAAACTTAACAAGGTGGTGATGCTTTTAAGCAACAAAGGGACCTCCAAGAAATATTACAAATTTAAGCCATGATTTGCCTGGTCAAGCTGTTACTGGCAGAGCTTTTAGAAAGTTGAATAGGGCACAAGCCTCCTCTTTTCCTTCCAAAATTTCTTGCTTTTTCTTTGACACAACAAACCCACTAACTTTGTCTTTCTCTTGCCAATAACACAAAACTTTAGAACCCTCTAGCCCTTAACTTCTCACTATCAAGCACATCTTTTTACATTTCACTTTCCCCTATTTCACTTCCTACTTGATAAATAATACACAATCATTCACTTCCCCAGCTCTTTCATTGCTGGCTTGCTTCAGGGCATTCATGGATAAGGAACTGTCCCAAATTACCAAAATGCTTCCTGCACCACCACCACTACCAACTCTTCCACCTCCACCATCTCGGAAGCAATCAGCACCATCTCCACTCAAACAGTTCTTCACATCAAAGCAAATACAGGATCAACATCTTTTGCCACTAGAAATTTCACACAGAAGCCAGATTCAGTCAAGAAACTACACGAAACTTCGACAACCCCGCCGGACTAACCTGCTGGTCTGGTGTGGTGGAGTGGTATGTTTGATGTTCAGTATCATCCTAATTTTAGTGGGAGTAGCTACTTTGGTCATCTTCCTTGGCATCAAACCAAAAAATCCTGTCTTTGACACTTCCGCAGCTAGCCTGAATGTCATCTATATCGACTCCCCTGAGTTCTTTAACGGGGAGTTAACTTTTGTGGCGAATTTCTCCAATCCAAATAAAAAGTTGGATGTGAGATTTGAGTATCTGGATCTTAAGCTCTACTTTGCCAACAAACTAATAGCAGCAAAATCAATTCAGCCTTTTGAACAAAGAAGAGGCGAGACACGGCTGGTTACGGTTCAAATGGTATCAAGCCTGGTTTATTTGCCACCAAATCTTGCTCTTCACCTCCAAAAGCAGGTGCAGGAGAACAGGGTTGTTTATCAGGTTAAAGGGACTTTCAGAGTCAGGGTGAAACTTGGTTTACTGCAGTTTACTTACTGGCTGCACTCCACATGTTTGTTGGACCTTACGAGCCCACCTACTGGGACTCTAGTAGCCCGCATATGCACCACCAGAAAATCTTAAGATCAGTGCAACCCATTTGAATGAACTTCCTGCTATTTTATAGGAGATATAGAAGGGTGTAGCACTCAAGGTTTGAAATATGCAAGTCACTTCTAGTTTTCTTCAAGAGGAGGATGTTTTTGCAAATTACAGTGACAAAACACGTTGAGTTACAATTTCCTTCTTCAAAAGATTGTTGTAAAGCTGAACCAAATTTCCTGTTATCTAGTCTTCTTTAGAGTAATACAGAATCAACATATTTATGCTTATCTGTGAGCAAATCCATATTAGGTATTAACTCTGACTATGGAATTTCACTCTCTAAATTTTGGTAGAGTAGCACAGTAGGCCCAATGATTTACAAATACGCATTGAGTTTAGGAGGAAAGAGATGAATCAAATAGCACGCAAACAGGAAGGGAATGAGAGCACAGTTGGGGGGGGGCAGAAATTGTAGTAGTAATTGCCATTGTTCCCTCATAGTATCTAACTATACATTAGTATCCTGGTGAACCTTTTCAAATATGCAGTTATCTATTTCTTCACTTAGAAGTCCCAATCCCCCAATTATATTCTAGATCTAGGCTATTCCATCATCCCTTCAACCTTCCAGATGATGCTTCAACTGCAGGATGATTTGTCTTATTCTTTCAGGCCAGCTAAATCTTTTTAACGAAAGATTGATGAGGACTCGTGGAACTAAAGTTTGACTAGTTAAAAAGGCAGGACCAAGTGACTAAAAGACTCGCAACTTTTTCCTGAATCATGCTCCAATTATATCCTATACGATTCTAAAGCTAAGTTTCCACATTTTGCTGGAGCCCAGATCGGATGGAAACATCCACCATCGTAAGTGATATGGGTTACTAACATTATCAACATAATAGTTGCAAGGTATGTGAGGTTTCACCAATCACTTTTGTGCTAACACACAAAAATATGTGAACAGTCACAGCCTTATATTCAAATTCCTCTAGATGTTACAAGCTGTGGTATCTGGCTGCAGAAAGCGATGGGGCCAAAAGGAAGAACTGAACATATTCACGAATATCTAAACCAACAACCCAAGACAAAATCAAAATTAATATCAGAAACTACAATGGAAGGTTGATCAAGACAACAACAATCATCTTCAGTTAACACAGGTGACAATAATGTCACATCGCTGTCCTCAATAATTCTATACATCATAATAAACTTACTCGTCTTCTTTGACAAGGCCAAGTCAAGTGTTCAAAAATGTCTCAGACAAGTCCAATTAAGATTCCTTTTAGTTGGTAATAGCATTCAAGTTGTAATTAACATGTCGAGGGATCTATCCTTGATAAGTCGAGTAGATTCAAGGGAGCTCAACTTCATATCTTTCAAAATCCATTCTCAATTTTTCCTTCTATTCATTCTCTTTTAGCAGAGCAACTCAAAGATTCAGACCCTATTAGTCAATTACCTCAGGGAATCTGTTGAATTACTTCAGAGAAGTGTGATTCAGTCTTTTGGAATGACTAATGAAGAATTTTATTGCATATTCGTGGTTATTCTATCATAGTCACTGAACATAGTCACTGAACAACAAATCTTACAAAGACAAAATTGGTAATATACAAGTCTAAACAAAAAAACAGCAGTGGAAGCAAAGAAACCATCGGCCTGCGATAGTTCTAACCGTTCATTGAGAGACCAATACATAAGATTTTCATCACATCACCGTATGAACGGTGATTTCTGATGTATCTATAGCTTAAACTACCGGTATAGTCCAATTCCAAGAAGGAAAAAAGGCGAAAATAAAAAGAAAAGAAAAATCTTTCCTTTCCAAGCTTCAGTTATTCATTAACTTCAGATGGTGTCTTTGCCACGATTGACAGAGCGTGCAGCCCACTTTGCAGCTCATCTTGCAACAAGTCATATATCAATCTGTGCCTTTTAACCAAACTCTTCCTTTCAAACTCCCCAGAAACCACTCTCACATTAAAATGTGTCTCTCCATCACTACCCCTAGCCCCAGCATGCCCAGCATGCTGATATGAGATATCTTCTACTTCCAATTCAATTGGCTTCAACTCCCTCTCTAATTTTTCCTTAATCCTCAAACCCCTACTGCTCAATTCAACACTGGAACCATTATACCGTTTCACATCACCAGCAACCTCTGCAGAGCTAAGTCCACCGTTCGTATCCCCATTTCCTCCATCACTTTTCTTTGTCAATTTTGAATCATCAGCAGGCCCTTTTAATGATCCATTGCCCGCTGAACCATCCTTTTCAGCTTGCACGTACAATTGCATTGCCTTTTTCTGCATTAACTTCAACATATTCAAGAAACCATTATTCCTAGAAGGTGTAAGACTCTGTTGCAAACCAAGAAGCACCACGAAATCAGGGGATACTCTCAGGATCTCCTCGACAGGCCGTCCTGATAGGCCTTGAACAAGCAAAGCAGCAAGCCCTTTAGTAAGTAAGGAGTCAGAATCCGCCTGAAAGATCACATTTTTATCCGAGTCAAGATACGATCTGACCCAGACCTGTGAAACGCAGCCCTGCACTTTGTTCTCAGAGGTCTTGAACTTAGCATCCAAGGGCTCCAAGCTTCTCCCGTAGAACAGGAGCTGCTCATACTTAGCCCTCGGTTCTTCGACTCCTTGGAAGAGTTTGATGATTTCTTGAAGCTTTGGAGGCAATTCTTCAATCGGTTGGAGGGTAGCAGATGGGGAGGATGATGGAGTTGAAAATATAGGTTTTCTTGGCAATCTTTCAATCTTAAAGGGACTAACAGAGAAAACCCTTGTAAGTCTTGATGAAAACGGCGAAACTTTTAGGCCTTGCAAATTTGGTTTGACAGGCTGGTGGAGAAGGGTATGACGGATTTCAGATGATAATAGCCGAAAAGAAGGGGAAATTGACATGGGTTTTGCAAAATGAAGCCTGCAACGCGGAATTAGAGCTTCAAGTTTTGGTGGGTAAGATGACTTTCCTAGATTTTGCAGGTAGGAAGATGAGAGGAGTAAAGAATACGCTGGAGGAAGCCTTTGCTAAATTGACTTCTTTGTCCCACAACAAAAGGACATCTTATGTGTTGCTAACCTGCCAGAATGCACCCTCAACCAATATCACATATTGCCAATGCCAAACTCAAATATTTCACCTATTGAGAATGTGGAAGTATAAACCAAATACGTGTAACAATCTATATTGATATTTGAAAATCTAAATTTGGAAACAAAATTAAATATATTGAAGAATATAAAGTAGACAAACAAAGTATTGAAACGACATTTAATATGTAAAAAATAGCTCTCTATGTAAAAAAGAAAAAAGGTAGAAAAAGGCGGAGGGGAGGTGCGGGTTAATTTCATGGTGGCATTTTTATGGACATTTCATGGTTGAGAAATGGAAAAAGTAATATTTTAGCTCCCCTCGTGCAGAGAGCACACCCTGATGATAATAATTGTGCAATGGCATATACATGAAAAGTTCCAAAAGTTCTATAACTAAACCTATGATTAGGAGAAAAGAATCCAAATTTGATGATCTGTAAGTAGCTCAGTCAGTAACAGTTGACGTCAGCTAACTCTATAAGATCAACGTCAGCCACATTTGAATCAAGTACACAGTCAAGTCGCCGTGGTCCAAGGGGCGCAGGACGTCTCTTTAGCGTTGACAAAGGCCATAAGATAGCACCGATAAGACATCTCCTACGACGGAAAAGGCTGGTCACCTCAGCCTTAACCACTAACACAACATTGGTCGCAACGGTCTCCTCGACTCTAGTGATTGCCTCGGCCATCCCTAGCAGGTGGGCCATTGACACGGTGCTTATGGCCATTCACCTTTGCTCGATTAAGAAGACACCTGCCAAAACAAACACATGCCAGCAACAGTTTAGTCATGCAACTCGCCACGTGATGTTATTGGACGGCCATGCACAAACAAGACGTGACATTTGACACTCCTCTATAGCTCATCGACATGTACTGCCTGCCCAAGCCGTACAAAAAGTGCGCGACGTTCCATAGCCAAAAAAAGGGAAAATCCAACAAAAATACGCTTATATTATAAACAAGTCCAATTGGACTTGTTTATAACATGAGTTCATAGGATACAATTACACAATAACCAATGTGAAATATTTACACTATATATATTTTCTAATATATTCTGTAACATATATCATTTTCAGATCAGTTCGATTAATTGAAAAATGTATGGGCGATAATTTCTATAGTAACACTTCATTACTATGTTATAGTTCATGTATGAATAGTTCAAATACACGTTTCATTTAAAATATTTTTGAGGAACTAAGGAGATTTGAAACGACAAATTTAAAACATTCTCGCATCGTAGTTATGACAAATGAACCATAACAGAGGAACAACAACATCATTACCCATTGTGTAAAGACTCCTGCCTATGACGAGGTATAGAAGGTCGAACGTAAGTAACTATAACTATGTGTCAAAAACATATGGAAGTTGTTTTTCAATGATCTACAATAAAAATTATATCAAGCTGTATCGATCAACTGTTACTTTACAATATAGCAACCACCGGACATGGGTGAAAATTCCTCAATTCATAACAGCAACTCCAAAAAGGTTAGGATAGAAGGAAAAATCTAAATTCGTATGAGGTTTTAACATGAAAATAATGGGTCGCTTGTTTTGGACTTTGTTTTGTTATTATGGTTATGGTTTTTGACAGTATACTCTTCAACATCTTTTTTGGCTTTGTTTTTTATCTCTCATACATTTTATTATAGGAAAGAAACAATTTTTTTTTTACAAAATAATGACATTATCTATAAAAATCAAATACTCAAATTAAGAAAAACGTTACAAAAAATAAATAAATATCATAATGAATATTTTATATAATCTTATTGGTACTTTATTGTGCCAAATTTATACAGTCAAGTAAGTTATAACAAATTAAAAGAAGCATGACCTAAATCAAGAATTGCAACCACAACTACAAAATGATGATTAGAAACAACACATCAAATCATGATACATATTTTTATGGCATGTAGATTCGATATGATGTGATAGTTGGAAACTTTCAATATACACGTTGATGCCTTATGAGGTGGATCAGTCTTTTATGCAAATTGGCCCTTTTTGTCACTTACACCTCTAACTACTTAAGAAGCCTATTCGCAACTTACAATTTTGCTTATCATCTTTACGTTGTTTTTTGAGTAACAAGGATTAGTGCTTGAAGGAATTTTTAAGTCGATTGGTAGTTTTAAAATTAGACATGACAATGTATCCATGTTTTTTTTAAATATCCAAAAGATCGATTTTCATGAGAATTGCGTCAAGTCGATCAACTGCTACTTCACAATATAATAAGCGCAACCAATTTAATGAGTATTCCATCATATTCCAAAGTCAAGAAAGAGTCATTAGAAATAGAGTCAAAGACACACTCATGTGCTTTAAACTGAGAGAAGCTCTGCATCCAAACTAGACTGCTGATCAAAATGATGTTTGCATTGAAATCGTACTTAGTCAGAGTTTAGGGTACAAACAATTATGACTAATTACATTACGCAAATCGACAAATACAAATTGTACATACCACTTGAAGGATCAACTGGCATGCTGTGACTTTGAAGATTATAGTAAAGAAGTTGCAAATTCCAGTGGTTCATAAGACTTTCAACAGCTGCACTTCGAACACCAAAGGCTCCTTCGCATGAGACAAGAGGCTCCGTCTAGGTCCAAACTACAACCAAGAAACGCGACATGAGTGCACATATGCTGTATCATCTTACTATGATTCTTTCAGGACTATCATTTGTATAACATTCGAGCAAAAATTGGTAGATTCTTACGGTCCAGGAAGAGTAAAGAAAATAAGCAAACATGATGAAAAGAACACAAATATGACTACAAACCTCTTCAGGGATTGGTTCCAAGTTTTCACTTAAATAACCTACAGAAGGGGGTATTAATGCCCTTCGTTTCCCTGAAAATTATTCCATAAACTTGGTGAGTATAAATACAGAAATATTGCGGCAAGAGAAAAACGTTATACCCACCTCCAGCCTTCATGCCAACCAGAACCTCCTTCAATCCTTTGATTATCTGTGAGATTAAGTAACCAAATGTGTTAACATGTACAATCCCTTATGGCACTAGATAAAAGTATCATTCCAAACTGTTTGATGTTTTATAGATCATATTATGGCTCTGTAGTAAGCCGCCTAGCATTCGTTGGTTTGGAAATGATTCAGGGATAAACTGTCTCTGGTGATATAGGTAAAAACAAACACTTCCCTTTTGAAAACACTCGTTCAGATAAAGTAGCAAGAACATCTGAGCAACTTTGTTGGCTAAATATCTAAAGCCATCATACCTTTGTACTAGACACAGAATGCAGATTAGGTAACAGCTACCCAGTAACACGGAATCATTTATGTTGTGTAATTAGTTGTAGTGTGGATATGAAAACGCAGCTAACCTGATTCTCATCCAGTGGAAGCAGTATAGGATAGTCTTCCCCACTAAATTGATCTATGGTACTGCACGTCAAAATGAAAACTCAACATAATGCACCAAGTAATCAGAAGTGCAACAAGAAATAATAGTAACCTTAGAAGGTTCAAGTTCAAATAATGATAATAACGACAACAATCATCATGCAAAAAAACTGATTGAAATAGAAAGACATTCACCTATGAACAAAGTATCCATTGGACCTCCGGCAAACATAATTGATTTCTACGGTGTCACCTTCGCGAGCTTGTGGCCCATCCCCCTCAACAATTTCTTTGTAACAGAACAGAAAAATATGTCAGAAAAAATTACTATTTACTACTATAAATTCGAAGTTTCAATATAAACCCACAAAAAACTATGTTATGCTGTCATGCTAAGTTCTTCTATCTCTATGATGAAACCTTTTCCACCAACAATCTTGTCACTTGCAAGGAAATCCAATTCAGAGAATGAGACTTTTACCTTGAATTTTGACTCCACTAGGCAGCTTCAATATCCTGGATGCTTTGAATTCCAAGCAGCAATCACATACAAGAACAAGGCAACCCTATATGAATCTCTACTAAATAAAAACTATTAACCTTAGTATGATATCAGCAGCGTTTACCTAGGTGCATCAGATTCCGTCATCTCTTGCATTGGCGCGGCAAGAATCCAATTGGCATTTTGAAGTCCCATCACATTGAACGCGATCAGCTGCAAAATTGACCTTCTTAGCACCACATTGATATTGACAGACGTAAATTTCCCACCAGATATGTTAGGTGTAGCACACCTAAGCTGTCGTGAGCGAGTATGTCTGCAAAAACAATTGTAAAATAAAAGAATTAAGTAAAACAGATAACGTAAATTGAAGAAATTTGTCTTTCAAATGAATTACAAATGTTTAGCTCGATCAAGGGACACGATTTCAGCTGATACAGTGTCGGTGAAGATACAAATTGCAGCCCACGTCATTCAAACAATAATTTCAAAAACAACCAAGAATTACAAGGACATCAAGAATTACAAGGACATGACAGAATAAAATGCGTAAACCAAAACCAAGAGAAACTAAAGTTTAAAGGGGGCTAAAAGATATTGATGAGATTACCGTACAGAGAAGAAAGAGATGGTGGAAAAGGGCTCAGGTGATGAGTTGCCATTGTTCCGCAGTAGGCAGACAGTTTTGAATTTCCCAAGTGGAAGAAGACCCTCATTTCCCAAAACTGGAGTCTTCAAGATAAGAACGATTGTATTTCAAGAATTATGGGTATACGCCTTTTTTTTCTTCTCCTTTTTGCCATGTGGGTATAATCTTTTTTTTTTCTTTTAAACGTAGAGTTTTTTTTCCTTCTTTTTTTTGGAAATAACGTAAATTGTTCTATGTCATAATATAATATACCAGACCTAGCTTGATTAATTGTTCTATGTCATAATATAATATAAATTCATGGTAATACAAATGGGTGCATAGGTATTAATTGTAATACAAATAATCATACGGCTTTACCAATTTCTTTACAAAATAAATATATCAATACAAATACGTTGTCACGCATATAAAATAACAGTATTATGAAAATTTTAACGTACCGACTTTTCATGAAGGAAAAAAGAGAGTAGAGAAAATAGAAAAACTAGTGACTTGAATAAACATAAATTAGTGGATAGAAGGATCTAGAAACCCTACGACAAACCCTCTATATAAATGCATACTTTCCGTTTATTGTTATCCGCTGCTTCCTGCTGTCAAATTCAAAACCCTAGTCGTCTCCTCTGTTGTAGATTTTCTATCAAGATTAAAGCCGATCCTGTAGCGCAATGGCAGATACTGAGACGTTTGCTTTCCAGGCCGAGATCAACCAGCTGTTGAGTTTGATCATTAACACCTTCTACAGCAACAAGGAGATCTTTCTTCGGGAACTAATCAGCAATGCATCCGACGTAAGTACGCTAGCACTATTTTCGTTTATTTTCCCTGCATCCTTTGCGTATAGTTGGATCTATTGTTGTGTTCCCCTGTTAGGAGGTTATGGTTACATGGGATAAATATATTTTGGATCCGTAGCTTCTCTTTATGCTGTTTTAATATGTTACAGACGTGTCTCTGGTACTGAGAACATAATCGATTATTGTTTGTCTGATGGTCTATTTCACTTATGTTGTGGTGTGTGGGAACGTGTTTGCGTTATGTGTATGAAGTGTTTTGGCTTGTCTGGTGTGATTTAAGTGAGTTCTCTATTTCTCTACGTATTTCTTTTCCTGTAGGTGATCTAGGCAGGACAGGTTGTGTGTTTTCTTTTTTTGAGTCGCTGTAGGAAAGGGTTGATATATTGATTGGCAGTGCAAAATTTACTACCATCTCTTATTCTGGAACGATTATGCTAATATATGTTAGCCTTGGAGGGTCAAAATTAATGAACTTTTAATTTGTCTTTAGTTGAAAAAGGCCCCCATTTCGCGTAGACGTGCATAAAATTTTGCTGCAGAGTCAAAGAGCTTATATGTAGGTCTGATCTGAATGGTAACCCAGTCAAAGTTATTTTCATTACAGACTTGGTCTGTTTGCGGGTGTTTAACTATAGCTTTCAGTACATTCATCATTGAAAATGAATTGTATTTGTGTGTAACAAAAAAGTGTGGATTGGTTAAGCAGACAGTGGCAGTTTGTCTTTATGATTATTGTATGTCTCTCTGTGAAACTCCTTGATGCTAGAATGTTAATGTAAATTGCTCTGGTGCAGGCTTTGGATAAGATCCGTTTTGAGAGTTTGACTGACAAGAGCAAGCTGGATGGCCAACCTGAACTCTTCATCCATATCATCCCAGACAAGACCAACTCTACCTTAACCATCATAGATAGTGGTATTGGGATGACCAAAGCTGGTAAGTGTTGTATACTTGTGTGAGCTTCCAGTGAGGTGGACTTAACATTAAACTTATTGTGCTTTGTAAATTTCATTCAGATTTGGTCAACAATCTTGGAACAATCGCAAGATCTGGGACCAAGGAATTTATGGAAGCTATTGCTGCTGGTGCTGATGTTAGCATGATTGGGCAGTTTGGTGTGGGTTTTTACTCCGCTTACCTTGTTGCTGAGAAGGTTATTGTTACAACAAAACACAACGATGACGAGCAGTATGTGTGGGAATCCCAGGCTGGTGGTTCATTCACTGTTACAAGAGACACGTCTGGTGAAGTTCTTGGTAGGGGAACCAAGATCACTCTTTTCTTGAAGGAGGACCAGCTTGAATACCTTGAGGAGAGGAGGCTCAAGGATTTGGTTAAGAAGCACTCTGAGTTCATTAGCTATCCGATTTCCTTGTGGGTTGAGAAGACAACAGAGAAGGAAATTTCTGATGATGAAGATGAGGAAGAGAAGAAGGATGAGGAAGGGAAGGTTGAGGAGGTAGACGAAGAAAAGGAGAAAGAGGAGAAAAAGAAGAAGAAAATCAAGGAAATATCACATGAGTGGAATTTGATGAATAAGCAGAAACCAATCTGGATGAGGAAACCTGAAGAGATTACCAAGGAGGAGTATGCAGCTTTTTACAAGAGCCTCACCAACGACTGGGAGGAACACTTGGCAGTGAAACACTTCTCTGTTGAAGGCCAGCTGGAGTTCAAGGCTGTTCTCTTTGTTCCAAAAAGGGCACCTTTTGATCTCTTTGACACAAAGAAGAAGCCAAACAACATCAAACTTTATGTGCGTCGCGTGTTTATCATGGACAATTGCGAGGAGTTGATTCCGGAGTATCTGAGCTTTGTCAAGGGTATTGTGGATTCTGAGGATCTTCCTCTTAACATCTCTCGTGAAATGTTACAGCAGAACAAGATCTTGAAGGTCATCCGCAAGAACTTGGTCAAGAAGTGTATTGAGCTTTTCTTTGAGATTGCCGAGAACAAGGAAGACTACAACAAGTTCTACGAGGCTTTCTCGAAGAACCTAAAGCTTGGTATTCACGAGGATTCTACAAACAAGGGTAAAATTGCTGAGCTGTTGCGCTATCACTCAACAAAGAGCGGTGATGAAATGACTAGTCTGAAGGACTATGTAACCAGGATGAAGGATGGACAGCAGGATATATACTATATTACTGGTGAGAGCAAAAAGGCTGTTGAGAATTCTCCCTTCTTGGAAAAATTGAAGAAGAAGGGCTACGAGGTTCTTTATATGGTTGATGCCATTGATGAGTATGCTGTAGGCCAGTTGAAGGACTTCGAGGGAAAGAAGCTAGTTTCTGCTACTAAGGAAGGCCTTAAACTCGAGGAGACTGAAGCTGAAAAGAAGAAGAAAGAAAATCTAGTAGAGAAGTTTGAGGGCTTGTGCAAGGTTATCAAGGATGTTCTCGGTGACAAGGTTGAGAAAGTTATTGTCTCCGATCGTGTTGTGGATTCTCCTTGCTGTTTAGTCACCGGAGAGTATGGCTGGACTGCAAACATGGAGAGGATTATGAAAGCCCAGGCTTTGAGGGACTCAAGCATGGCGGGTTACATGTCCAGCAAGAAGACGATGGAGATCAACCCAGAGAACTCCATCATGGAGGAGCTTAGAAAGAGGGCAGATGCGGATAAAAATGACAAGTCTGTGAAAGATTTGGTTCTCCTGCTTTTCGAGACTGCACTTCTGACCTCAGGTTTCAGCCTAGATGAGCCCAACACTTTTGGCAACAGGATCCATAGGATGTTGAAACTAGGGTTGAGCATTGATGATGCTGCTGACGCGGAAGAAGAAATGCCTCCACTGGAAGAAGGCGATGCTGATGCTGAGGGAAGCAAGATGGAGGAGGTTGATTAAATCTGTAGTATTTTAATATTCGAACAAGTTGTTTTCAAGTTTTCCCTTTAGAATTGACAATGATGTGTTGGAATTAATCTCTTTTGTGAGATATCATTTTGTTTTGCATTTAAGATATGTTATTACAGAGATCATTTGGATGTCTACTAGTTGTGCTGAAGTTATGCAAGTATTTATTATCTGCTGGATAATTGGCAGCTTATTGGTTATCGTAGTTTCTTGTTGGATCAGGAAATTTTTTGATAATGAAGTGTTGTTTTGGTGTTTTGAAGTACGTGGAGAAGAATCAAGAAAAACAATACTAATTAGGATATATGTGTGAATTGTGATATTCCTGGTAGTGTGTTTTGTGCACAAGTATATGGAGAATATCTGCAATTGCAGGTGAGCCTGATGTAACCATGCAAATGTCAGTAAAATGATTGATTTTGAGTTTAAAAAAAATAGTTCTTTGAAAAATAGCCACCTGAGCAATGAACTCATTGAAACTCGAGGGATAGGATCCCTCCGTTCCCCCTTTACCGCGTACGTGACCGTGTGGCACGTGGCAAAAAGGGGGAGTGCCCTCATCCAGTCTCACCAGCAAAAAGGGGGAGTGCCCTCATCCAGTCTCACCACCTCCTACTGCTGCCACATGTGTCCTGGGCCGTACGGTGACTCACCGCGCGGTGAGAAGATCTCATCCCGAAACTCTGAAAGGTTGTGATTAGCACCACATTTCGGATAATGCCTCTTTCTATGTGATTTAACTTCAAATTACCGGATGTTTGGGCAAATATTTACAGTATGCTCTGACTCTATATTTTAATCTTTAACATCATGGTTGTCAATATAATTTCTAATAAGTTGTGTTCTAAATATTATTTTACCAGTTTTTTTTTCAAATAAAAATTTAAAGAAAATAATTATTGACCACTATGATATCAGTGGTTAGACGAATACATCATCATGATCCTGATGTTACATATATTGAGATTTCGATGGTTAGATATTACATCACCAAGATATCAGTGATAAATATATTTGGATCACAATGTATGTATATTAATTTTATAAAATGATGCACAACAGTAAAGCTTGTCACACAACCGAAGACCTAGTGTATAACTATCATGATATAGTTAGTCCAGGGAGAAATTTTAAAAAAAAATTTTTGTGTTGAGACTTCAAAATAAAAAGAACAAGACTACCACTTTATACACCAACAAAGTACTAAAACCAAGCCATTAGCATATATAATACAATGATTAACTTGTAACTATTTTATGTTTCGTTTGTTTAAGGGACATCTTAATTTTAGACTTGTTTATGATGTAAGTAAAATTAAACGAGACCTGAAATATGTGTGTAATTTTATGTTAAAAACATAAAGATAAAAGATGTTACCTTTTGTCCGTGACCATTTATGTTGGTAGAAAGTAATCTTCATATATTTTATAGGCTAAAATGGTCTTTTCGTTTGTCAAATAAAATGAAATTTGGTCTAAGAAGTCAAGAGTTCGAATCTATGGACAATCACATTATGGGTGTTTCAATGCTGCTACACTTCTGTCTAGCTTACGGGAGGACAACTTATATAGGTCATTACGTAAGTCTTCACCCAATTTAGAAGGCCACTGGACTGTTGATTTGCATCTTCTACAATGTTCTATGAAACTGAAGCGGTGTATGACGAGAGAATGACTTTTTTGTCTAAATAATAGGAGAGTTATTTCTAGTGAGAATACCCATACAGCGGATTTTGTCCCAAATTTCAAACAATTCCGTATTGGGCCACAACTTCGACCGCCTCTAATTAACCCGAAGTTCGATGGTCCAATTTTACGCCTGCAGGCCCATACTCTAACATCTACGCTATATATCATATTGGTCGGAGTTTTTGCCCCGACGTTTCAACTCAATCGACATAAAATTAGGGTTTCTATCTGAATATTTGTCTGTTAATTTTCTGATTTTGTACTGTTGGCCATCTGATTACCATTAAGTTTCCAATTTGAAGAAGTTCTGCTTTAATCTGAATGGGGAGGAGAAAGGAGCGCCGTCTCGCAGCTAAGGGCGCTGCCGGTCGTAGAGTAAAGCTCGATCTTTTTGCGGAACCCTCCGGTATGTTCATATATACGATATGGTAAACGAACATGGAATTCTTTTGTATGCATGCGTATATTTACAGCTTTGAACCCTCCAGATCATTCATGTCTTTTTTTTTAAAAAAATATTATTGCAAAGGGCTACCGCTAACTAATGATTTTTTTGTGAAACCTTAATGGTTGGGTGGTGAGATGGTTAGGTAATAGCTTGGTTTATTTGACATTCTTTGGCTTTCCTACGAGCTGGAATTTCAAAATGATGGAAAAAGTTTTCATTATTCATGAGAAAGTGCTATATAGTTGCATGGTGCTGATTATTGATACTGTAACTGGCTCTGCCTTGCTAATTAGTATTTACCAAGGTTGTTGGTATCCTTTTTCCTGTTGTAGTCATTAGTTATTACAATTTTAATCCGATGTTTCCCTGTGTTATTTTTTTTTGTGTTTTTTGTCCTTTATCCGATATTTGTTTTGAAGGTAGCTAAAACAACTTGCTTATCACATCTAACATTGTTTTTGTTTGCATTTTGGTCGACTACTAATATAAATTTTCTCAGCAGTAGCATTGGTTGTTACCAAGTTATACATGTACGTACATCATGATCGTACTATGGCTTCCTGTACATTGTTTCACATGTTTGAAAAATCTTTTAGCAAAGACTTGCTGAAATTTGTTGATGTGGAGGGCGTATTTGAGTTTACTTAAAGAACTGTGGGAGTTCATCATCTGTTACTTGTTCACACATTAACTTGTCATGGGTGTTTTTACTTGAATGATCTTCTTGCTTGTTTTTGTCAATATATTTATGTGTTTGATTACAAATTCCAGGAGTTTTAGGTGTCGAAAATGAAGTTGAAGGGGATGATGATACCAAAAATCAATTGGGGTTATCCAGTTCACCTTCTTCTTCAGGTGGGTTCCGTCACTTTTCCTCAAAAGGACTGATCTTTGTAGAGAGGACATGATTTGACCGCTTAATATTGGTGGAATATTAATAATTTACCAAGTACAAAGAAATGTTGTTTGTGCATCAAAAGATTTAACAGTGTGGCTGTGGTATTGAGAACACTCAAATGGTCATCAGCTTACGTCAGACTCCTGCCATATTGAATTATTGGTTATACCTCTGACATGTGATGTCTTTATCCGGAGGCATCATTGATGGCAATTTGGAGTACAACAAGGGTGCTATACCTTCCTCGGTTCGTATATCTCTGGCTTATATCCGTTTACTGTCAACTGACGATTGTCCAATGTTTGACAGGTGACAATGGCGGATATTTCAAGTTTTGTCTGATATTTTTTATTTTTTATATAAATCTAAGAGTTTGCTTTTTAATTTTCGGCTTGTTGGTCTTTGATGTTTCAATAATTGTTATTCTGCATTTTGCCTTTTTTTTTAATGTTGTTATTGGTTGCTGCCATACCAGATTTCTTGTGTCCTTCTCAAGGCATTTGGTGTCTTATTTTCTTGTACACAGGTAAGCAACCAGAGAATCCTTTGGCCCTTCTGGGACAGTACAGTGATGATGAATTGGACGGACATTCAAGCGGCTCAAGTGGAGGACAGAGCCGGGATGCTGTTCAAGATTTGACGGTTCCCCTCGATAACTCGGTAATACACATGCACCATTATCTCGTTATAGATATATAATTCATATTGAAATTGGATTCTTGATTGATAGTCTGGCTGCTGTCCTCACTTGAAATGTGAGGCGCATTTGTGTCTTAGACAAATTATTGTCTTCATTTTTATTGCCAACTGGGTAAGTGCCGAGATACTCCATGTGGTTCAATATGAGACGACACTGTTTTGTTTTTTTGGAATTTAAAATGATTGAGCGTAATTCGAGCCAGGAAAAGAAAGACTATCTGCAAAATATTTTGTCAGGGTAATTTTCTTAGACTAATTTCCTGTTCTATTAGGGAGGAATTCAATTTGTATATTGCTCCCAATGAATATATTCTATTCACTGAAGTAGATCTAGTTGGAAAATCAGGCTAGGATGCTGAATACAGAAATGGTATTTTTTTTTAATTCACTCGGGGCTTCTTTTTCTTTTCTCTATACGTTGTGCACATCGTCTTGTATTTTCTGGTTTCAGCATTGAGTAGTCAAACTGAAATTCGGCCAGCAGGTATGAAAGGAAAGAATTGATATTTCCTTCTTGAATTTCTCCAACAAATATTACAAGGAATATATACTTGATGACATCTATCAATCCCCACAATCAAGGGATGTGTACTAAAGCTAATAAAAATTATATCCTATCTAGTCAAAACCGAAATTTCCCTATTTACTCCTTCCTAAATAACTCCCTATAATTATGCTAGTCTTCCTTTTAATCATACAATTACAATAAATACAAATACACAATTATCACATGCCTAAAATTTCTCTTCAAGAAAGAAAACGGTCCGGTTGGGGTCATTACACCCAACCGTGCATCATGCCTTGAATAGTGCTATCAATAACTCCAACATTCCCCCTCAAGCTGGTATGTAGATGTTGCTCATGCCAAGCTTGCTGATTAAGCCCTCGAAATTCGGTCTATGCAGTCCCTTTGTTAGCACATCCGCCACTTGTTGTTTAGTTGGAATATAAATCATAGTGAAACTCTTGTCGTCAATTTTTTCACGAATAAAGTGACGATCCACCTCAACATATTTAGTACGATCGTGATGAACTGGATTATGAGCAATGCTTACGGCAGCCTTGTTGTCGCAGTATAGCCGGGTCGGCCCAGCCACCATGATGTGTAACTCATCTAGAAGTCGCTTTATCCACAGCCCCTCACACATTCCATGAGCTAGTGAACGGAACTCAGCTTCAGCACTACTTCTCGCCACCACACTTTGTTTTTTACTACGCCAAGTAACCAAGTTGCCCCAGACATAAGTACAGTACCGGAAGTCGATCTCCTATCAACCACAGAACCTGCCCAATCTGCATCAGTAAATATTTCGATACTCCTTTCTTCCTTAGTGCCGAAAAATAGTCCTCTGCCCGGAGTCCTTTTTAAGTATCTAAGAATTCGGAGTACAGCTTCATAATGCTGAGTTCTTGGTGAATGCATGAATTGGCTCACCAAACTTACTGCAAAAGCAATATCAGGGCGTGTATGTGATAAGTAAATAAGCTTACCAACGAGGCGTTGGTACCGTTCACGATCTACCTCTTCGCCCTCATTCATATCCAACTTTACGTTCGGTTCAGTTGGTGTTGCTGCAGGTCGGCAACCCAACATTCCTGTTTCCTGTAGCAAGTCCAGTACATATTTCCGTTGAGATATAGAAATACCTGAGGAGTTCCTTGCCACTTCCATTCCTAGGAAGTATTTTAGTGGTCCCAAATCTTTCATCTCAAACCTGCTGCTCAGATATTTCTTTAAGGAATCAATCTCACCTTGTGCATCACCTGTGAGGATAATATCATCAACATAAACTATCAAAATAGCACGTGTTCCTTTCGGGGTGTGTTTATAAAAAATGGAATGATCTGCCTGTGATTGTTTAAACCCTTGTGTTTTAACTGCCTGAGTAAATTTACCAAACCATTCACGCGGGGATAGTTTCAAACCATACAATGATTTTCGCAGTCTGCAAACTAGATTTCTCCCCCTGGAACATCCAGGTGGCAAGTCCATATACACCTCCTCATGAAGATCACCATTTACAAAGGCGTTTTTAACATCTAATTGTTGAAGTGGCCAGTTCAAACATGCCGCTAAAGAAAGTAAAATCCTTACTGAATTTAACTTAGCTACCGGTGCGAATGTCTCATTATAATCAATGCCAGATACCTGTGTGAACCCTTTAGCGACTAGTCTTGCCTTATACCTGCTAATACTCCCATCTGCATTAAACTTTACTGAGAACACCCATTTGCAGCCAACTGGTTTTTTTCCTTTAGGCAGTTCTACCACCTCCCATGTATGATTTCGTTCCAGTGCCTTTAATTCCTCCTGCACTGCATCTCTCCATTCCTTGTCAGCAAGTGCTTCACTAATATTCTTAGGAACTTTAATGTTAGATACCCTTGCAGTAAAGGCTGAAAACTTGGTAGATAACTTGCTATTTGAAACAAAATTCGAAATGGGATGTTGAGTACATACCCTTTTCCCTTTCCGCAGTGCAATAGGTAGATCCAACATATTCTCCTCATCACAAGAGACAGAAATTGGCTCGGAGGATTGGAATCCTAGTGGAAGGTCCATGTCCTTATCAACCTGAGTTTGAGGTTTTCGTGAGTAGATGATTATAGGAGGGCTGTGTTTTGGACGAGGAGCAGTTTCTGAGGATTGTGTTGGGCTGGAATTCGGCTGAGGACTGTTTGGTTCGGTTGAATGGTTCAGTTCGGCTGAGGCGTTTTGTTCGGCTGAGCCGTTTGGTTCAGCCGCAGATGGCACGGACACGGGCTCACTGCCCGGAAAGTTTGGGATGGGCAGTGAGTCGTCACTATGAGGGAGTACAGTTTGGTCAAAGGATGAGATTATGTCAGGTTCATTTGTGTTGGATTTTGGGAAGTATGATTCGTGTTCGCGAAAAAATGTGTCCAAGGTGACAAACATTCGACGGAGGGTAGGAGAGTAACACTTATATCCCCGTTGAGTAGGAGAGTACCTAAGGAAGACACACTTATGAGAGCGCGGATCCAATTTAGATGTGGTAGGATTACGATCATGGACGAAGACTACACAGCCGAACACCTTTAGTGGTAGATTAGACCCTTTATGAAATAGGGGATAAGCTTGATGAAGGAGAGAGATAGGAGACTTGAACTGAAGAGGTTTTGATGGAAGTCGGTTTATTAGATGACACGCTGTAAGAATTGCTTCGCCCCACAAATAAGTAGGAACGTGCATAGTGAACATTAGAGCCCGGGCTACTTCTAGTAGGTGACGATTTTTACGTTCAGCTACACCATTTTGTTGTGGTGTATCAGGACACGAACTTTGGTGAATAATACCTTCAGAAGATAGATATGTGTTCAGAACTTTGTTGAAGTACTCTGTGCCGTTGTCTGTACGAAGGATTTTAATTGATGTTTGAAACTGAGTTTTTATCATAGATTGGAAATTTTGAACAACAGTGGCTACCTCTGTTTTGTCTTTGAGGAGATAGACCAAACATACACGTGTATGATCATCTATGAAGGTAATGAACCATTTGGCACCCGAAATACTTTTTACCCGGGATGGACCCCAAAGATCACTATGCACGAGATGGAAGGGGGCAGACGGAATGTGTATTTTTGGAGGGTAATCATTTCGAACCTGTTTAGCAAAAATACAAGCATCACAATTTAGAGAAGACAACTGCTTATTACTTGCTGGAAATAAGTGTTTAAGATAGCTAGCACTGGGATGTCCCAATCTTTGATGAAGTAGTAGTACATCAGAATGTTTGAGAATAGAAGTATGAAGTACAACATTTTTTGAGTCTAGAAAGTGATTGGAATCCTCAAATTGATAAAGCCCATTTATTTCTCTAGCAATGCCAATCGTCCTCCCCGATTCCTGCTCCTGCAAAACACAAGTTTGGGCAGAAAACTTAGCAATACAACTCACATCTCTTGTAAGCTTGCTAATAGAGATCAAATTACAAGTCAATCTTGGAACATAAAGTAATGATTTGAGAACAAATGATGGTGACACCTTCACCGACCCCTTTCCCTTAACAAGTGCAAAAGTTCCATCTGCCACTTTAACTTTTGAAATTTCGGCACTTGGCTCATAGGTTGTAAACAAGGAGGCATTACCTGTCATATGGTCAGTGGCTCCTGTGTCTAAAATCCAAGGTGAGGTATCCACTAGATTAACCATACCTTGTTGGGTTGTTGTATTCGCCGGCGGTATCATCTCGGATTGAGTTCTTAGAAGGGACAGCAGTTGTTCGAGTTGTGACTGATTTAGAGCTACCTGGTTGTTGTTGTTGCATGGGACCGTCTCCTCGGCAACAGCAGTTAGCCCACGACCATAAGACTGAGAAGGCTTCTTAGGTTTAGAATCAGAGGGCTTACCATGCAACTGCCAGCATTTGTCTTGAGTGTGTCCAAGTTTGTTACAGTGAGAGCAGCGTGGCCGGTTGTTGGAGCGTGGACCGGACCCTTTGACAAACATGGCGGACACATCTCCAGGACGCTCCATGAGGGACGGCGCCTCCCTCCTTTCACCTAGCATCACTCTCCGTCTGCTTTCTTCTCTCCGCACTTCTGCGAACGCTTCACTGAGTGAGGGAAGAGGCCTCCTGCCCAATATACGACCCCTCACTTCATCCAACTCCTTGTTGAGACCAGCTAAGAATTCATACAAACGTTCTTTCTCCAAATGTTCTTTGAATTTTACATTTCCTTCAAGGTCACCCCAATCTGCCTCATAATGGAGGTCAAGTTCTTGCCAAAGAGTCTGTAAGGTGTTGTAATATTCTGTGATACTCATTCCTTCCTGACGAATCTCCTTAAGTTTGTTTTTTATTTCAAATACCTGAGAGGCATTTTCAAGATCTGAGTAATGTTCATGGACAGCATCCCAAATAGCTTTAGCAGATCGCAAGAAAAGATAGGAACGACTGATGTGTGGCTCCATAGAATTGATAAGCCATGACATAACCAGGGAATTATTGAGTTCCCAAGCCGGATAGTTTGGGTCGGTGCTTTCTGGCTTTTTGGCTTGGCCAGAAATGAAGGCCAACTTTCCCTTACCACGAAGGACCATCAGGACTGACTGAGACCATAACAGGAAATTCTTTCCATTTAGTCTGTGATTGGTGATTTGAAGGGAAGAGCTCTCATTTAGGGTTTGTTGAAAAGTCTGATCGGTGGGGTTGGTTGCCGCCGTACCGGCGGTGGATGAGGAGGAGGAGGCGGCGGTGCTCATCTCTATTATGGATGAGAAGAATTTTGGTGTTTAGAGTGTTTACTGCTTTGGCTCTGATACCATGAAATTCGGCCAGCAGGTATGAAAGGAAAGAATTGATATTTCCTTCTTGAATTTCTCCAACAAATATTACAAGGAATATATACTTGATGACATCTATCAATCCCCACAATCAAGGGATGTGTACTAAAGGCTAATAAAAATTATATCCTATCTAGTCAAAACCGAAATTTCCCTATTTACTCCTTCCTAAATAACTCCCTATAATTATGCTAGTCTTCCTTTTAATCATACAATTACAATAAATACAAATACACAATTATCACATGCCTAAAATTTCTCTTCAAGAAAGAAAACGGTCCGGTTGGGGTCATTACACCCAACCGTGCATCATGCCTTGAATAGTGCTATCAATAACTCCAACACAAACATATATCTAATTTCAAATACCTTCCAACTTAAGGAAATTTGTATACCTTTTGGAACCATGATTCCGATGATGATTGTTAACCTTTTATTAATGAGAATATTTGGATTCATTTGATCTAAATTATGTGATTAGGAAAACATGAGACAATAAAATATCAGTATAGATAACATAAAACATTAAATATTTTACTCATTTTCATTCATGTAGCTCTTTTATATAAGATATTTTGGTTGTCAAAAATAGTGTCATTATTTTGCGCAATAAAGTTGTTTCTTGCGCATGATGGGAAAGTATGAAAAAAGGTGAAATAAATCTCTATTGGGAACTTTGTAGATCAAAAATCATGATCATAATATTGGACCTAATGGTAGCTAGTGTTCTTATCTTAAAAATGTTTTGTGACGCCACTTAATCTGTTTGGTGTAGGCTACAAGTACTTAAAAGCTTTTCAAAAATAGTGAAAGGTCATATGGGAAGGAAAACCTTTATTAGTGATTATGGGAGCTTTTTGCTGCAACTAACTGTGATTTGCCCATTTCTTTTTCTTTTTTGCTCTCGAGGTGTTTGCTGCATCGTATTCTCTTCCAGCATGGTTTTTTTTTGGTTGTTTGTGGATAGGTTCATATGTGTAATCATTGTTATCTTTTTCGGACAAGTTTTGGCACAATGTACCTGGATCCACTTTGATTTTCTTTTGGAAGCTTCTATCTTCGGAATTTATGTGCTGGTATTTTTCTTGATGATGCCGACAGCTGTTGCTAGTGAATTTGGTCTGCAGTGCAGAATGTCTGCTTACTTGCCAATATGCGCACATATGTTTCTTTTAATATTAGCTTTACCTGTGTACCCTAATTACATTGAAATTTCAGGCACAGAAGTCTACTGCGCATGAAATTGTCAGTTCTGGAATGAAAGAAGTGACTGGTTATAGCTCCCTCGAGGGTGAGCAACTTGAAATGCCAAGTAGCCCTGCTTTGATAGAATTGGTGGAGAAAAGAGAGGACAGTCATCCTACAGAAGGCTATGTGACTAGTTCAACTGTTATGCTGAGAGAAAGAGATGTGAGCAAAAGATCGCTGGCAGCTGTTGGTGCTCAAGATGCTCAAGGTGTTATTTTAGGCTGGAAGATGGTGTTTCATGAAGAAAGCAATCAGTATTACTACTGGAATGTCACAACTGGTGAAACATCCTGGGAAATCCCAGATATTTTAGCTCAGGAGACTGATTCTGCATGTGGAAGGAAAGATTCAGCTGTCACTGAAAGCGTGGAAATGGCTGTGGATGGTGAAAAACCTAACCATTATGCAGGAGAACTTTTGGCAGATGATAAAGCTGGTGGCATTCTTGTGCAAAATGGTCTGTATGGCAGCTTTCCTTTGATCGAGGAACAGAATCATGCAGCTTCATCATATAAGAGCAATGCTGTGACTACAGAAACTGAAGATGATGCCTTGGGTGAAAAGTATCTTCAGTCGGATTTGCTGAAAAATTATGAGCAATTGTTTGAGAAATTGACATCTTTTAGGTCTAAGTGCAATCTACATGGACACGATCAGATGCTGAAGTGCTTGTGGGAGCTTGAGACAAGGCTTACCGATATCAAGTCCTTGGCATCTTGTGGTTATTCATTTCTGCCGTATTGGGAGTATTGTAAAGGACGGTTTCTTTGTCTTGAAGCTGCCGTAGATGATGTTCTTCGGTGCTCAAAATGTAAAGAGCTGAATGAAGTTCATGTCACACATGAAACAGGTGGAAGCAGTTCTGATGATATGTTGGAAAATTTCAGTCAGAAGAATGAGGTTAGTGTTTTGGGAGATATCAGTCTATCTGAATCTGCTGGGGAGTTGAAGGTTGCAACTGATTGCGCACAGGTTCAGACTGATGGTGCTACTGCTTGTGAACATGTGCCTTCACATGAAAAATCAACTCCATGTTATGAAGATTTCTCTAAAGAGAAAAATGAGAGCAATAGAATTGCCGAGCATTCTGAATCAACTTCAACGAATGTACTGCATTCCGAGGAAGATGTAGATATGGACGTGGACATGGAGGTTGAAGATATTGCTCCTTCAAGCAACTCTATCATTGAAGTCCCGTCGGTGGCTGGCCATGTGCCTTTAGATCAGCTAAATCAGTCGAATCTAACTGCAATGTACGAACCATCTGCCCAGGTACATAGGTTTAGCATCCCGCCTGCACCAGACGATGATTGGATTCCCCCTCCCCCTCCTGATAGTGAGCCAATTCCTCCTCCACCTCCTGATAGTGAACCAATTCCTCCTCCTCCACCTGATGAGCATCCTGAAAGCATACCTTCTCAGTCATCTGGACTGGCAACAACACAATCTTATTCTTATCCAGAACAATTTTCATATTCCACTCCACATTTCGAGGTTTATGACCAAGCAGACACTGTAGCGCCTAACAGTAGTTTATTTGCCAATGGTGAGTCATATCAACCCACTATTTCTCATCCCCCTCTGTATTATGAAGCATTGGCGGTATCCTACAGTCCTGCTACATTTGCGGTCAATCCTGTGCAACCTAGTGTATATATTGGTGTTCAAGATGATGCTTTTCCACCTGCTCTTGAGGCTTCCGGATTCCACAATAATTCAATTTATAATATTTCTAATGCAATAGACGCACATTGTGTTGGATCTGCGGCTTCGCTAATAAATTCCGTGGTTAGTACTTCTTCCATTACGAGTGAGGTTACCGGAACACTTGTAGAGATTCCACACTCAGAAGCCCCCATCCAAGAACCAGTAACAACTGTTGCCACCGGAGGTACCGAAGCTGTCCATGTTCCCTCCGTTCCTCCTGTCGCTACATCAGTTGCTGCATCTACCACAGTCATCAAGGGACAATCTAAAGGTGAAGTTTCGTAAAGAAGCCTCGATTGCTTCCTGAGTTTTTTCCAAAAAAAGAAAAAAGAAAACCTTATTATTTGGCAACCTAAGTATCAGCGACCTTTCTGCTTTAGTTAAGTTACTCTATTTGATGTAGAAAGAGAACTTAAGGGAAGGCGTGTCCTAGTCGTCATCATATGGAATGGTTTCCAAGTCTCTCTCTCTCTCTCTCTCTCTCTCTCTCTCTCTCTCTCTCTCTCTCTCTCTCTCTCTCTCTCTAACACACAAAAACTAGGGGCCATTCTTCTTGCGTGGGGAATTGTGGTGTATGATTTATTCTGATGATGTGTTTTGTGTATCCGCAGTTCTGCGTGCCAAGAAACGGACTATTTCTGCAGTATCTTCACTGAGGTCTAATAAGAAAGTCTCCAGTCTGGTTGACAAGGTGGTTTGCTCATTAGCTTCTAAGACACATATTAAGACCTTTACGTCTCTCTTTATATTCATTTATTTTGCTTCTACCTTTATAATATTTTTTATTCGGTTTTATAGTGGAAGGCTGCAAAGGAGGAGCTGAAAGAAGAGGAGAAAGAACCTAAAACTGCTTATGAGATCTTAGAGATGAAACGACAACGTGAAATAGAGGTTTGGTGATGCTTTCTTTTTCTTTCTGCTTCTGTGTTCTTTTTTCTTTTGTTAAGGGAGGAGGTGGAGGCCGGCGCTGGTGGTTTGGGGTTGCATGTGTCGGTGGTTGTCTCATATTCCTGTTATTTCTTATCTGTGATCGAAGATCTGCTTTGGTATCAGGAATGGCGCGCTCAGCAGATTGCGAGTGGGGAGGCCAAGGATAATGCTAATTTTCAGCCTCTTGGTGGTGATTGGTATGTGGTCCTTATCCTCTATATATTGGTATTGCATTATCGCATTGCATTTCATATTAGATTGGTGATAACTTGGCAGGCGGGAACGTGTGAAGCGCAGGCGAGCTCAATTGGCAAAGGAATCTGGAGAGACCTCTACAGATGGCGAGGGAAAGCAGCCACCTGACTTGGATGATTTGTCTAAAGGTCTTCCTCCTGGATGGCAGGTACTTTTTCCTATTTGTAGATACGCCTTTTTCTTTTTTCTTTTTCTAAGATGGCATTTCACCTTTTCACCCCTCAAGTGGGGAATAGACGTGTATAACGAGGACTGATTTGAATTGGGCAACTCAGTTGCGGCTCAAGCGAGCAGAGCTCGGGCTGCAAGTATTGGTTAGCTGTCTAGAAAATTGAACTTTAAGTGGGAATTATCTTTTGCTGTGACTTTGAACGCAGGTTTACTGGGATGATTCCTCGAAGCAAGCATATTATGGGAATTCAGTGACCTCTGAGACAACGTGGATCCGACCAACCAAATGATCACGTTGTTCTTCACTATTTTTTTTTTGGTATTAGCTTCTTGGTGTAAATGCAATCAGTGTAGCTTTAATGACAGGTTCTCTGCCTTGTCGAATCCTGAAAGATCCTGAAATGACATGATTTTCAGAGTTACAAATATGGCCTCCTTGAAGTGCTGGTCGCCACCAGTTCGGTTGTTGAATAATTTAGCATTGTCGTTCTAACAAGATGCAACCACTGGAATTCTGAATGCAAGTTTCTGCTTGCCGCGTTGTACTGTGGAAGATTTTGTAGTTGGCTTGATAAATTCCATGTTATTATGCAATGTGTGCACATCTTCAATAGCTGGACTTCTTAAACAAACCCAGATCGGGCATGAGTGTAGGTTTTGATGGGTATTTAGCATCGCGGCCCTCTCATTGTTATAAAATATTTCATTATATGTTTGTTTTACAATTGTCTTACAAGATTCCTTTTCAAACATGAGTAAGAAGGATCTCTGGTGATTAAATAGCTCGTGTGGAGATAGATCAACTGGTGCATTTTGCTGCGTTAAAGGGTAATTTCTTTCTGGCTTTTCAAAGAAAAAGTAAAAGATTCAATTATTTGACATACACGATTTTCTTTTCTTTTAAGATCATTGCCATGCGTGGTTTTGCAACAAAATAAGAACGAATCTCACTTTAAGTGACTAAATCAATATAATTACATGACAAATCTAACTATATTAGTATTTATTTCTCTGTGAGAAATACTTGGAATTAATTTTTCTTTTTTTGAAGGGAGGATGAATTATTGACATAGCCACCCTCTGGTACGCGAATACCCCTGCGCTTCGACAAAGACTAACACACGCATGCACACACACTTACGTATGCAACTAAGGATGAAGATGGCAATGATAATTTAAGAACTAGCAAAAAAAAATGAGTAGCTCACTAGAAAAAAAATTTCTGCACTAATCCCATTGTTTTAGTTTAACTATAATAGTGCAACACTCATCAGTGGAATAGCAAAATTTGCTCTACAGGCGATACATGTTGAAGATAAAACCAAGTATTCCACCTCTTCTGCTGAAATAACTACCCCTTGTAACCCCATAAATATCAGAAGAAATAAATATCAAGTCTAGGATGAGGAGGAAAGGCAAACAGGAAGAAGTCACAGTAGCAGATACCTGCTAAAGTCACAAACCTACTGAAGCCACAAGCCAACGCACCTCATTTTCTTTTTTTCAGGGCTAATCTATTTACACTTTATTCAGGCCAAATGCATAACCCTAGTTGAAGTCCAACGTCATGCTATGGAACACAAGGCCTGAAGTCTGTTTCATCAGATGCTCTCCCTATTGAGTAATTTGGTGTTCCAACCAGTGCCTGAATGGGGCTGCTGATAACTGCCAGCTGGAGGGACCACAGAATCCACTGATCCAACCATTACTTGAGAATGTTGAGGTAGTGACTGAACCGTAGATGGAGTAGCTGTTGTCGCAGTCAGATGGTACATTCCAGCTAAAGGACCCTGACCAGAAGGTGCTGATGAATAAGTAACCTGTTGACCAGCGGGGAAGTTGTAGAAAAAATTAGCAGACGCAGAAGTCCAGATATGAGGCTCGTCATTCTGCAAACAACGAAGGCATGGTCAGTCTAAACATCCTACATGATTCCAATGGCTTGGTTAGACGGAACTCTATTTGCTTTTCCTCAAAGGATTTGCAACGAGAGAGGACAAATTGAGAATGGCTTATGGCATCATCCTACAATCATCAGTCCAGAATGCACTCATCCTGGACGATGGAATATTCCTAAAAGATGGCATCTAAAGAATTGTTAAGAAGCAACGGAATACGATTATTGAAGTGCCTGGACAGTGGAATGTTCCTAAAAAATGACACGAACAATTGCTAAGCAGCAAGGAAACATGATTACTAAAATGCCATCCACAAAGGACTTAGTGAGATTAAGCCTTCAGAAAAGAAAGATAAACTAGCTAAATGCATAAAAGGAATTAGTAGCTCTTAAGGTATAAATCCAACTTCCCTCTCTTTTTTGTTTAAACATCACCAAGACAGGCATAAACACCTAGCAAATATAAGAGCATGCACCTTCTGCACCAGATGAGTTTGTTCTTTGAGATCCACCTTCTAAGGTGAACAAACTCAGAGGAACAGAATACTTTGATACACAACAGAAAGTGGATGCAGGGCATGACTGTTTTCATTCTACTAATGCATCTTTGACATGGGCATACAACCAGGTTAGTAAGAACTAAAATATTGTTGCAACCGAATTTATGAGAAATATAATGACTTTTCATCATAATAATTTTTCATGAGTAATCAATTACTAATAGATATTACAAAGGTGGCTTTTACGACTGTAACTGTATGAAAGCAACTGCTTCTCGTTTCTGGACTGTAATTATATGAAAGAAAATGCTTCTGTTTTTTTTCTTTTTTTCTGAGACGTGAAAGTGCAGATAACGACGGAATGTTACCACAGAAAATGACCCTGCATCAGACCTCAACTAGTGAAGCATTGGAAAGTGCAAGTTATCAGCCGATAAAAATCACAACTCCAGCCAAAAAGAAGCAGATCTGAACAGGTGCTTCCCAACTCCTGGAACGGGGAAACTATAGGGCAAACTCAAGAAGGATGTACAAGCAAGTAAACTAAAATAAACCTGCTTCAGTACTGGATAGATGTTCTTCTCTTTCAGCTCCGGTGTGGTAAGATCTTCAGCAGTAGAAGAACTACCAGGGGCTAAACCAGACGGAAAACTTGCACCAATACCATAACCAAGAGGAGAAGAGCCATATGAACCATAACCAGACGGAAAACCATAGTGGGTCAAGTTTGCAGGCACGGTTTCGGGTTTGTATATTGGCGGAACAGGAAATTTAACACCACTACCAGCAGTTGGAGGCGGCATATAAATGTTGCCTGTTGAAGCTTGTTGAGGAAACCCACCGGGGCCAAAAAATTGTGGGGCATTAGGAGGCACGTAAAGCTGAGTGAGGTATGGAGGATAAGGAAAGAAGTTAGAAGGGTAGGGATGCCGAAAATAAGGGAACAATGGGGGTGAAACAGAAGCAGAATTCTGTATAACTCCAACAGCTGTTTGCGTTAACGGCTGAGTGGAACTTGCTGTTGACGAAACTGGTGGATTAGCGACCTGCAGTTACACACAATATATGGTATGTCAGACAGCACCAAGTATATATCAACAAACAACATCAATTATAAGCAATGCATATGAAAGGAAGAAAAACCTGACCAGTCCTCCTACAACTATGAGTTGATGAAACCACGAATATTGCAAATAAATATGTGGCGTTCAAAGACTCCTTATAAGCAATATACCAGAAAAAGGCAACCAGAAAAGAAAGGATCTTATCAATAAGTACGAGTAGAAAACAACGAAAAGCGGGAAAAAAAACAAGGCATTTATTTATAACTCGAATAACTTGCAGACAAGCGTTGGCTATACATGATTGCACAACTTGTTCCGATAGGTCGGGCTGAAAAAATTAAGACTTGGTAGTCAAGGCCAAACAGTCAGAATTATAGGATATCTGACTACACCGAACGACTATGAGCATAAAAACCCTAGTTAAATCAGACCACACGAAGGTTGATAAAAGAGATCAAGTATAACTGGAAGAAAGCATCGAAAGCCAATACCTCAGTTCCTTCGACATGCATAAGATGGGGTGCTAGCAGGGGTGACACAGCACCAAAGCCATAATCTGGGGCGGCATGGAGAAATGGATAGGGTGATCCACCAACTGGTGGCATAATCTCTGGCTTTGACTGCTCAGACATTTCCAGAGCAGCAGGTGACCCATTGACTTCCAATACTGATAGGTTTTCAGGCATGGGAGGAAAAGACTGGTGATGACCAGGATACTCACCCTCATGAGCAGTCACAGATGCACTTTCAAGGCTGTCATAAACAAGCAACAAAAAATGAGCAATGGAAACAAGTCAGAACGTGCAGCAAAATAGCATCCAAGAACTAATGATAATCATTATCTTTTGAAAGCTACACCTAATGGTACATACTTGACAGTTTAGCATCATTAAAATATGTATTCATTCGGTTTCTCATAATGGTCTTGACTGATAATTGCTTTCATGGAGATTAGTTGTAGTAACAAATAAAGGAATATAAACGCCGAGAAGAAGATAGATAAGTAGCTTACCTAAGAGATGGATCTCTTGTAACATTCTCATTATCCAGAGTAGTTCCATCCACAAACTTGGCATCCTCACTTACTCCATTGTCCAAAGAACCATCTAGGCTACCAAAAGTCAGCCCGATTCTATAGGCTTCTGGAACCTGAACGTGATCAGGGAAAATAACTGGCTTCTGGGAGGTTAGGTTAAGGCCCTCCAACTTCCTACTAAGTTGTGAAGTTGCTTGGGCTAAAAGAGAGTCATCGACATTATGAAGTGAAGGCATAGTAGCTCCCGGTGAAACAGTTGCACCCATTTGTGCCAGATCTGCAGTAAAACCCACATAGCTTAGTGCTCAACAAAACTTCACTAAATGAATGACACGTCCATTTGAGCTTATCTCCTAAAAAAGGAAAGGAAATGCCAGAAGTGGGATGGGTGAAGGGGCCACACACATTACTTGCACATTATCAAAGCATCGCAACAACACATCAGGCAGATGGAACACAAAAATACAGACTTTAACAGCCAAAACAAAGTATAAGCAATTCCAAATGTACCATTTGAGGAACCATTAGCTTGCTTGGTAGACCAGCCATCCTGATGGGGTGCAGCAGCACTTGCATTATTATGGTTCAGCAATGCTGGTGGTCTTGATGGTTCAGGGTGCTGGTCCTTTTCAGCTCCTTGGAATGTCTTTCTGTTTGAGCTCATGGGTCTGGGGTCCACTTGAGCACTATCGTGAACACCATCCTCGCAAACATTAAATCTGATCTCAGGTAGAGAAGAGTTACTAAGATGTGGAGCGCTTCTCTGGATTCCTGTTTCACGCTTGATTGTTCCCACTGCTCCAGGATTACGGAAATTGAGAGATGGCAGTAGCACCGGATCTGATGCAGAGGAATACACACCTGATACAGGTGCAGAAACCAGTATTTCATTGGATGTCGATTCTGAAACTTTTCCTTGATAACCAGCCTCAGCTGCAACAGTGGAGGCAATGGTAGGAGTTGGGGCAGGAGTGGGGCCAGGATTCAAAGTTTGAAGTGGTTTGACAGCAACATTCGACAGAGCAGGCATTTTTGTTGGCTTATTAATCTCAGCAGCAGAAGTTGCATGACCAATTTCGAAAATATTACCCTCAGAATTAGGAGTGGCACTTCCATGCACAGAGCTCCTGGTAACAAGGTTTGTTGATATGCCAGTGTCATCTGGATGGCTGCCATAAATTTGCATTTGTGCAGGTAATACTAGAATTTCCACCCAAAACAAATGTACAAGGAGTCGCATGAGTATACCATTTTAATGTTTACCTTGTCTCAGAAAGAGCAGCATCATTTTTTGTGTCGTGGTGCACAGGCCCAGCAAGGCCAGTTTTTGCAGTTGCACGACCCATGTTTCCATTTTCTTGCATACTCCTTCGCTGCCCACCTCCAGCATCTGAATACAAGAACGACACTTAAACATTACACCAGAAGAATGGCAACAAAAATCTAGTGTCATAATCATAAATTTAGATTTGCTAACACTAGAAAAGAGGAAATCCATATAAAACTTCAGTAACAGGTACTAACAAGAGATCACAAATTACCACTAGGAATGTCCTAATGAATGAATTTAGCCTTCAAATACGGCTATTTAGTCTTGAAAAGGCACTCAGACATCGAGAAACTAGGACATTCGCTAAAATAGCACACACCAGAATGGAGTTCGTTGTCTGTCTAAATTATTTAGAGTTCAGCAAACTCAGCAGAAATTACCAGCATTGAGTAAGGAACGTGTGTAACCAATTAGAAGAGTCATGTTGCACAAGTTAAGCTTGAATCTTTACCATTAGAGGAATAGCCAGAACTGTTCCCACGACCACCTCTTGCCCCTCGCCGCTGTGTGCCTGATGTCCATCGATTTTGTTCAGGTACTTGGTTGCTCACATTCTAAGACGAATAAAAATAATATGTGAACAGAACGCTTGGATAGCACAATTTATTGCAAATCCAATGACTCAAGTTCCTAGGGGAACACCCAAAGGAGAGGAAAATGAAGATAAGAATAAAGCAGCACACCTACTTGCATGGCCTTCCAGTAATTTCATCATACTTTATCAAATTTCAGTGGTAAGAGGAGTTTATATCCAAAGATATGCCTATAAAGAGCAGTTGGAGTGGGTTGGGAGAATACTATATATAGGCCTGCATTCTATCACCCACTTATCTTTTTGAAGGTTTCCATTAATATCACTGGTATTCAATAGTGAAAAAGAAAAAGCAATCACTACCCCTGATTTTATGATATAATACCTCTAACTGAAGAACAAGAGACTAAAGCATCGCAACATAGTCGTAATCTGAGATTCAAGGACTAAAGATGCAGATAAAGAGAAAGATTATTATATGTGGAGACAGGGCTTTCTACAAACTCCAAAGGCTTATCCTAAGGTGATACCTTCTACAGAGCCAAAATAAAGTTACTTATTCATCTTTTTGCAGGAACAGTCGGAACATGACGGGAAATTGCATGCCGAAAACACACAAGTGAAGAACTCGATCAGAAGCAGCAGAAGAACGGAGTCATGGCCCACATATATGATTTTTTCTTTTTCTTTTCTTCTGGTCATTCTTATATCACATCAAGAAACAGAAGAAAAATAGATCAGTGTAATGCTTACTGGTTTCTTCTTATCACGTTTCCTTTTCACCTCGTGAAACGTATCTGCAGAACACGATATAAATCCTTTAATTCTTCTGTTGAAAGCAAAACAGGATACATCCAGGTATAATATTACCACATTTTCAAACAAGAAAAAGGATAGGACTAGATAAGCATGAAGAAAATATACGGGTAAGTCAAAGATGGAAGGAAAGGAATCATGTATAGTATCTTATACATATATCAATCAGGAGTAATTATCTTCTTAAAGTAATGGAATCCTGTTGATCCCAATTTAAAATTTCTCATAGATAGAAGGTCCTAAAGTTATCCCGTCTTTACTCCCTTTCCCTTTACTCAAGGCTATAAATAGGTCTTCAGTACATGTATCCGGATGATTATTGAAATACATTTTTACTCTCAATTATCTTTATGGTATCAAAGCTATAAAACGCCAAATCGCTTCATCATTTGTTTCTATATCATGACCACCTAGTCACCTACATCAAATGTCCTTGATCACACTTTCACTTCAAAAAAACAAAACTGGAGCAGGGTCTTCCAACCCCCAACATGATGAGATCCCATGATAATTACTGATCATAAGTTGACTTGTAACAATTATCTCTTTTGGTCTAAGGCCATGGAGATGTTCATCCCAGAAAAGGTAAAGAATATGTCACTCGAACTATTACTGCTCCAGCAACCATTGACCCAAAATATAGGAACTGGAAGACAGAAAACAGCATGGCCATGTCCTGGCTCATAGGATCCATGGACTCTGCATCAATAAAGATTTCCTGTTGTACTCCACAACACAAAAAATCAGGGTTGCAGGCCAAGAAATGGTACTCCAAGAAGGACAATACCTCTAAGTTGTATGAGATTGAGGCACATATACAAGTTACCAAGCAAGGTGACATGACTGTCACTGAATACCAACTTTATGACTTACCCTATTTCAAGGCCTTTACCATGAACTTGGATACCACTTCAGTACCTCGAGATATTGACTAAGCTTTAACAATACCACACTTGAGACAGACAGTGAATGAGAAACGAGTGCTCTACTTAAGACTAATACCAAAAAACTCACACCATTGCTTAAGGGAATAAAACCAATAGCGTGTAAGCGGATTTTCACAGTTAAGTATAACTCCGATGGAACTCTTAATGGGTACAAGGTTAGGCTAGTGGCTACAAGCTTTACTCAACCTATGAGATAGATTACTTAGAAACTTTTGTCCCTATTGCCAAATTAAATACAAGAAAAGGTATATTCCCATTAGCTGTAAATATCAAGTTGACATTAAGAATGCATTTCTAGACAGAACTTCAAAAAGAGGTTTAGATGAGCATTCCACCAGGCTTTCGGCTTAAGTGAAACAATGGTATAAAGTGCAAACTTAATAGATCACTCTATGACTTGATTTCGTCCCCTATAACTTGGTTCCAAGGATTTACATGTGTTGTAAAAAGGCATGGTTATCAACAGTGTCATAGTGACCATACATTATTCACACATATATCTTCATAAGGAAAAATCACATTATGAATTTTTTATGCTGATATAATAATTACAGGTAGTAATACAAAAGGCATAAATAAGACCAAGAGGTTATTGTCAAAACAATTTGAAGCGAAAGACCTTGGGCAACTAGAATACTTTCTTGGTATGTAAGTAACCAAAAATAGTAAAGGAATGAGTATTTGACAAAGAAAGCATATCCTTGATTTACTAACAGAAACATGGACGCTGAGTTGTAAACCTGCTCAAACTCATATGGAACCAGGCAATAAACCTAAGGGGTAGGTGATAAAACACCCATTGATAAAGTAAGATTCCAAGATTAGTAGGTAAACTAATCTGCTTGTCACAAAATAGGTCTGACATTAGTTATGCAGTAAGTTTTATTAGCTGATTCATCATGAACCTACTATTGATCACTTTAAAGCTGCTATGAAAATCCTCATATACCTGAAGGGACTATCATGCCAGGGATTACATTTCAAGAAAAGAGAAGATAGATCTATTGCTGTTTGTACAGATACACAATAGGTTGGTTCCAAAGCATATAGAAGGTTAACCAATAGATACTTCACTTAATAGGGAAATTTGATTACATGGAGGAGTAAGAAACAAGCATTTGTGCACAGAGTAGATCAGAAGCAGAGTTAAGAGCGTTGACATTTGGAGTTTGTGAAGGATCATGCTTAAAAGAGTGTTAAATGAACTTGGACATAAACTGGACAAACCAATCCAAGCATCTCGTGACAATATATCTGCTATTAATATGACAAAAAATCCTGTTCAATATGACGAGTCCAAGCATGTGGATATTGATAGACACTTCATGCGAGAGAAGAGAAAGGACAAAACCATAAACTTGGAGCATATTCCTACAAAGACACAGTTGGTTGATATTCTCACAAAACGAGTCTCTATCAAAGTCTTTCAAGCATTATTACTCAAGCTTAGTTATCAGCATCTATAGCCAAGCTTGAGGGGAGGAGGGGGAGGGGGAGGGGTTGCAGAAAGTATACGGGTAAATCAAAGATAAAAGGAAAGAAATCATGTATAGTACCCTAAACAGATATCAATAATTATCTCTTTCCTAAATTAATGGAATCGTGTCAATAATTATCTCTTTCCTAAATTAATGGAATCGTGTTGATCCCAATTTAAAGTTTTTTCATGCATAGATAGATCCTAAAGCTATCCAGCCTTTAATCAAGGCTATAAGTAGCCGTTTAGTATGTGTATCTGGATGATTATTGAAATACATTTCTACTTTCAACTATCTTTAAAGCAAAATAAAATTGAGAATACGTATAAAAAAATTCACATAGATATGAAATTGCTGGCTATAAATCTGCCGCCCAAAAACCTACTTAGCATGTGAATCAACAATGACTCAAAGTCCAATGCTTCCTTTATTGTGAATCATGCCAAGGAAAAAAACCCCTTTGTGTGTTAGCACCATTAACAAACACCTTTATCAGCAGTAACAAAGTTTATCGGTAACTCACACAGATAACTAAGGCACTCTGTAAGCTTCCATGGATGACTAAGACTCTCTTTCATCCTTCAACTAATTAACCATAATTAGACTATAATATTCTTGAAGACATTGTAGAAGGAGAAAGCAAGGGAGGAATCAACAAACGAACAACTACATTTTGGGGGAGGCTGGAAATTTCACAACAGGCTGCCAAATTTCAAAATTGACTAAAAGTTTGTTGATTCTAAAGTGGGAAGCCCAGCAAAGTTCAGTAGTAAGTCTGATAAGCGGAAATAAATAACCTTTAACCCACTTCAGTTGCCTGTCAAACAACATCCTGTCAAGTATACCGAACACATTGCTACTGCAACACGCATATAAAATCGTCAAGAGCAGAAAAAACAAAGAACAAAAAAACCCAACAGATAAAAGATGCACCACGGAATTCGTGACAGCACAATGCACAAACCAATAACAAGTGACTGGGAAAAAAATTATATATTCATATGTATACCAAGATAGAGGAGCTTTTGAGCTGTTTCATTGGGATCCATATTGCATTCTTTGAGCATAGCATAGATGTCCTCATCGCTATGCTTGCCAGCGATCTCTTTAATATCCTGGATCGTCTTGCGAAGACTGGCCGGAATCCCAACCCTAAGAGCACCGCCGCCGCTCATTTTTCTCAGATGAAAAAGGCCAGATTTTTAAGCGAAGAACAGATTGTCAGATTAAGAGACTCAAAGTGAGCTGCATGCAGAGAGAAAAATAAGCCCGGAAGCAAAAGGGGTCGGCTTAGGGGGGGGGGGGGGGCTGATTTATCTGAAACGTGAATCAATGAAGAAATTTATGTAGAAAAGAGAAGGAAGGGAGAAAAAGGAATCGCATTAAAAATGGGGATGGAAAAATAGAAACTTCATAATAGAGCTACATGGAAGAGAGGAGTAAAGTAAGAAAATCTATTGAGGAGATCTTTTTTTGGGAAAGCATTTTCAGGAGATTATGAGCTACTAAATCTTTTTTTTTTTTTGGTTCTTTCGATGGAAAAAATAGAACTGCTACTGCAGAACAGCAAATATGATGATGAACAATAAATGATGATTACTATTATTATCTTTTAAATATGGAATAAAGATATCCAAGAAAGACTTTGTAATGGGTCCCAAAGTATGGTCTCCAAGACACATCCTAACGGTTTTAGGTAGCAGGTTCGAAAGGAACGTCATGGTTTGAACATTACCGAATGCAAGAATGTTTGATCCTCTCCAGACTAGTTGCATAGTGTAGGAGCATTATTGGCCCATAGAATGACCTGATAGGCTGACAGGTCAGACCGTCGGTTGTTCTTTCAGTGTCAATGAGCTACTTATGTTGTTCTTGTGTTATGATAAACTATGGCTGTAGCTCAACTTTTCCCAAAGGATGTAAAAATGACATGAAGCCTATGCTTCAAGTGGGCCCAATGGTGAAAAAGGACTGGACGACCCACAAGATCAACGGTTAAAACAATTTTAAATTTGATTCTAACTTATGAATTTTGGTTTCATTCTACAATTAATGTGGTATATGCTATATTTTTTAAGGAAAAGATAAAATAAAGTGTTCTGAATAAAGTTTTGTTTAACGATGCTGTGCATAAATAGACTAATAGACAATTATGTGGTATATCTAATAACCATTATTCAACCGAAAAAAATTATTTTACCCTTGTGTACAACACAAAGGAGTGATATCCTGATAGTTACTGAATAATGAAAAATAAATATCAAATGAAGAAGAGACATATACAGATCAAATATGTACGTTTTATATGATCATAAATGATGTGCAAATGATATGGTATTATGGTGTTAATGTTTATTCACCATTATTTGTTTATTTATGAAGTAGAAATAGATAGGGTGGGGAAGGGAGCGGAGTGTGGGGGCCGTGATTTGGACGATTTGGGTAATTGATAATTTGGACAATACACAGGTGGAGGTAAATGTAATCAATGAATGCTCTAATCCTCTTTTACTTTGATTGCTGCTAACGATTTGTCTCAAGTCTTGCTTCAATTGCCTGGAAAAACCATCCAAATCTGCAAACGTTTCCATTGACTACAGACTCACAAAATACTAAGCTCAAAGCCGAAATCTTTACAAATTGCTGATGCTACTGCGTGCAAAAGGTGGACTTGGATTAAATCATATATTCTTGCAGGTAAGACGAATTGTATCTTTTTCTTTTTTTGCCTATTAAGCGATAATTTTGGCGATTCGGTACGAAAATGAACCGCCACCTGATTCGTCTGTACCAGATCGGAAAACTGTTTTCTGATTTTAGGTGTCTTACTTTCAAGCAGTATTGGAACTTCTATGGCTGCCAGGCGGAACATTCCTTACAGTCGTTTACCTAACATTGAAGAAGATGATGATATTGCAGTTAGAGGGATTGATCGTCGTTTTGAATATTCACCAAAGTCCTATGATAGGGTCCCGTGGAAATCAATTGCCCTTGCTTTGTTTTTGCTGCTTTTGGGTTGTCTGCTTCTCTTGCTGTCTTACTTCGTTTTCTCTGGTCACATGGCGGGTGATTCTTCACAAGCCTATGGCCTTTTAGGACTTGGAGTTCTAACCTTCCTTCCAGGTATTGTCTTCAGCTTTCACACTCTGCCTATATATCTTATCGTAGACAGACCTTTTACAGTAGAATTTCAATTATTTTTGTGGACAGTAAGCCAGTAAGCAATGTGTGTGAACTTTGGAGCGTGGGTGTGTGGGAGGGAGAACAGGAATGTAAGTGAATTACAAATAAGTATAGCTAAAGATGTTAACTTTAAGCAAGCTATACCAGGGATTTGTTTTCTTGATGATTACAATCATGGTAAGTCATAGCGCATCATTTCTTCTTTCAATTCTTTGGCTGCTTGCATATAGGTTAAGTGCAACATGGATTCACGGCGTGGGACATAAAAATAATTTTGGAAATTTAGAAGAAAGCTGCTGTTTTGACGAGGAAATGGAGGAGAAATACTTCGTTTTGTTTGGTCATGTACAAAGTTGATTTATATGCACTTTTTGAGCAAAGTTGCTGGATAATTCACACAAAGTGAATGAGTATATGGCATGATCTAGAGAGACGGCAAAGAAACCTATTGGAAGAGATGTATTATATCTGGAGATATATTATACTGAAAATAGGGTATCTTAGGGGCATAGTAGATACGTCTATTCGTTGCACAAACCTCATCCAGTGAAACGAAGCTTGGTTATGATTATCTGGTCCTTTATTAATTGTTTTGTTATTTCTTCATAATACTTGGTGAATAGTTGGTACCATCATCGCCCTGTAAGATGCTGGGGGTAGCTTCAGTTTAGGTAGATCAACATGTATACTGTTCGACCTATATTACTGGAAAGAGCTTTGTGGATGATTAAATATCCTGAACTTGCAATAATTGTAGCAGAGCTGAATCTTGCAGGGAACAAAGGTGAAATAGAATTTGGAGAATGTTACAGATTTGCAAAAGAGTTCTGAGATATATAAATTTTGGAGGTCAAATAAGAAGTCTCTGTGTGCAATAAGAGCGTTTGTTTCTCATATAGATGTTGCTGGAGATGTAGTATCTTGTTATAATTAAGAAAAGTATCTTTTCTTTTATCCTACTAATAGCTTACATATCAGGAATGGATGAAAATTGTTCTATTTCTGACATTCAATCATCTGATACCTTCTAGGTCAACAAATCTAAGATTTTACAAAGTGTGATGAGCTGAGTTTTCCTTGCTCTGACATAAAACAGGGGAGATGTGGAGATCACATGGGCTATGTGTATATATACTTGGTTCAAAAGCTTATGCTCGATTTTGCCACTCTTTGCAGCTGGAATGAAATTTAGACAATTTAAGCTTATTTTCCTTTAATTGTGAAACATGAGGAATAGTTGTGGTTATCTTCCACCTGAATATCAATAAGATGTTGAACGTTAAAATCCGAAGTTAATCTGCAACAGAACTAGGATATTACCGACAATGAAGAAGTTGTTTTAACATCATCAACTCAGCTATTAGTCATGTCAAAATATGTTTAATGAGTGCATCTTAGGATCAACTGTGGAATTGAGAGTGTGACCGTTTGAGGTTTCTATTATTCCTTCTTACCTATGTTCTACGTTGTTCTGTCTATGTTGTTGGCATTTTAGCTTAATGTTATTGCTCTAGGCTCCTCTGATCCTGTAAGATGGCTGCAGGTTTTTATGAAACTCGAATTGCATATTATGCTTGGAGGGGAGCTCAAGGTTATCGTTTTGCCGCTATTCCTGACTATTGAACAACTGTTTCTTCTATGCACAATCACTGAAATAGAATCACCTTTTCTTGGTGTTGTAAATTATCTAGAATGATATAGTTATTTAGTGACATGGTTACATCCCCACACCCACACCCCCACTCACACCCACACCCACACCCACACCCACACCCAATCCTTGTATGCTTTATTTTCTGTCTCTTCATTGGCAAATTTAGTTGGGGAATGCATACTTTTGGTTTTGGTTGATGTGACTTAAAAATTACTTCATCATTTAACTTGTATTGTCAATGAGCACCCAAGTCGTACAGTCGCTTTAAACATGTGTTTGTACTATATTCTATCATCACATTTGTATTCCATATTGGGGAATCACCTTTTCTTGGTTTTGTGAATTTCTTGTGTTCATATCGAAGCTCTCCATCCGGTTAGGAAGAGGTTTGAGTACTATTGTTATAATCGAAGCTGCATTGGTTATGGGAATCAGGTGCTGCGAATTGGCATTGATCGTGTGGTAATGGCAAATAGGTGGTCCGGTAGCATATTCAATCTTCCCAGATTTTTCTTCTCAACGATGAGGAGAATTTCTGGGAATATTGGGACATGTTTAGAATATGGGATGATATTTCCTTCTCGACATATAGGAGAATTGCTAGGAATAATTCGAACTTGTTCAGGATATGGGATAAGAATTTGAAAGCAAATAAAGAATAACAGGATGCTGAGGGAAATGATCAAAGAAATGAGCTTAATTGTCAAAAATTTTATGATGAAATCGTTCAAGAATATAGTTGTTTCAAAATGTCTTGATCAGACTGATTTCATTTAAGTCAAGATGAATGCACGTAAATTGTAACTGGGAATGTACAATTGCATGAAGTGGAGGAAGGATACCATTTAGTGTGCTGACTGCAGGAACGGAAGATTAGTCTTCTGGCTGTCGGCTGGAAGTATATCTCGGATAACCAAAAATAATAATTGTGTATTTCGTAAGAGGCATATGATTTTTTAAGAATGTGGTTAAAGTTATAAAATTTTAAGATAGCATAGTTTTTCCACATGAACTAACACGTATTAGCATTAGCAACCTATAATTTCGAAAATATCCAACTTTTCGAATGGGTTTTCAGCAGTTCAAAACCGCATTGACTCAAAGAATTCTATTTTTTTTCTTTTTTACCAAAATAAAATAAAATTTAATCATGTGCAAATTTTTCGATCCCAATTCCTAATTGAACTAGGCCCTATGAAGGCGGATGAGATCTGAGGAGGAAGAATATGAGGTAGAATATGAGGCCTCCAATCACGCGACGCCACGTGTACAAAAGGACTTTTTTAAAAAAAGAAAAAAAAGTAAACAGCGGGCCCTTTTGTACACGTGGCGTCGCGTGATTGGAGGCCTCATATTCTACCTCATATTTTTCCTCCTCAGATCTCATCCGCATCCGCTATGAAGGAAGCCCATATTTCTTCAGCGAAGGCCGTCTTCTTCCGTCAGCATCTCAGAAATCTCGATTGTTTTGTCTTGATTTCTTGAGTTGGCTCTTTTCTCTGCAAACCAAATTCTAATGTTCTTGTGATAAATTATTATCCTTGTTGTGAGACCAGTTCTGTTTCACTTTTTTCTCTCGTCCCTAGTGTCTGGCCGTACGAGTAGTGAAAAAGACTCTGCCTTTGTTTAATTTGGGTAGTTACAGATTCATAGCCATGGTGGGAGAATCAAGATACGAGATTCACCAGAATGCATACATCAAGCTGGTTCTACACTCCCTCAAGCACAAATCTTCCGCCGTCAACGGTATCCTTCTTGGCCATCCCTCTGACCAAGACACCGTCGAAATCGTCGATTCCGTTCCTCTCTTCCACTCCCAAATCGGTGTTTTGCCTCCTCTAGAAATCGCCCTTATTATGGTCAGTTGTTTGCAATATGGTTTCCTCCTTTTTTGATATCGTTCTTTTTTGGGGGATGGTAAATTAATTCTATTTCAGATAGAGGAATACTATGCCGATAAAGGGCTGAGCATCGTGGGGTATTTCCATGCCAATGAAAGATTTGATGACTTCGAGCTTGGCAATGTGGCCAAGAATATCGGTGACCATATCATTAAATATTTCCCTATTGCTGCTATACTTTTGGTATATATGTTTTACTTTTACCGATGCAGGTTGTGTTTTTTTTTCTTTTTTTTTTTTTGGGGGGGGGGGGGGGGGGGTTCAAAATTTCCGCTGTTTTGATTGCTGAGATTTTTTCGACTTATGAAAAGCTTGAAGCTTTACTGGAATTTTTATATATTTTCTTTTGGTATGAATTCCAGCTTGATAACAAGAAGCTTCAAACTTTGGCAAAGGAGAAGAACACAAGTCCGGTGCTGCAGGTTAATTTTTATTTTACTGCAAGGGTAGTTTTCTTTCAAGAGCTTCTTTGTAATACGATTCTCTATACTTAATGACATAAATTCTAATCTGCAGTAAACTAGTTAGCCTCATGTTTTTGAGTTTACTCAGTGATTCATATTGTTTTTCTGGTGTATGGTTTGCTCACAGGCCGTTTTTTTAAATTTAAGATTATTGAATATTCCCAAGTCTAGTCAAGGTGTAGTCTTATGAACTGAAAGCTTGCACATTCCTTAGGTGGAGTGACATGAATAGTTTGATTCATAGCAAAAGAATTTCTCTTTCATTTTCTGTGAAGATTTCGCTCTCAGTTCTTTATTCCTAGAGAAATATTAGTGTATTACTCATGTTGATGGGAAGATTGGAAATGATTGTAGTTTGAGTGATGAAATCTCATTCATGTGGATTTTGGCAATCTTATATAGCATTATCCAAACTTCGTCTGATTTATGAATGTTCAGAAATGGGAATAGAGTGAGTTAAGTTTCTTACCGCTACTTGTTCAAGAGGGTAGAACCTAGATTATTCTGCTCAACCTTGGGTGTCTATGAATTGGCATCCATTCAAGGCACAACTCGAAGATGGATTTGCGTCATTTTGTTCTCTTCAGAACTCTTGTAGTAATTGATTTGCGAGAGCGAAAAATGTATATTATACATGTTAAGTTTGCTTATGCCTTTCGGGGTGTCCTTTCCCAGTCGTCCATTCTTTAGATATTGTACATGTAAAAATCTATATCATTTAACGAATCGTCCATTCTTTAGATAAACTGGTTATGACATAAGTCGTTGTTTATCTTTTCTTTTTAAAGTGAAATTTCACCCTTGTTAATGCTGGCTTGATCATGGTATGGGATGGCTTTCTCTCCCCCTGAATTTATCCATAGCAAACAAATAAAAATGAGTTTTCAAATCTAAAGCTGTGATTAGTGAAATCTAAATATTTCCTAAAATCTGCTGATTTTGCGTTGCCAAATTTTGCCTTCTATGTGCAGTTGCACACTAAGGATGCGTCAAGGACATGGAAATTGGTGGGATCAGATTCTGGCAACCGGCTGACACTTAAGGAGCCTTCAGCTAATGTAGTCCTTCTAGATTATATTTCATCTGGAAAATGGAAAGATATATCTGATTTTGACGACCACCTTGATGATATTAGCCAGTAAGACAGCTGTTTCCCCTAGTTTCTGTATTTATTACCTTTTTCTTTTTGTGAAACTGCTTTACGCTTTAAGGCTTTGATGAAATGAAACTCTATTGCTACTGTCTAATTGTCTTACACTTGCATTATCTTTTCAACAGAGACTGGCTAAACTCAGAACTCTTCAAGTGAGGTTTTGAAGCATCGGTCGGATTCCTTACATGTGCTGGATGCCTTTGTTCTTGATTATTTATCTGAGTAGCTATGATGAGTTTTTTCTGCTACTGTTCTCTTCTGAAAGTGTTAGTAATGGTCGTGCAACAAGTTTTTGATGGTTATGTGGAATGTATTATTGGTGACGTTTACCTGTTTCTGCTACAAACTAGTTGCTTGATTAGATTGTGTAGCCAGGTTAGGCATGGTGGTATCTGCATTGCGCTAAGAATATTGAATCTTTAATATAAGGTGTCAATGATTTTATATTTTAAATTTAGATCCTTGAGCCATTATCGGTTTGACACTCCATTTCAGTTGAGCCAAATCCAGTGTTCATATGAAATTGTGGCATAACTTTGCTGGATGTCACTTGAAACATCATCTTGGAGTTACAATACGAAGATGGAATGATTCGTTGCGTCGATAGCTAGTTCCTTGCGTTACAAGTATATCATTGGATTGGTGTATGCTCATGCACACAAATCGTTCGATTATTTTGAAGATTTTCGCTGCCTTGCTATTGCGAGGATCATCTTAGCGGGGGGACTCAGTTAAATCACAGTTCTTTAGCCGTCTGTTCATCTTCTGATCTATGAATCTCAGTCAGAAGGGAAATCTAGTTCAAAGATTTTATGTTGGTTCGAGTTTCGTCGTGTTTCCACGACACTTGCCGAACTTCTGAATTTTAGAACCCCTTTTGCTCTGTATCCATTAGGGTGGAGGATGGACCGCCGTTTGTACCTGGACATCCTCATTTCACCGCTTCTTTTGGTCTTTCGGATACAAAAGGTAACCTTTATTGATATAGTGAAAAATAGGTAAAGGAATTTATCAGAAGTTAGACATAGGGAGAGGTCTGAAACTGCAAGTAGGTTCTCAAAGCCTACAAGAAAAGAGTTTTTTTTTCTTTTTCTTGCATCATATGCATTACCTGATGGCTTTACCACCGCCTATAAATAATTTTCTGTATACTTCTATCTTATTCACCATTAACAATGATTCTTTTGAATGCTTGGAGACCTCCAACCAAATCTTACAACATGAGACACAAATTGCTCCTTTACCCAGATCCAACCGAAAAGCACCGACAGAGTAAGATACGCATGATTATGCATTTATTCTTTTATAAGTGTTTGTACGCATGTAAGACAATAATACATAATAATAAACAGAATGTTAAAAAAAAACATTCCAAATATACAGAACAACGTACAAGATGTACAAAGCTGAGTGAAAGAGAGTTCCGACTTGTTGCACTGGTGGGTAGATATTTACCCCGTCCAACAAAACGTGGTGCTCGGTCAGTGAGTCGTCCATTAGTAATTTGCTTTACTTTCAACAGCAGCTCAACCAATTTAACGCTAAACGTGGTATTTTCTTCCAGAAACACAGTGCCCTTAAGGGTCAACTTAGAGTAACTGTTCGGTCACCAACCAAAGGCATGTCCACACAATCATACCTCTTACTTACAAACACGACATTCTAACCCCTGCAATTCCGTATAAGATGTCCAGCATCACAGGCTCAATGACATGCCCCACCCTGAAAAATGGAGACTAAATATACAACATTCTTGTTGATGGTGCTGTTCCTCTTCCGAGAAAGCAATGGTCAAGTTGATAAAGCATGCATGCAACAGCTGCTTCCCTGCATGAACTATCTACGTGACACAAGGGATCCGCCTAGTAGCTGTTGTGACCCTTTAGAGAACATGATAAAGAACCAGCCAGAATGCTTATGCAGCATGATTAGCATCAAGGGGGCCGATCAGGCCGAGCGTGCAGGTATCAATGCAACAGATGCTCAGCAATTACCAGGCAGATGTGGCCAGCATATTAATCCTATTGGCTGTATAATTGGTACAATCATCTTTTCCGTTTCGATCATCTTCTTACGTTAGCATGTTATAATAGCTTCACTAACATGTATATATTGAAGGTTTTTATGAAGTCTTGGTAGTACAAGAGTTGAGATTTAATCGATCTATCATGACGCAGAGCTTATCCGATATGATCATTTCAGAATGTCATGTGTCATGTTGATCATGTTATTTTAAATGTGATTATAATGGAACACATGCTATCCTTTATATAGTATTTACTATATTCTTTTTCCATGTTATCAGGCACTTACAGGTAGTTCTTATGCATCAGAAGGAATTTCTTTGAGTTGTATTATTCTCGACACAAAAGACAAATGGCCGAACGCATAGTTGATGACTATTTACTTCCTACTGGTTTACTTATACAAGTGCAAATCCACTTTTCAGGTGCGGCCAGTTCGAATTCTGCCAGCTTCTCATTCAAAGATGGAAGGATGATCCTGCTAGCCGCTGCTTCACTGTTGATTTTTCAAGTACTTTTAGACCTTGCTTAAATAAGCTTGTGGCATAGACAGTCTTTTGCTTGTGGCATTTTTCAGACTTTGTTGAAACCTAGACTTCTGCTTCTTGGATGGTTATACAGAGCAAATTTTCTAGCTTAATCTTTTGTTGTTGCTTAATGCCAGTTGTTCATGTTACCTTCTAAGCTTATAAAAAAATTCAGGTTGAGCAATATTTTATACCTATAAGAAGTTGCTGGGATGATAGCTCTGACTAACAACAACAACATTGCCCTATAACCTTAGAGGCTCTCGTCTATGGCGGGGTATGTGGTGGTCGGATATATGCAATCACACCCATGTGTAAGAAACAAACAGAGGTTGTTTTCCGATGTCCTACAATGAAAATTGCGTCAAACTGTGTCGATCAACTACTACTTCACAATATAAGAAGCGCAACCAATTTAGTGAGTCATTTTGATTTATTCCATCATATTTCAAAGTCGAAGAAGAGTGTGACCTTGAATCTATTGAAAATAGAAATATAGCTCTGACTTAAATACTTTGAAATTTGTTTAATAACTTCACTCTTCCGGCATCACAGGTAATGAAAATTCTAAGTTTAAAACCAAATGTTAAGAAATTTGATAAGAAGATGATATCATGAGGTACAAATGCATTTGGTGAAATAACTTTAAAAAGCAACATGCATGTCTCCAAATGCAAAGGGAACAATAAATAATTCCAAATATTTACAAATTGCTTTTCTTTGTTGAGCAACTAAATATTTACAGTCACGATCTTCTACCAAATAAAATTTCTAGAACATCGACAGCTGAACTAAATGCAATCACAAATACCAACACAAACGAGTTTACTGAGGGAATCTAAAATCAAAGAACAGGGCAACCTTTTGCTTTAACTCCCGGGGCAGTAGGGCAAACAGCCAAAGGACAATGATCATCATTGTCCAAACCCCACCAAGTAGGACCAATAATACCTTTTCCTTGTAGAGCAACATAAAGAAGTATAGCCATGAAAGCGATCCCAGCATCAAGAGAAGCTCCCAAAATATAAGCATGCTTAGCCCACCAAGTCTTATGCTGCTTATAAACATAGGAGCTAAAGAAAAGTCCAACACCTCCCCACATCCAGTAATTCACTGATCTAGCAGGCGGCATACTAGCCGTGGCTCCAAGAATTAGAGGCATGTTAATGAGCTTGATCCACTTCTTCTCAGGGAACTTGCGGTATAGAAGCCAAACCGGGACAGGAGCCAAGAAACCAATTAGGAAGAACCAGTTCAACTCTGGGTAGACGCCTAGCTTTGTGAACATACGCTTAGGGCCGATAACACCCCAAATGATGGATGCATTGTAGAAAACATCGTCTCCAGGGCATGTCCATGGACTCCCCATTGGCAACAACGTTGGATCACAGATGTTCTCAATGGATGTCAGAAGCCACCATGCTGTTCCAAACTGGACTGTGCATGACACTAGCGTCCCAACCAGCTGAACATTTTACGCGACTAATTAATTAGTTCAAACAATCTACTAGATCAGCGTATCTGGTAGTTCTTCGTGATCTAATAGCAACTAATCATCTTAATAGTTACTCCTGATTGATTTAACAAGACTTTTAGTGATCCCAATAGTTACTCTTTCACAAATAAAACACATGTAAAGAAAGAATGTGACTTTAAGAGATTGTACGTAAAATAGGAAACTCCATGTGAACTAATTTACCTGAACAATATACATGGATTTTGGAGGGATCTTCATGTAATGGCCTAATTTGAAATCACCAAGAAAGTAGAGGGCTTGAGTCATGCTAATATATCCATACGTTTTGAATGTAACATTCGCAAGAGGCTTTCCCGGGTACAAGTAACCAATCACCAACTCCGTGATCACATTTAGCCCAATTTGCTGCAAAGATACATAAACACACCTGATTCAGCATAAAACCAAATAATAAAAAAAGAGTGATTAGAATACCGTAGATGATAGGGGCCATGGGGCCATATAGTAACCAGGGGAAACAAACCTGATTGGTGACGGCTTGTATTATTCCGACAGGTAAGGTGAAAACCCAGGCAATGCCACAAGCTAAGAGGAGTCCCCACCAGGGAAGCTGGATTGTTTTGCCAAAACCTTCGCAGGTAAGGAGAGCAAGACCAAAGACCACAATCAAAATAGAGTAGAACCACCAGCCAGGAACCTCCTCGTAGTTCTTCTTCATTAGTCTCGTATGCACGTCCCCAGCTCTTTCTTTCAGCGCGGCCTGTGTGTTACTCCAGTGTCTCAACATGCTCCTGAAAACAAATTAGTACTTTAATTTAAATTTATTTTCCATAAGATCTTAATCATTTCTTGCAAATACTTTACTTTTCACATTGTACAGTCTCAGCAACACACTATGCACCATACTTGTCAACCCATCCATTGAATACAAAAAATGCGTTCTCGGTGCACTAATATCGTTAATAGAAATAGCATATGAAAGGGGCAACTACGTATTCACATGTCACCAACTAGCTAGTATATCGTTACTGTATATGTGTAACTATTAATCATCTAAGGTGATATAGACCAGTACTGAAGAATAACGCATAACATATCTGGTGAATGTGCTTAAAACATAGAGTTTACCAGCTACTGTATGCTCATATATCCTAGGGAAGAGATCCCCTCCTAATCTTATCCTCTCAAACTCCTCTCCTACAAAAATACACACCTATATGAACCCGATACCACGCATTTAAGTGTGTGTTTATACACCAGGAGAGGTGTTTTGGAAGATGGGACTGAGAGATGATTTCTTACTATACATCCTATTAGATAAGAAGTGTAGAAAAGCTGATGTTGTACAGTGTACAGTAGATTAAGTGTATATTATACTATAGACATTAGACACTGGGAATACGTATTAGTGTATTAGTGTCCACTTGGACTTATAGCCGTTGGCTATGTCAGAGTCATAGAGTATATATGTGCAGTTAGAATGCAGGATTGTGTAATGGTGAATTTCACCTATACTGCTGATTTATATGAAAGACCAAATATTGGCCTCCAAATGTTCATGATCTCTACTTTATATTATTAAGATTTCTACATGGTATCAGAGCCTCTTCATTCAAACAAAATCCAGTGTGTAAACAGAGACGAAATCTCTCTGTAAATCATCCAGTATTTATCTTCTGGGAATATCAAAAGTATTAGAAGAACTTTTCATTATACTTCTGGCTGTTTTTCCGCAAGCATCTGACTATCAGAAGAGAACATTAAATCTGGTGGTTCATCAAGTTGCTGGTAAGATCTCGTTGAATCTGTGCTTGTGCTGTGTAAAATATCACCAGCATCACGAAGTTTCAGCACCAAGAAGTTGAAGTCTCTCTCTGCTGTGTTGGAGAAGACAAAGTTTAACGGAAGAAAATTATTCCGTTTGTACTGTTGCTAAAAAGTTGACGGAAAGGAGAGTGCTTACAGCTGGACGGCAATAGCAAAAAAAAGGGAAAGGCTGGTAGAGGTGTAACGTGTCCAGTCCTAAATTCATTCATTTTTTGCCATTATTATTTACAAAATTTCTGGCGCATTTATTTGCATAAATTTTTCTGTGTGTTTAACTTTTTTGCTGAAATTGAGTAAAAATTTCAAAAATTATCAGAAGGTTCTCTGGCGCATTAAATGCGCCGAACCTTTACCCACTCACAAGCAACCACGTGTTTCCTTCCAAAGTTTAACCACGTGAACATCTTTTCCCTTACTTAGCCATCAGACAGAAGGAACGTTCTGAACCTTCCTTCTTTCTTTTCATTTCATTTCAGACGAAACAAAGGGAAAATTCCATTCCCTTCAAAAACACATCTCATTCATATTCTTCTTGTAAATCTGGTCCTCCATTACTCTAACAAGCCCAGATAACAACCTCTCTTCATCTTCATGGCTGAACAAAGCAGTGAAGTTTCTTCCGGAGGAGGAGACAAAACATCCTCTTCGTCTCTTACATCTGGTCCTATTGTTGACTCTACTCCAGTCACAATAACCAATCAAAAGTTAAATGGAAACAACTTCTTGCCTTGGAGTAGGGCAGTTGAACTCTTCATAAAAGGAAGAGGGAAAAAAGAGTACCTGTCTGATGCAATGACGCCTCCTAGCGAAACCAGCGAAAAGTTTGCTACATGGGAGGCTGAGAATTCTATGATAATGTCTTGGCTGCTTGGTTCCATGACTCCAGAGGTTGGTAACACTTTCATGCTGTATCAAACGGCAGCAGAGATTTGGAAAGCTACTAAAGAAATGTATTCTAAACAAGATAACATTTCGGAGCTTTATGAACTGAAAGCACAGTTAAGGGATATTAGACAGGGGGATCAGTCTGTAAGTAAATTTTTTAGTAGCTTGTCTCAGCTGTGGCAACAGATTGATGCACTAGAGTCTTATAAGTGGACATGCACCAATGATAATCAACTGTTTAAGACTATTAAGGAAACTGAACGTGTGTTTGGTTTCCTGTCTGGTCTTCATAAAGATTTTGATGCTGTTAGGAGTCGGGTCCTAGGAACAAAACCACTACCACCAATGAACTCTGTGTTCTCTGAGGTACGACAGGAGGAGAGTAGGCTGAAAGTCATGATGGGCTCTTCTGTTTCTGTGTCTACTGAGTCATCAGCTCTTGTGTCTCAATCTAGTGAAACTGGGAAAGAGAAAAATGTGTCATTTACTGATAAAATTGCTCTTTTTACTTCCAGAAAAAACCATAACAGTGAGTACTTCAAGAAATACTGTATGTTCTGTCATAGGCTTGGTCATGTTGTGGAGGACTGTTACAGACGGCCTGGATCTAAGGCCAAACCTCCACCATCATTTTATAAACACCATAATCATTCCAAACAAAATTTCTCTAATAGATCAGATTCTAGTGGGTCATGGAGGTCATCTGATGCTGATTCTTGGAGATCTTCTCCTAAAGCAGCAGTTGCAGATGTACCTCAAGGGGAAGTGTCTGAACAGCCCATCTTTACACAAGCCCACCTGAATGCTATGCTGAGAGTTCTTGAGAGTCAGAGAGCACCAGAAGGTCAAGAACAAATAAGGGCTACTGTTGCAAGTGCAGGTAAAGGTGGTAAGTCTAATCTCTGGGTTGTTGATTCCGGTGCAACCCATCATATGACATTTGATAAAACTCTGTTAAATGTCTTTGTACCTGTCCATGACTCACGAAAGGTCAAAGTGGCTAATGGACACTATGTTGACATTGTAGGTGAAGGGACGGTTATCCTATCTGAAACAATGTTTTTGAAAAATGTATTATATGTTCCACAACTAGACTGTAATCTTATCTCTGTGAGAAAGCTTATGACTGATAATGACTGTATAACAATTTTTTCACCTACTAAATGCTTCTTCCTGCCTACTTCCTCTTGCTCTCAGGACGCAATTATGAAGGAGAAGGCTATGAGGGAGAAGATTGGCTGTGCTAGATTCCATGATGGTCTGTTTGTTTTGGATTCTCTGAAATCAGGTTTCAGGGATATTTTTGAAGGCTGTTCTAGAGTTCATTCTTATATGAATAGAATCACTGTTCCTAGAATGAATTGTATACAATCTAGAATAGACCTTGTTGTATTGTGGCACAAGCGTTTGGGACACCCAAACTTTTTGTATCTCAGGAAAATTAAACCTGAGCTGTTTAATGGTATTTCTCTTGAACAACTGAAGTGTGAAACATGCATGTTTGCTAAACAAACCCGTATGACTTATCCTGCAAAGTCATATTCAGAAAGCAAACCTTTTAATCTGGTTCACTCAGATATATGGGGACCTTCAAGAGTTCTCAGTATTAATGGCAGTAGATGGTTTGTGATCTTTGTTGATGATCATACCCGTGTTACATGGGTTTATCTCATGAAACATAAGTCTGAACTTTATCAGGTATTCAAGAGTTTTGTATGTCTAGTTCAAAACCAGTTCAATACTAGTATCAAGAATTTCAGGTCAGACAATGGTAGTGAATATATGGATAAGGAAGTAAAATCCTTCCTGACAGACAGAGGCATCCACCATCAGACATCTAACGTTTATACCCCCCAGCAAAATGGGGTGGCTGAGAGGAAACACCGTCATATTCTAGGTGTTGCTAGGGCTCTCATGTTTGAAATGAGTGTGCCAAAACACCTATGGGGTGAGGCAGTATTGACTGCCACCTACTTGATAAATAGGACTCCCTCCAGAGTATTGGGATATATCAGTCCTAGGGAACAGCTTCTAAGAACGTACCCTCATTGCTTGTTACTGTCTAAGTTACCATTTAAATTATTTGGGTGTACTGCATATGTTTATCTTCAGGTACATAGCAGAGGTAAGCTTGACAAGAGGTCCATTAAATGCATGTTTATTGGCTATGCTGGTACACAAAAAGGATATAAATGTTATTGTCCTTACTCACGTAAAGTATACACCACTTTAGATGTCATTTTTGATGAAACTACTCCGTTCTATAAATCTAATAGTGAGTCAAGGTTGCAGGATCCTGTACAGGATAACTACTGGAACATTATTGATGTCTCAACCGTTGAATCTCCTGTACAAAGGGGTAGAGAGGAATTACAGGAAACAGTTACTCAACCCACACAAGACAAGGGTGACAGTGACCCAGTACCTACCTCAGATGATGTGGTTTCTCTGGAACACTCAACCAGAAGTCATCCTCCTGTCACTCAAGTCTACACTAGACGAAGGCTGCATCAGGAAAATCGTGAAGCTGGAGGTAATATCCATCCTTGTATCTCTGAGAGTATTGATGATGGTCCTGTTAATATAACTCTAGATACAACTGATGAAATGCCTATAGCCCTAAGAAAGGGCTCTAGAGAGTGTACTAAATTTATTACACCCAAGCTGAAAGACTATCACCTAATGAAAACCAAAGTATGTACTACACTACATCCTTTGAACCAGTTTATAACGTATGATAGGTTGTGTCCTAAATTTAGACTATTTACTGTCAGTCTTGATACACACTCAATTCCTAACTCTATTGTTGAAGCCTTGAATCATAAGGAATGGAAACTTGCGGTTGAGGATGAAATGAGTGCTCTGGTTAAGAATGAGACTTGGGAATTGGTTAAAAGGCCTGAGGGGCTAAAACCTGTAGGCTGCAAATGGGTATTCTCTTTGAAATTCAATTCTGATGGCACTCTTAATAGACATAAGGCTAGGCTAGTTGCTAAGGGCTTCTCACAATCCTACGGTATTGACTACCTAGAAACATTTGCACCAGTTGCAAAACTAAACACTGTTCGGATTATTTTCTCTGTTGCTATTAACCTTGACTGGCCACTATTCCAACTAGATATAAAAAATGCTTTTTTGAATGGAAGTCTGAAAGAGCAGGTGTTTATGGAAATACCACCGGGCTATAATACTGAAAAAACAAAAGGCAAAGTGTGCAGATTAAAAAAGGCCATCTATGGACTAAAACAATCCCCTAGAGCATGGTTTTCCAAATTCACTCATGTATTGCTTCAATATGGTTTCCAACAGGCACAAAGTGACCACACCTTGTTCATCTTAAAAACTGATACTAGTGTTACTATATTAATTGTGTATGTGGATGACATCATATTAACTGGAAATTCTGTTACTAGCATGATCACTGTAAAGAAACATTTGTCTTCTGTTTTTGAAGTCAAGGATCTGGGCACTTTACGTTATTTTCTTGGAATGGAAGTTGGAAGGAATAAGTATGGCATGTGTATATCACAACGTAAGTATATATTGGATCTACTACAAGAAACTGGTATGAGTGGGTGTAAACCTGCGCCCACACCTTTGACTCCTGGAAAGGCACCTGAAACTGAGTCTGATGGAGTTCTAACCGATATTAGCTCATATCAAAGGTTAGTTGGTAAGCTTATTTATCTCTCCCATACACGTCCCGATATCTGTTACTCTGTTAGCTACGTCAGCCAATTTATGCATGCTCCTACTAACGTTCATTTTCAAGCTGTCATGCGTATTCTGAGATACCTTAAAGGCTCTCCTGGTCAAGGACTCTGCTTTAGGAAAAATGAAGACAGGACAGTTAAAGTCTTTACTGATGCGGACTGGGGTGGATCAAAGCGGGATATGCGATCTACATCTGGATACTGCTCATTCGTATGGGGCAATCTTGTGACTTGGCGAAGCAAGAAGCAAAGTGTTGTTGCCAGGAGCAGTGCCGAAGCTGAGTTGAGGGCACTTGCTCTTGGTATCTGCGAAGGTATATGGATCCAACGAGTTCTAAAGGATTTACAGCAATACACCTTAAGTTCACCTATCTTAGCTCTGTGTGATAACGTCTCTGCAATACACATGGCGGAGAATCCTATTCATCATGACAAATCGAAGCACGTTGAAATTGATCGCCATTTTATTCGAGAGAAACTTGAGGATGGGTCTCTACTTCTACATCACGTCTCATCCCCTGACCAAGTTGCAGATATTTTTACTAAGTCTGTTGTACCTAATCTGTTTTATAAACTATTGTCCAAGCTTGGTTGTATTAATGTATACTCCAAGCTTGAGGGGGAGTGTAGAAAAGCTGATGTTGTACAGTGTACAGTAGATTAAGTGTATATTATACTATAGACATTAGACACTGGGAATACGTATTAGTGTATTAGTGTCCACTTGGACTTATAGCCGTTGGCTATGTCAGAGTCATAGAGTATATATGTGCAGTTAGAATGCAGGATTGTGTAATGGTGAATTTCACCTATACTGCTGATTTATATGAAAGACCAAATATTGGCCTCCAAATGTTCATGATCTCTACTTTATATTATTAAGATTTCTACAAGAAGTAATGACATTACGTAATTTGAGATAACCATTAAAAACAGTTTTAAGATAAAGTCAACGTACCTGCCGTGGAAAAGGGCGACATGTGAAATGGCAGCTGTTAAGGTTGCGAAGCTGAAACCATAGTTGATAGCAAACATTGTACTCATATATAGTTTGCTGTAAGAATTATACTTATCAACATCAAGGTCAAAAGTCTTTTGGTTTAGAACACGGGAAGTATCATAAGGATGGCCAGTTGAATCAAAAACATGTGAGGAAATCAAAGGAAACTTCTTGGAATCATAAACACCGGACCAATATACGGCTGGGATTAGAATGTAAACAATCAAGACAAAGCCAACAAGAGTATTGATAATAGCAAAACCAGGAACACCAAGAGGATTGCCAAGAAAGCTGGCGACAGTATTCCAATCCAAGGAAAAAGCACCAAGTCCAAGTCCATGAAGTCCAGAAGTTAATTGTTGGCCAAGTATAGATTTCTTCCAAATGAAGCAACCAATTGAAATGGTTGAGATTGAAGGGATCAAATAGGCTGGGAAGAGGTAATAGGCGAAGCTCACTGTGAAAACTGCCAAGAAGAATTGTAGCCGTGTGAGACCTCCCTTTGGCCTCTTTTCAACCTCATGTAACGTTCTGCAGTCATTGTGTAACAATTTATTTAGTTCAATATTAACTATATTATGCATTAAAAAATAATATTCCTTTCACTGTCGTTTTATTTGTTACACGTAATTGATGAATTTAATAACTGGTTATCAAATCTTTTTCAATATTATGCATTAAATCGTCAATGGTATAATTGATACTTGTCATAATCATGTATATTGTTATGTACATATATATATACAAGCTTTTCATGTACTCAGCAACTAAGGAATAAAACCAAGAAACATAGTAACATACCTGAATAAGGAAATATTGATCATATTCCCAGGCCACCACATGTAGGGAGAGTCCACCAAGATTTTCCTATACATCCCGGCCCAACCGTACCCGAGTAACTGAAATACACACATGTATAGCTCCCCTTAATCAATAAAAATTGCATGAGAAAGAAGAAAGCTTTTAAAAATATTTAATAATATAAATTTCATGCATTACCATAGTAGTTTGGACCAGCAAGAAAGCAGCAACAGGATCTATATCTCTCTTATAGAAAGCTTTCATAATGGTAACTATATTAAGAGCATAAGCACCATTCGAACCGGAGTTAGCAAATATGGTAATCAAGACATGTTCTTTAAGGTTGAATGGCCCTGGATTAAATGAAAACTCCCAGCCAGTGACGGGAACACGAAATTTTTTGGTCGGAAGTACGGCGGCCATGAGTTTTCCGGCAGGAAGAGTCACGATTTGGGCAGCCACTGCAGAAATGAATAAACCATTTTCTCGATAACCGAAAAACTGGTTCAGAAAAGCAAGTAATGCACATGATAATGTTCCAAGAAACCATGCCCGAAACGTTAAAACCGCTAGTTTTGGGTTATCAGTGGGTGGAACCGTCAGCCTCACTTGCTCGATCGGAGTATCATTGATCTCTTCTTCCTCCCCTGTATATGTCCATCAGTTAACAAAAGTCAATGTTTTGATGTGTAATTTTCGTGGATCTTTTTTTTTTTTCAATCATACTATTAAATATCAAACTACATGCATAACCAAAACAATAAAAACCACACAAGACATTTCAGTTATGGCCCGCTAACAATAATTTTTACTGTCGTTGAGATATACTACGTATGATTGATGATGATGATGCATGAAAACTCGCATTCAAAACAACATAGTTTTTATGCAGGGAGACTCACATTCAAGACATATAAATTTCCGGATAAGAAAACTTGAATCAATCATCCGTAAGAACAATCAAAACATACAAATTCATACAAGTTCAGATGTGTTGAATAATAAGACGAAATAGAAGATAAAGAACAATAACTTTGTTGTATTCATACCATCAGTTGGATAAAATGACTTAGGCTTGTCTGCTTTTCCGATAGGAGATTGGGGGGATTCAACGTCCGGAAAACCCATGAATGCTTTACTTCTCCCTGAACGGAGAAGAGGAAATTGAAGATCAAGATCCCGGGCAGGAGAAATTAATTAAAGATAAAGAATCCCCGGGCTGCAGGACAGTTTTGTCAGTTGAGGTGGTTTAAATATTCATCCATGGCTAAAGTATTTATCAAGTAAAATGGTGTTTCATTTATACATTCCATATACACCTTACACTCGGTTTTATAGGGTTTACAGCAAGAATTTTGGTATAACTCAAGGTTTGTTACAACAAGATAATAACAAGGTTGGTTATTATAGATAACACTAGTTGGTTGTGATTTGAACAAAGCAAGTTGTTGAGTTTGTTGAGAATCTCCAGGAAGGAGGGAGGCAGCGGCAGTGAGGTTGATCGACTCACGAATCCTTAACAATGGCATATAACATTATGAGGTGAAAACTTAGACTTAAACTTAGACTCGTATAATCCGCTAGTTATTTGGAAACTGACAATTTTGAGTATGAACCGATTAGACAAGGAGAAAAAAAATGTATATTTTTTCTTGTATTCTTATACATATCGTACAATACATGTTATAGGCCTATAATTTCTCTATACAAGGAAGGAAATTAAACAAGACAACTTACAATTAATGCCTATGATTTCTATCCTAATTTCATCATGATTAATTTCTTGTTCTTCGATTTACGGGATTGCACAGCTGCATCAATCACGGGATTCTTAACAGAAACAACCAACAGCAGTCAACTTGGTAACCCTTTGATTAGGAATGAATATAATACGAGTTATCATGCAAGATTCATCATGCTATAAGATTGCTACACAGCTAGTTGTTCCTACTACTATAATTAGAATATTCTTTCATTAGTCAAACAAGTACTGAATCTGTGGTACATTAATGTTTTCTCATAACCCTAAAAAACGTGTAGGAGTTGTTTGAAGGAAAAAGAAAGTATTGGAAGTTATGATGGCACACGTGGGTACTGGTTCGCGGCAAATTTTATATTGGTTATGGATAAAATGTTAATATTTGAAACATAATAATTCAAGAGATCTCCCGTTTTATACAATCATCAGTGACACAATTCAATTAGCCATTGACCTAATAGTTACCTAACCATTAATAAGAAATATAATAATTGAACGCATTACTCTTTTGCATATTTATCACTGTCAGTTACTTTTAATTTTATTCATCAATAATTATCTAATAATTACTCATTAACCATCGTAAAATTTGGCTTCGGTTGGCTTTTTATACTTGTCAATAGACGCACACGCGCTGAAGCTACTTCTATTAAAACGTTCTGATATAGAAAATGCATTATGGCATTTTAACGTATACAAAAAAGAAAGAGAGGGAAACCCTGTTCTTAATTTCTTTTTACTAGTCATACTTTTATTTATTGAAACAATTTCCGTTATTTCCATAAGTAAATTCAAAAATTTCACTGAAAGATTCTCGGATGTAGTGTTGAATATGGCTTATGTTCATAGCGAGGGACCAAAAAAAAAAAAAGAGAAACCATGTTTTTAATTTCTTTATCCGTGTCATACTTTTATTCTTTTGAAATTGAAATATCCTCCCCATTTCCTTAGTTAATTCAAAGTTTTCAGTGATGGGATCTCAGATGTAATATTGGAAAACCAAATTCGCTTTATAATATGTCCCAATCCTTCCTGCTTTCTTTCATAATGCAATTGGTTAGATGTGTGAATTTTATATGGAGAATCCAGTACATTGTAAGAGAAAGTCAGGATTGGATTATGATTTTTTGGGATGAGATCCAGGGAGGCAAATTGTAAGGCAAAAAATGAGGCCGCGAATCACAGGCCGCCACGTCGCCATGTTATTGATGAGAGAGAATTTTTTTTTAAAAAAAAAACAAGGTAACATGGCGACGTGGCGGCCTGTGATTCGCGGCCTCATTTTTTGCCTTACAATTTGACTCCCTGGATCTCATCCCGATTTTTTGACAGCAGAAGATCCGGTCTATCACATGCATGTTCGGTCACCAAACTTTTGTTTCTTTTTTGAGCGACAGATGTGCAGGGTTTTTATTTAGACACCAGATGCAGGGTATTGGTATTTAAGGTTGTGTTTAGGAGAATGCTAAAATCATAGTTTGGATCAAATAACTCAAGGTATCGTAGGGAAACAATAGTTCATATGAAAAGATATTTTTCGTCAAAAGTTTTAAGTCATTTTTTCTCAATTTACAAAAAAGATATTATTCATACAAAATCTTGCATTCATTTATAAAATTACTTATCTTATATTACAAAATCATTTGAAAACATCGATATGAATATCATTTTTAATATTTTATATTGTTTATCCGATTTTGTTTTAGCGACAAAGTACTGGGATCTAGCCTTTGCAGCTGGAACCATTGGGCGGTCAAAGATTTTCCTGACTCATTCTTTAACATATTACTAACTCCAACGTGCACAAAACAAGCAGTTGAATGATACACCAAAACAACAACCACATTAACCCATTATTTTAGAGACCCGCGTTTGAGTATGGAAGGGTCGGATATACACAACCATATCTTTGTGTTAGAAAAACACAGAGGTTGTTTCCCAAACATGCATAATGAAAATTGCGTCAAGTTGTGTCGTGAGTTATTCCATCATATTTCAAAATCAAAAAAGAGTACGTCCTTGACTACATTGAAAATAGATACAAAATGATACTCCAAAATAAGGAATTTAAAAGCATATCATGATTTCAACGGTGGGATTAGGAAAACATTTGTCAATGTTTTCACTATGGAGCAGTGATTACACCAACCGATTAATGATTCGACTTTAGCACTCAGCATACTACAAGTGATTTCAAAGACTTCTTGAAACGAGCATCCGGCAGTGAGGTGAACAAAACCTGTTATAGACCTTTTAAATCATATTCTATGGCATGTAGGCTTGCTAATAGTATCAGAAAACAGGACAAACTTGGACTTGCATTCCAGGTGCTGTAGGACATGTAGCCAACGGACAATGATCCCCAGTATCCAAACCCAGCCATGTTGGATCAAAAATATTCTTCGATTGCAAAACAATGAGTGTGGCCTTGAATGCGATTCCGGCATTAAGAGCACCTCCCAAAATGTAAGCATGCTTAGCCCACCACTGCTTATGCTTCTTATAGATATAACAGTACTTGAACACAATCCCACTGCTCCAGTACTCATCAAATAATTAACAGATCTAGCCGGCGGCATAGACAGATTGGCACTCAAGTTAAGGGGCATGTTGATGAGCTTGATCCACTCCTTGCCGATGAGGAAGAACCAGTTCAATTTTGTGTAGACGCCTAGCTCAGTGAACATGAGCGTCGGGCCAACAATTCCCCAAATGATGGAGGCGTTGTAGAAAACAGCATCGCCAGCACACGTCCATGGACTCCCCCATTGGCAATGCCGACGGATTACAGATGTTAGGCACCGTGGTCAAATTAAAGCCACCATGCTGTTCCAAACTGGACTGTGCTCGACACTATTGTCCCGACGAACTGTACAGAGAGACGCCAATTTTGAACTAACAGTTCGTGAAATATCATGTATGTTCGTATATAAAACAAGAAAATAGGCAGAATTTAATTGTTCAATGAGTGATCATTAGTCATCGCTCTTAGTAGTCACTCATTTGATCAATGATTCATAATTATTCATTGATCACCGTAATTCTTCCGAACAGCATAATGGCTCTTAAAAGATATTTTTACCAGAACCAGAAACATGGATTTTGGAGGGATCTTCATATAGTGGCCTAATTTGAAATCATAAAGAAAGTAGGTGGCTCGACTCATGCTTATATATCCATAGGTCTTGATTGTGTCGTTAGCAAGAGGCTTCCCAGGGTACAGGTTACTAATTAATGACCATCTTCCCGGTGACATTAAGCCCAATTTGCTGCATATATCAAACACTTGACCACATTATTCATGCTACTTCATCTCTTGCGATTCCTTTTTGGATTTTCTCTTTCGATTTCTATAGTCTTCAACTTAGTTATGCTAGTTTCTTTCATGGTTTATCATCTTCCATGTTTCTCAAGCCTAAATTCTCCAACAATGACGCTGCAATTTTAACGTTTTTCCAGTTTGTTTTAGATGGTTGTTTTTCAATCAAGTGTTACACTTAATAACTTGCTAGAGTATAGAGGAAGTAGTAACTGTACCATTTTTTTTTAGAGATTACAATTAATTCATTATGTTATACCAAAAATTCATGAGAACAGGATGTAATTATGAATATAATGGCTGCTAGTGCTTAAATACGTTTGCAACAGTCCACTTTTGCAAGCTGTTAGTCAGCGTTTATAGGCAGCTGAACTAACTCAAATAATGCAGAAAGCAGCCACAAGCATGAGCAATCATTTGATTTTTCCCCTTTCTTTCCGGTTTCCACTAAAAGATGTGTATTTTTGGCAACATTCTTCTTTTTCAATTGCAATATAAACTATTGTAAAAGAAAAGGGGAAATTACATTATAAAAGAGGTTTTACGTTGCTGAGGAATCTGTATATATTTCTGACTTTATTAGCTAAATACAATCAGTCATATTAGCTCTGAAAATATTTTAAAATTTATCGTAATATAGGCAATAGTGGGAGGGTGTTCCAACATCCTTGTGTACAATCACAGCTCATACAAAAACAGCCCTGAGCATAGCTCGGTTAGTACTCGGGTTGAGATTTGCTCCAAGAGGTCAAAAGTTCGATTCTAGAGACACGCACAATGTGGATGTTGCAGTGCTGTTAGACCAAAAGCCTAGTTTGTATCTTGTATAGGTCACTGCGTAAGTACATGATTTGCATCCTCTACCATGTTTATTGAGAATGAGCCGATAAGTCTTCAGAGCAAAGAGAACGACCTTTAGCTCCAACAGCTAATACAAAAACATACGCCTGATCATAAGTGAAATGGTTTTCATTGGTGGGCTCTTGTGAGACTTGTCGGAAATCATACACCCTGGCAAATCATTTGTCCCTATACCTGCAGAAAAGCTCTGGGTGGATAAACTTTCTTGGAAACATTTGTACAAATTATGCATAAACTTAATTTGTTGCAACCATCTGACTGTCTCCATAAGTATGCAAATATTTTAAGGCGTGGCTTCCGTTACGATAGTTACTAAAACATTTCATCATATTTGTCATGTTTTTTTAGCGAGCGAAAACATACAGACAAGTAGTTTGTTGAAGATGCAAAATCTAACGTTACCATACACAGAGGATAAGGTGGAATCTCAAGAAATAACTCCAGAAATATTGCTGTTATCTAAGATTCTTGCATCAATTTCTTACTGGCGTTTAACCTGTAATGTGTTACTTTTTTTTTCGGGGGGAGAGGGGGTTGGGAGGGGTGAATTTATAATATTTTCCAGCATGTGGGCATGTGCAGCAGCAACAACAGATATGTAAAAGATTTTCTCTGAAATTTGTCTTCATCCAAATAACAGATGGACGACTGGTCACAAAGAATTAAAAATGGACACATTATCAATGGTTTTCTCTGGGGCAAGAATTAAAATTAACAGTAATACATATTTGGTATAAATGCAGAAGCCAGCCATTACAATTTTCTAGAGTTCTAAACAATGACGTGTTATAAGGTTATACTACAACAACACATACCCAGTATATCCAACAACAGCAAAATCTATCATTAGTGTCTACAGCGGATGAGAGGTAACCAAAAGATAGAGAGTTTGTTTCCAGTGAGGCTCCCGCCTCTATATGCATCTACATAAATAACACAATAATAGGAATATCGTGTGCTAGTGTGTTATAAGGTTATACGATCGGGTTAATAGAGAAAATGTAAGATTATTATATGATTCAAAATCCCCTGGAGAATCCAGTTTCAACTCAAGTAAAAAATGGATAAGGAACTGAGAACAACAACAGGGAATGGCCGAAAGAGCGACACCAGAAGAAATCAAATTCTTTCTCCTTCTTGTTATTGGTTGGCAAATTTTATTGTATTTGACCATAGAAGGGATAAGTTTTGGGAAATTCGAGGCTGTATCATATGTACGTCAAATAGTGACAGGTTATAACTGTCTCTGACTTTAATGTGGTTCGTCCATAATTTTCACTTTTCGTTTTAAATTTCACTTTTACATTACAAAATTATTGTTCGATTAATATAAACTTATAAAGAATGACACTTTTATAGTAATTTATTATGTCAACAGTACAAGTTAAAATAACAAATTTTATAATGATTAATGAGTAAACTTTATTTTTTCATCAACTAATACAAAACATAATAATAGAAGTGGATCTCATGTTTTGTATACCCATCACAACATCATATCAGTTATTCCTTAAGTTACATGCATTGACCATTATAAATCTTGTCATTAACATAACAAAATTTTTGACAAAAAGTAACATGCCACTTAATAATAGATAGTGAGTCCACATGTTACCTATTGAAAATTTTAAATTAGCATTAAAAAATTATATTGTCAACATATACAAACGAAAATTACATTGCACCCGCCTCATCATTTAACCATGAGGTCAGTAATTTGATTTCGTCTATAAAAATGAAAGATAATTTAATGATTAAATGTGAAAACCTCCTAAATGAGAGTTCTATGCATCAAAAAGGATCAGTCTTATTAGGTACATATAGAGCAAGGGGTCTCTCTGGAATTAAACTTTCTATCTTTTGGGGGTGGAGGTATTGTTTGGCTGCCTCTTACACTCCTCAGACCTTAACGATAGCTTTTCTTGTTGTTGAAATATACTTGGTATGATTGTTCTTGTTGTTGTAGTGTCGCCAACGGATACCTTAAGGCACAAAAATTTTTAAGAGCAACAAACCCTTCACAAAGAAATACGGAAAACAGCATCATTCTTTAATGACACTATCAACGTTTTAGCTAACTGTCGTTGTGATTAATGCCAAACTTACCTTACTTATGAAAATGGTATCTGTATACTTCAATTTTAAAAGGAATGTCCTACTCAAAAAAGGAAAAAAAAAACTTTAAAAGGAATGGAATTGTAGGCTCTTGCGCATGTCTGTATATGTGCCTAAATATAAACACGTACATACATATACATACAGTACGTATAAATATATGTACATAAATGAACATACATATATGTATATATAAATAAATAAATATATATATATACACATACACACAGAGACACGACCTATGAGAAGTAGGCATCAAGGACGTCACATGTCATTAACAAGATAGTAAAATATAATAATGAGAGACAGGTAGGAGTCTGTGGAGGCCCATATGTTGATGCAGAACCTTGTTTTGGGCGAGGAAGTGGACAAATTACAGGTAAATCATTGAACATTAAAAAAATCATAAAAGAAAAAATGCAAAGAAAAAGAGAAGATTTTACTTTAGTTTTGATGATAGTACCTTTCAAGTTTGACCTCCAATCGGCATCTCATCCTCCACTTTTCTACCTTGGTTTAATTACTACCACCTCCTTGTATTTTGTGCAAAAGCAAAACATCTTCTGAAATTTTGTCTAAATTACGGTTTCCTCCCACCATAGAATTTCTTGAACAAAGTTATGTCAGTCTTCCATGCTCGGAAGCGTTACAAGAGTTCCTTGCGTTTTTTTAACTATATGCTCTTATTAGTCTAGCTTATTGGGAAACAAACATAGATAAATGCTTTTTTTAAAAGTCTCTATCCCTTAGGATAGAAATATTATTTGTCTGTCGTTTATTTTTACTAGACTCTAGTTCTAGTTTTTGCTGCATTGAAATATACTGGATATGATTAATGATGATGATGAAATGATTTTTTTTTTCATATATAAAGTTGACAACAAAAATAGAGTTCCTTGGATAAATGAGGTTTCCTTTAAGATGCATTTATATACACGTACTACATATAAGGGAGGGGCTAAATCCACTATCAAATATATGCTTATTCACCTTCGTATGGATAATTTGGTAATTTTCGTTTTGTTACCTTTTTTAGAACATTTTTTTAATAGACTTCAGAACTGTTTTTCCCTTAGAAAGGAAAATCAATTTCTATGAATTTTTTTTTTCGGGAAAGTGGATCTTTTTATTGATTCAAAGAATATCAACATGTGTACATCACAACTATCTGGTTATCCTGCACTAAGCATATATCCTAAGTATATGCAATGTCATCCTGTCTCCAAGCTATACGAATATTTCTAACTCTTTCGTATATATCATTCACAACGCTGTATGTAGGCGGCCTAATAAAGTCCTCTTCCCATAGACTCCTGTTTCTTAGCATCCATATAGCATAAACAGCCTCCCTGAAGATGTATGGCCATGCCTCACAAGGCTGCCCTTCCCCGGTCTCATATGTGACGTTTTTATCAATCCATCCGCTCACACTGTCCTCCATCCTGAAGAACTCATGCTTGTACCGCTCAGGGACCAGTTGTTCCCAAATTTGCTTTGCCGGAGTACATTCCCTGAGTGCGTGTAAGTTCGTGTCCTCTTCCCGGTGACATTGCGCGCATTGTGGTGATTCCCTTAATTGCCTCCTGTATAACAAATATCCTGTTGGAAGTTTGTTTAGCCGCGCTTGCCATAACAGAAAGTTGCCCCGTTGAGGTCCCTTTAACATCCATATCTTCCGCCACTTAGCGTCCTCTTCATGGTCTCCCAGTTCCGTCTGTGCCAGATATGCCGACGCAACCGTGAATTTTCCCGTCGAGTTTGGCGTCCACACACCCGCATCCATATCGTCCTGTCTAAGCGTCCGTATGATATCCGGGTCTATTCCTGCCGCAACCACTGGTGCCGCCGCCACAATGCTCCTCCACGTATGAGTACAGGATTTACGGGGTGCATTGTCTCTCAGTGGAGATCCATACTTTGCGCACAACACTTTTACCCATAACACGTCTTCGTTTGTTATCAACCTCCACACAAGCTTGGCTAGTAGCGCACGGTTCATAGGTCGCAATCTCTTGATTCCCGTCCCACCGCAAGACTTCGGCCTGCATACCTCCTGCCATGCTACCATATGAAGTCTCCGACTGGTGCCAAATTCCCCCCAAAAAAATTTCCTAATTAGCTGCTCAATACTGCTCACAGTTGTTGCAGGCAGATGGGACGTTTGCATAGCATAATACGGTATGGTGGACGCCACCGATTGGATCAATATCTTGCGGGCTGCCCTGGACATCAAGCGCCCCTTCCATGTCGCAAGCTTACCTTTGACCTTGTCCACCAGATGATTATATGTAGTGGTAGTGACTCGTTCATGAAGCAATGGCATCCCCAAATAGCGTCCTAGGTTTCGAGTGAGCGGGATTAGAAACTTACTGCTCAACCTTTGCGCCAAGTTTGGTTGTACCTTTGGCGAGACATATAGGTGTGACTTCGATGTGCTTACTTTCTGCCCAGATACTTGGCAAAATTCTGACATTGTCGATGCCATTACTGTAGCTTGTTCATCGGTGGTTGCCCCGAATAGGAGGAGATCGTCGGCAAACAAGAGGTGAGAGATATCAGGCCCTCGTCGTGCGACTCGGATTGGCTTCCACAATTTTTGTTCCACTGCTCTGTGAATTTCTATGAATTTTTAAGCTACAATGGGTAGTTCTCTAGTCTTTTATGATCCAAAACTCCAAAAATCCTCCTAAAATATTTTTAATGTCGGCAAAATTTGGGTTTTGTGATTATTTTTATTTATTTATTTATTTATTTATTTTGTTTTTTGGAGAATGGATTTGGATTCTAAAGTTTCATTCTTCAACACCTCTTCCGCTGCTTTTACGTCGCCGTCTCTCATTTTATTCCAAACCCACCACCAGCGGAGCCCCTGCCAGGCGAACTACAAGACCCTCTCTTTTCTCTGACATTAGAATCAAGCTTCTCATGGAAACGGCTACAAAGAGACTAACAGATCCCTGAATTTTTGACTCACCATCATCACCTGCTCCTTTTCGCCCAGTCACCGATCCTTCGAACCCTTTTCACGCAATCACGCCAATAAGTCTTGGGTCGCTAAGTGGCTGTGTAGTTGGGCTTCTTGTGGGAGTTTCGGACTTCCTATTATTTCACACTGAATTGCTAGTAGCTTCAGTTTTTGCAGGACTGCCATGACTACAAAATTATTCAACATTCCTTAACTGATATAGATAATCAGAGGTGAGGGTGGTGGCGGCGGGGATTCTATACAAGGCAATAAGGATGGGGTGGTTTAACGCATCAAGGTGGTGGAGATGATGGCTGTGATTGAGACAAGGGATAAACCCAATGCACAAGAACGAGATAAAATGTCTCAGAAGGGAAGGAACAGGTTGGTGAAGGGTTTGGAGATGATGGTGGTAAATTGTTGTATGGAGCAGGTTATGGAGGAGAATATGAAAGCAGAGTGGAAGAGATGAAGAAAAGAATTTGGAGGGGATGAAGTCAGAAGGAACGCCTTAAAAAAAGGAAAAATGATAAAAAATTTAAGGTTATACATTTCTCATTTTGTTTCTTACATGTAAAGTTTCAAAAAGACTCTTATTAAAGTGTGGATAAGTATATTTGGGGATGGATTTAGCCCCTCCCTACATATATTTTACCTCACAAACAAAATTTGTTGTTACTTATCTTAATTTTAACAATCAAAGTCTAAATTCCGAAAACAGTTACACAAATAACGGAATATATAAAAAGAATTGCATTTGAAATTTGGTGTCACTTGGGATGATGAGTTTGGACAGAATAAAGAAAGGAAAGAAACGGAACAGAGACACATTTATCAACCGGAGTCTCTCTTTTTTCCTCCCCTTCAAGGGCGCCTTTCTTTCTTTCTTTCTCGACCCTTTTGTGCTTTCTCTCACTCGACTCTTTTCTCTACTATGGAGTCTAAAGACTTGGAGTCCTCTATCCTCCACAATTGCTGTTTGTAAAGCTTGCCCATGGGAATCTTAAAGTTTTGATCTTTATGAATTGAGGTATCTTTTTGAGCTTCTTTTTTCACTGCTTTCGAACTGGTCCAGTGATTTGCTTGGTCTTTTTGCTTCTTTATGTCTTTTACCTTCTGGGTTTTTGTGGGGTTCAATTTTTCTTTGGTAGGGTTGCCGCTGAAAGACGTGGGTCTTTGTTCAAGATCTGTGTGCTTTTCATTGACCCTTCTTTTGTTCCTTTTTCTTTAATATATTTTCTTGTTTATCTGATTTCTTTCACTCTTATCTTTTTCTTTGTGGTGTCTGACGAAAGCCACTGAGCAACCTCATTTTTTGTTCCATGATATTATTGCACTTTTGATATGATTTCTGTTGAAGTTAAAACCATCTGCGTTTGGTCTTCCAGGTCCTTCTTACTCTAGGAAAGCATTTTCCTTTGCTGGATGCTTTGATTGAATTGGTTGGGTATAAATTCTGTTCCTATTCTCTCTTTTGTATGTTCCTGAATTTTCTTGTGTCGATTAGCTTATTCGGTGCTGGGTTTCATGTTGTGATGTATCTGCTATGTCATAGTATGATGTTTGCAAACTTTGGGTATGATTTTTTTTTCTTTTTTTTTTTTTGCTTTGATGTCAACTTGATATGACTGAATTTGTTTGTGTTTTCTATGTTAATGTAAAGATCCAATTATTTTTGATTTGTAATCGTTCCTCTTTATTTTGTAGATACCTTGCAGCAGCCAATAAAATCTGAGATGGATTGTCTTGACATTGGTGCAAGAGGAATGTTTATGCTGAATTTGGTGGGTTTGTAATGGGTTTAATCAGTCCATTAAGTTAAATATATCGTGATTTTATCAATGGCTTCAAGATCTGTTTTCAAGGCATCATCAGAAAAGCAGAACAAAGCCTTTGGGAGTGATAACTCTGGAATAAACTCTCATAAGCCAACGCCTTTAGTATCAAAGGCAATCAGATCAGGATCTGCTCCATTTCCTCAAGAAATTTCCTCAGAACAACTTCACACAGAGGTTATGGTGAAGAAGCCAATTTATGCTGATTTAAAGGATTCATTAGCTGGTGAATTGGATACTAGGCTACAGTTGAGTAACACCAAGCAAGCTGTTGTGACAAAGGGTTCTTTAGAAAGTAAAGATGTTCTGGAAAATAAGGTATCAGAACAAGGAGTTGTCAAGGATGGTTCAACTAAAGTCAGAGATGGCACTATTTCTCCTGAGAAAACAAGTGCCAAAACCAGTGATCAGGTTAATTTTGTTGAGAGTTGCAAGAGCAGCATGTGTAGGGGTAGCTCTAGCAGTAATGTAAGTGATGAAAGCACTTGTAGTAGCTTCAGCAGTGCCATTAACAAACCTCACAAAGCAAACGATGTAAGATGGGAAGCCATTCAAGCTGCTAGGTCGAAGGAAGGGATGTTAGATTTGAGGCATTTCAGATTGCTAAAGAAGTTAGGTTGTGGAGATATTGGAAGTGTCTATCTCTCGGAATTGTGCGGTACCAAGTGTTACTTTGCCATGAAGGTTATGGATAAAGCATCATTAGCTAGTCGTAAGAAACTGCTTCGTGCTCAGACTGAAAGGGAAATACTGCAGTGTTTAGATCATCCATTCCTTCCATCATTATATACCCATTTTGAGACAGAAAAGTTTTCCTGTTTGTTGATGGAGTTCTGCCCTGGAGGTGATTTGCATTCACTTAGGCAAAGGCAGCCGGGGAAGTACTTTTCGGAACAAGCTGTAAAGTATGTCCCTTTTTCCTTTTTTTTTTTGTTAACTTGATTGGATTTTTAAGTGCCCTTTCTCGGATTCAATGATCTGTGGTTAGTTCGAAGATCTAATATCTAAACGCATTGGGTTTCTCGGGAATTATCAGTTCGTGGAAATAACTTTTTCATAATAAATTTTTTTTGTTATTAATCTATATAAACCATGAGGCAAATACAGTCACACTAAACTATGCACTATAGCTGCAACAGCTGCCACAAGTATGTTATAGGATTAGACATGCTCTGATAACGTGAGAACTTCCTCAAACAATATGGTTTATCAGTTCTGAGAAGATTATTATGCACTAGCGAGTTACTGTCTTTTTGTCAGCATCGGTTGTCTTAAAGTTGTTGCATCAAGTAATCTATGCTTGTATTGATTTAAAGTTGTTATGACTGGATAAATGCTACGTTATGGCATGAAAAAGGTTGTCTTTCTTATGCATGTGAAGCACCAAATGAGGACGTGAAGTTCCCTTCATACATCTTTATGTATTTTTGAGATTGCTCTCATGCTTTCAACAAGTATAGTTATTCTTCTTAGCCATTTGTATTTTTCTATCTGTTTGGTTTTTGGCTGACTATTTGTCAATTGTTACCTCTACCATGTTTGTGAGTGTCATATGGCTTCGTCTAGATGGTGATAGATTGGTAATTTGCTTCATTCTTTCCCTTTGGGATCTCAGACCACTCTCATTTACTCCCTATTCCCAAAATATTCTCCTAGTTTTACTTGAGCATAGTCCAAAGGAAATATTGTTTATTCCCATCTTGTGTATGGCATATCATTAGGTTTCACCTTCTCTGATATTTATTCTGTTATATGTGAACGCAGGTTCTATGTGGCAGAGATTCTCCTTGCGTTGGAATACCTTCACATGCTCGGCATTGTCTATCGTGACTTGAAACCAGAAAACGTTCTTGTTAGGGAAGACGGTCATATAATGCTGTCCGACTTTGATCTCTCACTCCGCTGTGCTGTGAGCCCCACACTGGTCAAATCATCATCCTTTGATACTGAACCCCTTCGCAAGAACTCTGCTTATTGTGTCCAACCTGCATGCATTCAGCCCCTTTGTATACAACCCTCCTGTGTGGTTCCTACTACATGTTTTGGACCTCGCTTCTTTTCAAGTAAAACCAAGAAAGAAAGAAGTCCGAAAAATGATATTGGCAACCAAGTCACCCCTCTGCCAGAGCTTATGGCTGAACCAACCTCAGCGCGGTCAATGTCATTTGTTGGAACTCATGAATACTTGGCTCCTGAAATTATCAAAGGCGAAGGCCATGGGAGTGCTGTAGACTGGTGGACTTTTGGGATCTTTCTGTATGAGTTATTGTTCGGCAAGACCCCTTTCAAGGGATCAGGGAACCGAGCAACATTATTCAACGTCGTGGGGCAGCCATTGCGGTTCCCAGAATCCCCTGTTGTGAGTTTCTCAGCTAGAGACCTCATAAGAGGTCTGCTAGTCAAAGAACCACAACATAGGCTGGGTTATAAACGTGGCGCCACAGAGATTAAACAGCACCCTTTCTTTGAAGGCGTCAACTGGGCTCTTATTCGATGTGCTAGCCCACCTGAGATCCCCAGGCCATTTGAGATCGAGCGCCTTCCTGCACCACCAGCTCCCACAGGAGAAAGGGCTGCTGCAGCTGCTGTCCCTTGTCGGAAAGGTTCTGATAATTATCTTGAATTCGATTTCTTTTAGTTATTTCAAGTGACTAGATATCTTCAATGCCAAGGAAGAATGCATAGTTTTGTATCTGAAAGATTTCCAATCTAAAACTTAAGGTTTTGTTGTTGTTGTAGCTCCTTTGTTGTATTCATATCATCCATGTTATTTTAAACAGCTCCCTTTATTGTAGGGAGTGAGCACAATTGTTAAATGTAACGAACTAGCCATGTCCTTTTTTTCCTAAAAAAAAGAAGAAAATTTATATTCTTTTATACTCACATGAATCCAACGAAATAAGACAAGGATTCGAACTTTGTTATTACCAGGAAATTAAATGATGTTTAGCATTATGTCCAATTCGAGTATTTCATTTCTTATATGCAGGTCGGTGCCACAATTGATTTGATAGCCAAACTACTCAGGCTGGTTGAACCATCATCTACACTTGATATCAAACCAAACATCTTGTTGAAGGAAAACTTCAATTCAAATGAACAATGAAAATAGTCATATGTGCTATATTCAGTTGAATCAATCACAATCCACAGACGTAGACTAATGCAAATGCCAATTGAACCGATTAAACCATGAACCGTTGATGCTATCTGTTCACAAACCAATCGGTTCTAAAATATTGGTCCCCTGGTGTATTAAAAATTACCTCCTTTTGTCATTCTCCAGAGCATCCAAATTTATAGTGTCACCCTCATATGTGGATTTTTGCGTGAAATTTGTTCACGCTTTAATCAAAGGGACTAATTTGTTTTTTTAGTGATTATTATTCAGTCAATAAGATATAAACAAATTATAACGAACGACATGTCGTAGGAGGTAAGTGTCTTTTTAAAATATAAGATTTATTATTTTTTGTCTATTTTATTGATTAAGCTTATGCCGTAACAAAGTTTGCTAAATATAGAACATGTGATATGAAGCTCTATTTAGATATAAAATGTGTTCGTAGGGAGGTGCATGCATGATGCATGTTCCTTAGAATCTGCAATGACATCTTAAGAGTTAACAAATCAGGTTTGGAGGACAGCTATTCCGGTGGATCCGTCCACTAGGGAGACACTAAACTTATGCAATGAATTGAAAGGGACCCTACCTTTCAAGAGGTCAACTCTTCGTTGTCAATTAATAACTATAATCTTCCAACTCGGGTATCAATTGAACTATGACAAACTTCATTGTCAATTAATAATATAATACTCGAGTATCAATGGAACTATTCCAACTCGGGTATCAATTGAACTATGACAAACTTCATTGTCAATTAATAATATAATACTCGAGTATCAATGGAACTATGACAAACTTTATTGTCAATTACTAATATAATACACACAAGCGAGGTCCGTGAAAAAGATGTCATTTTCCTACTAATGAATTAGTGGTGACAAACTTCATTGTCAATTACTAATATAATACACACAAGCGAGGTCCGTGAAAAAGATGTCATTTTCCTACTAATGAATTAGTGGGACAGTGGTCCTTCCATTTCTTTCTTGCATTCACTCCCATTCTCATATCTCTGTAGCCAGCTCCCTTGATGGTCACCTTATACACATCAACACTATCTTCTGTGAAAATGCATTATAAGTTTATGGCTTCAGTTACATCACCCCTTTATTAAAAAAAAAAAATTACTTTTACCATTTCATGCACACACGTAGAAGCACAGTAGACTTAGCAAGGATGCTAGCTATTAAGGAGATGAATTGTGTACTATGCATATTAGAAAATTCCACAAATGCTTCCAGGATGTAGTCCAGTTGGTACTCGGTTTGAGTATTGCTCTCAAGAAGGCAAACGTTCGGATCCGGGGACACTCGTAGTGTGAGTGCTCTACTTCTGCTAATATGTAGAGGGCAATAGCTACATTTCTGCTAGTTTGTAGGGGACATTTCGCGTGGGTCCTCGTGTGTAGCCTGCTAACCTAGGAAACCGCTAGGCACCTGGTTTACATCTTCCACGAGCTCTATGAGGCTGGGACAGTGGGCATAAGACTAGGGATATTAAAACTATCTTGATTAGCTACTTTGGGATAAATGAGAATGATGTGTAAAAGTTTGATATTTAGTGTTTTTAAATTCATAGAACCTTGACACATCCCAATTTTACTACGTGCAAGCGTTTTGGTAGGAGGGTAATGATTAATTAGATAAGAACTCTTAAGAGTTTACTAATACCATTTTAACACCTTTAACGGTGTTGAGTTCAACTTGTGTGGAGATAAAACCAACTCTCACTTTTGAATAATTTGCAACTACATGTAACAAAACTTTCAAAAGATAAACTAGTAGATACGTTACTAATGACGAGAAAGTAGTAAAATAAAATTAGTGACACTAGATTAACTTATTATTATACCATCCTAAAGCAAATAAGATAAACAGAAAATGCATTTGCATATACATAGTCTAGTAGAACAGTACCAAGATATGATGACGGCCGTGTTAAATAACCCGTATGATAAAATGCGTATATCGTGCTGTCAGTTTTATAGGCAAGAACAGATTTAGATTCAAACTCCTTATGATATCACTAAAAAGAGTTTTCTATAAAATTCTATCTATATAATGATGAACTTTTGAGATTTCAAAATTTTCTATAAAATTTTACATACGTAACGATGAAAACTTTCGAGATCAGAGATTTAAAGATGAAGGGATGGCGGCCACGTTAAGTAGGCGAGCATCCATCATGCGGTTGATTGTTAGTAGGCGATCCATTATGAAGAAAGGAGATTCCTTTGGTTCCTTTTGAAGCATTTTTGGTGGCGAAAGCTAAAGGAGCCCAACAAGGGCTTCCTAGGACACATCACCTTTTTTTCGTGGCCTCTCCATATTCAACCATGCCCTTTTCTATTTTGGTCTGCTCAATGTCATGCCACGTTTTTTTTTCCTCAGTAAACAAAGAAAATGAAAAAAAAAAGAACAAAAGGATTCCATGCGCCAAAGTACCTATGCAAAAGTACATATGATGCAAGTGGAAAACACTTTTATAGGTGAAAATGAGATGTTATTCGTCAGCGATTTGTATTTAATTCGTGAAAATATTTTATCGACTTTTGACTTCTTTTGTGTTTGAATATGAACGGTGATATTTAAATAGTTAAGAATTCAATTTCAAATACGAGTATTAAGAAATTCGAGTAGCCCGAGAGTTAATGAGGCCTAAAGTAATAACTACTACTGTATCCACGACAACATTTATGCATAAGATGGAAATAATATACCCATAGATTAGGCAATGGTAAATTGCCATCTGAAAAGGTACCAAATTAGTCCTTTCAACTGATTGGAGCTGCTTGCTTCACATAATTGAGATAATGTGAGACTCAACTGGTTTTCATTTTGCATGCATCATACACTCATCCTCCACTCGTCTTCCCATTCGCACGCTCTTTCTCTCCTTTCTTTTTCTTTTATCCTAGAGAAAGAGTCAATACTTTTAGTCATGTAGGTCTCCACTGCTATAACTCCAAAGAGTTTCATGGAAGATATAAATCAAGAGCTCAGCGGTCTTCTAAGTTGATAATACTTCGTTAGAGACCCACTGCAAGTGCCTACCGACCCAACAACCTTCTAACTCAATTGGACCGGATACAATAGCTTAGCCGTTACTCGTCCAGACAACAGTATTACACATATGCTGCGCGTGTCCTGGTTTGAACCTACGCTTTTGTGGAACAATATTCCAACACAAGTACCAACTGAACATACACATATATATGGGGGGTATGAGGGGGTCGGATGTATGCAACCATACACATGTGTTAGAAATAATTAGAAGTTGTTTTCCAATGACTCATAATGAAAATTGTGTCAAGCTGTGTCGATCAACTGCTACTTCACAATATAAGAAGCTGCCAATTTAATGCGTAATTTTGTTTTATTCTATCATATTTCAAAGCCAATGAACAATGTGTCATTCACTCTATTAGAAATAGAAAATCTCAATTATTGTTTCTTTTTCTTTTAGAAAAAAATACTAGAATATCTCTTCAATGCTAGTTGTGACTTTCACCTAAAGCATTGTAGTTTACCTTAATATTCTCCACTTATCCGACTACTATACATATACATACATACATACATACATACACACACACACAGAGTATTGTTATATTATCCTAGCGTCGTTTGAAAAGTAACCTCAATGTGGTATTTCCACCAAAAAAACACTCAAATCATCCCCTCATTTTTCTTTTTTTCTTTTTTTTTACCTTTCACACATTTGGTTGTGGTTTGCCTGGAATCAACTATCCTGCCTAAGCATATCATCAGTAGAATTTATTCCCCTTGCTTTTGGTCAATACCCACAGTTCCCAGTACCAATATAGACTTTGTTTTTCCTTTCAATTTTGGTATCTGTTGTTTTTAGTGAATCAATTATAGTAATGATGCATTAGTTGCCTGTAAGTCTGTGACTCCCAGAACATATCCGACATCTTTATGGTAACAAGAAAATACCTAATTAAGTGGAAGAGAAGACTAATATACATATATGTCTATATCTATCTATATATTCTTAGAAGGAGCCTAAAAATTCAATTGAAATTCTGAAATTAGATTCTTACTATTATTTAGAAAGACAGCCTCCAGACTGTCTGAACTTTAATTTGAAGTTTGAACATACTCAAGTTATAGTATTCTTAGCGAGGTTCAATGTATATATCTCATCAGGACAACAGTTATCCACTCCTAACAGCCTGCTAATGAAAAATGAAGAAGATAACCTTCCCAACATACAAGAGCCTCGTTGAAACATACTTCATAGACATCCATACACGATCTTTGCCAAAGTTTACGAATCAAATATAATCATGTTTGATCTCAACTCGTATACTTTTTTCTAGTCTAATATAAAATTTTAATTCAAGTTTTAAGTTCACGAACAAATACACTCAAGTTCAATCTAAATAACTCCTTTAAAATTTGATTCATACGCATGCAAATCGTCCTTTTCATAGAGATGAAATTACAACATATCAGACATAGCGTGTCATTTGTGTCCGAGACTCATAAGAATTCGTCAGACCTGACAATTTTGGAAATCCCATAACAGTTGGGACGCATAACAGGATCCTATCTTACTAGACACTTCAACAAGTTCGCCCCTTGCGTATAACTCAGTTGATATTCAGGTTGGAATTTGTTCCAAAAGATCAATAGTTTGATTTCAAGGACACGTACAGTGTGGGTGTTCCAATGCTGCTAGGCCGAAGGCCTGATTTGCGGGCAACACCTTGTGTATGTCACTGCGTAAGTCATCACCTAACCTAGAAGCCATTGAACTCCTGATTTACATCATCCACAATGTTTTTTAAAGCTAGACGATGGGACCTTCAAGGCCAATATATAACCTTTTCCTCAAAGACATGTCAACAATTTCGCTTTGACATGACAAGTTTGCTTCAAGTGCTTCAGTTGGAAAAGGATTCTGTGATGCTCTTATCGTGCACAAAAGTCAAAAGCAATTGCTGCTTTCACCTGAATATATGATGCAATTCTCATTGAGAGTGCGATATAATTTTCTTTTATAGCACTATTTTGCAGTAATGCTATTCTTCTTTTTGAGTTAATCAATCGTTTTCTAGGGTATATTAGGTAACTGTAATTCTTTTTAAACAAGATATATAAAAACTCGCCCTAAAGAATTTGCATGAACATCGTAGGAAGTTGTACCATACCTGTCAAGTTCTTAGATTCCTACTTCCACTTTAATAATCTTTCGCATCAGAGGTAAAAGGTGTGCCTTTTTTTTTTCTCCTTTAATTACATCCATCCTTCCATGGTTGGATGCGAAAGATAATACCTGATTATAAGGCTCCACCCTTCAAAAATTTTATAGAGGATGTAAATTAGTCCATTCAGCGGCTTTCTAAGTGAGATCTTCAAGACTTGATGATCACAAGTTATCTGAGTTTATGGCTGTAAATGAACCAAGCCGTTCGGTTGTTCGGTTCGTTTGGTTCGAGCTCGAGCTCAAGCTCGGCTCGGATAAAAGGTTAATGAACAGAGCTTGAACACCTTTTTCTGTTCGAGCTTGTTAAGTGACACCGTTCGTTTAAGGTGTTCGGCTCGTTAATGTTGTTCGTTAAGTTAAACGAACCAAGCTTGAACAAGTAAATATGTTCGTTTAAATAAATGAACAAGCTCGGCTCGTTCACTAAGTTAAATGACCAGAGCTTAAACAACGCAATGCTCGGCTCGTTTGGCTCGTTTACAGCCCTATCTGAGTTCAAACCTGCTTTGGTATAAGAAGTTGACTGTAGGGCCTAAACACTCACGCATGGCTGTGAAGATTCAAACCAGCAACTTTAAATACAATATCACTTGAGTACCAGTTGAACATGAGGCTAATTATTATATCCATCCTTGTCCTGTTTACGGGAATTAATGACGGTCAACGGAAATTAAGTAGGCATTAATATGTGGATTAATTAGAAATTAATGGAGGGATTTAATATTAGAATTTATTTATATTTAATTTAGAATTAAATAATTAAGTTTATCCTTTAAGATAAATAGAGAATAGATATAATTTAGAAACAACAAACTTTCCCTTCCCATATATAAAACTGACAAAGCGTCAGTTTTCCTACTTTTACAGAAACATCGACGCTTTCCTTCCCTCATACCCTAGCCGTTTTGTCCAACCACGTAGAGGAAGAAGATAGTCTCCGGGAACCGATCCTACCTCTGTTTGTTTTCCAATCCGTCTCCGAGTAATCAAAGGCAAGTAACTTTCTTATAAGTTCCTACGTTTTGTGAAAGAAAACTGGCCTATTTTGTTATCCAATTGGATCACCATGCAGTAGTCTCGTTCTGTGAATATTTGCATATGATTTGTGTGTTTTCGTTTCGAGATTTGGCCGATGTATATGAAAAAGCATTCGTTGATGTTGTTGATTATGTGAAATCCTACAAATCCCTACCCCTTGAATCCCTTCTTGATGTGATTGCGTGGTTGCGTGGGTTTGAGGGAAAAGGTGGGATTTTTGGTGTTGATGAGGTTGGAAAAGGTGTGTGATAGGCTTGGATCTTGTTTGCTAGGAGCATAGCGTTTGAATCTATAGTTTAAGCATGAATGATAGCAGGGATTAGGCGTGGATTGATTGGGATGAAGTCGGGATACTTTGGTGCTTGTTGTTCTGCAGTTGTTGCAGGAAACGCAGAGGAAATTTTGGGGAAAACGTAGACATCGATCGATCAATGTCAGAGATCGATGTCCCCAGTTGGACATCGATCGATCGATGTATAGGTGCCTCAGAGATCGATGTTCCCAGTTGGACATCGATCGATCGATGTATAGGTGGCTGAGAGATCGATGTCCCCAGTTGGACATCGATCGATCAATGTAGGTGCAGCCTGAGAGATCGATGTCCCCAGTTAGACATCGATCGATCGATGTAGGTGAGGCTGAGAGATCGATGTCCTCTGTTGGACATCGATCGATCGAAGTTAGGGAATGAAGTCCATCAGTTTTGTGGAAAAATAGAGGAAGAAAGAGGGAAGTTCGGGGAGTCTGAGGGTGACCTTAGAGGCTTCCTAAGACCTGATTAAAGGTAGTTTAAGCCTTGGGAACATGACTTAGGATGGTGAATCAATTCGGAAAGTTCGAAAGGGGTTTTCGAATCGCATTTCAATGTGGGCAACTTAGAAGGGTTATGAGATGAACGCACGAGGTGTTTGAGAGTTCAATGAATGATGGTTAGGGATATTGCCTTAAGTTGTGAACCTTAGAGTCAAGTCTAAGTGTCGACGGGATGGTTGAAGCCTATGTTATGATGCGTAAGTGAGGGAAAGCTTGTGTGTTGCTTATATTTGCGCATGTGTACATGAACTGCTTATGTGAACGTGAATTGTATACGAGAACGAGAAACGTGATTGAAACGAGGAGTCTACATCATGGCACTTGCATTTGCATATTGATTTGAAAAGAAAGGTGCTTCGGCACAGATTTGCGAAAGTGACCTGCAATGTTAACCGGGATGGAAATTTAAGCCGGGGTGCATTGCAGGGCACAAAAGACTGTAACGTTAACCGGGATGGAAATATAAGCGGGGTGCGTTACAGGGTATAAAGTCCTCTGCAATGTTAATCGGGATGGAAATATAAGCCGAGGTGCATTGCAGAGTTTTACGAGCCTGTGATGTTAATCGGAATGGAAATATAAGACGAGGTGCATCACAGAGCATAACGAGCCTGTAACGTTAACCGGGATGGAAATATAAGCCGGGGTGCGTTACAGGGTTACGAGTTACGAGACCGGACATTGTGACATGCATTGCATTGATTCGAAAGGAAATGGCTCATGCATTTGTGATTGTGTAGTGTAGTGCATATTTTGACATGCATCACGAGAGTCAGTGTGGTATTAATGCGAGTGTTAGTTGATTGCAAATGAATTGTTATTTGTAAGCAAATTGATGTACTTGCTTTATTACGTTATTCGTGTATATATTTTGAAGTTTACAAGACATGTGCCCCACAATTCCCTTGAATTATATATTACTCATGTCTTGCCATGTGTTGATCCTGTATGTCTTATAAGCGGGTTACTTGCTAGCGTTTTTCGCTAAGGGTACTGCCTTTGTCATTGCAGATGAGCCTAGTTACGACATGATCTTCATAGAAGACGACGGCGAGTGGGCAGAATGGGATGCCTAGACCCTGTTGAGGGAATTGATTAGATAGATTCTGTTACTTTTGTTCTTGATTCGTTTGGGATTTTAGATGGCTGCGACCATACACCGTTCCTTTGGTATTCACATTGTCTTTTGACGTTCTGCATTAATGATTTAGATTCACGAGATATGTTTCCGCACTTATTTCTCTTACGTCATTGATGATGTGTAATCGAGAGATGAGACGTCTTGTAGTCTTCTCAGTAAGCTACGACGGGTGTACCGGTTCGGATCCCGCTGTCCGGGTCGGGGCGCTACAGTGATTGTGTGAATTTAGAAGTATAATTTAGTGGATAGCCTCATTTAGTGATGGAAGACCATTAACTATGATAACAACAAAAACATTACCCAATGTCTTAGAGGTTTATGTTTATGGCGAGATATGAACGGGCCGGATGTACGCAACCATACTCACGTGTTTCTAGCACACAAAGATTGTTTTTTGATGACCCATAATGATGCGTCAAGCTATGTTGATCAACTGCTACTTCATTATTCACAAAAATTATGTTTTTGTTGTTGATAATCATGCTTTAACATTTAGTGGGGATTGAATAAGGAAGATCGTTGTATACTCTTTTTTTTTTTTTTTTGCTTTTCAAAAGGTTCTTTCCAAGGCTTTGATGTATGTGTGTATTGTGTAGATTAACTCATTTGACACGCGTCACGTGTACATTAAAAGATGTTAAGGATATGATTTCATTTCAAGAAATTGAATCAGGGAACAGAATGTTGACTCCTACATGCATACATGCTATAAAGGTATGGTAGTTAGGCTTTAAAATCACCTCTAAAGGACATGACAAATTTTTTGTTCTCATTAAAAATAAATGAATAAAATATATCATAAGGTGCGATGAATAATCAGTACACCTTTTTTCTCTCTTGTGTGTGTGGTTAATTTAGATCTATTTCTTGAGGGGAAGAAAAATATATAAAGTGATATATTTTGTGTGATGTTTATTCAGTAGATTTGGTTATCTTTGTGAGCTCTTTCAACCTACTGTTTTTGGTGTCGATGAAGTACATCCGGTTAAATACCACTTTTGTGTAAGCATTACTTGCTGAACCCCTGAATTTTCTACCCAACTTTCTCTTACGTGGAACGAGGAAGGAAAAATATGTTGAAGACTTTTTTTTTTTCCTTTCTTTTAACAAGATATGGGTTGTTTTAACGAAAATTCAGGCTGGCAAAAAAAGTTGGTGTAGAATAGAATCTCACAATGTTTAGTACGTGGCATTTTAATCATAGTTGCTCTTATTCTGAACTTTGTGTTTCTAATTTTTTTTAATTAAAAAAATTGAGTTTCATGAATAAGCTTATAGAGGTTAATTTACTTCATATTGGTCGTATTAGGAAATTATATTGAATTCATCCCCTCATGAAAAAAGCTTCCGATTCGAATTATATAATCCGAGAGTTGACAACAGGACAAGGATGTGGCAGGAAAAGCATGGTCTGATTCATTTCACTTAGGTAACCCAATAATTCTTAAATGAAATAGATCTCATAAGAGTTGTATTCTTTATTAATTCCCAATAATTCCTAAATGAAATAGATCTCGTGAGAGAAGAATTCTTTATTGCAATCGGAATCATGCAAGAATAACTATTTTCGTCCGACTATGTATAGTTTTAGTCTCGTCGAGTAATATATATTAGATTTTCCTATTTTAAGGCAATAGATACTTGATTTTCTTCTCTTTTATATCTCGAAAAGCTCTATCAGACTAGATGACTGGTTAATCACGAAGGAGGGGTTGTAAAATTTATGTAGATAATTCGAATCTTCCTATAAGATCTTTAATGTATTTTTAATTGCTTTGATCGTGTTATTGACGGTAGCATGATGCTACTATGCAACCGAAAATGGCTAGACAATTTAATATTTAATGTTTTGAATCATTTTTATATTTCATAACATCATTATTTTCTTTCTAACATGAGTTTCGAGTGTTAAGGCCTTGTAAGAGTATCTCTTAGTCTAAAATCTTCTATCAAATCGTTAATTCCGTCTCATATTCGTTCTTGATATGTCACGGATCTAACAATGTTACCATGCGTCTGGCAATATTAAATGCTAACTTTTTAATGATCGTCGTTGTTGAGTCAAAAATAGTTAACTCTAGTTAATATTTATTGTGTACGGCTATACTTTACACCCTCCTAACATCTATTACTTTCTTTATAACTTGGAATTTTGGTGTTAAAGTAACCATCATTACTATTCTTTTTAATTTATAATTTATTCTTCCTCCCTCATTTAGTTGGAGGTATTTAACCATTTATCACTAGAAAAGTTTTCAAATTCATCGAACTTTAATCTTTTCCTCGTCGGAAAAGGGAAGGATTGAAAAGTAGGAATGCAACATAATACTTAATAAACACAATGTTGTGCATAGCACCCAGTTTTTTACATTCACGCACTCCACTGCGTAATTCCTGAACGTCATTTTATTTATTTTTGGAAAACTAACACAAACGTTACTCCATTTCCTTAGAGGCTCCCATCTATGATAGAGTATGAAAGGTTGGAAGTACGTAACCATATTCACGTGTCAGAAATAAACAAAGCTTGTTTCTCGATGACCCATAATGAAAATTACGTCAAGTTGTATCTATCAACTGCTACTTCACAATATAAGAAGCGCAGCCAATTTAGTAATACATTTTGCTTTATTCCATTATATTCTAATGGAAATCCTATTTTGGAAAACTATGATTGCATTTTGGTCGCTCTTTTTCTCACCAAGTTTTACAATATCAACCCTATATTGAATTCTTACATTTCTTAGATCACGAATAATTGGTTTAATAAAACATTGGTGAATATATATATATATATTTGTGTGTCTAAAAGTCAATTGTGTAAACATTCAAACTTTTTATTTGCTTGTTTATATATTAAAAAATTGTGTTACTTTAACTATCAATAATGCAAAGTTCAAAAATATACCGACTAAACTATAAAAATGGGTTTGAGGGGGGCAAAGATCATGTTTATCTTAGCTTTATCATTATATTGTTAGTTGTTCATGTGATCGACGATCACTTTTACGTTAGACGAAAGGTCCAGTTAATTGAATTTCACGGATATTTTAGAGTTCATTTAAGTTTTTACTTTTAATCCAATGCATGAATACAATAATCTTATTAATGAGTCACTGCCAGTACTAAATTTACTATCCACTCTTCCTTTCCTATGGAAAATATTATTTTTTTAACTTTTGTGTAAATTACACATACTGAAAAATGAAAAGAAACAAAAAATTTTGGGACAAAAATTGAAATTCCCATGTCCTTGTTATACAACTTCTGGTTGACCATTTTTGTTTATTTAAATCTTTATAACAAAAACTAGAATATTTGGATGACTCCATGACAACCACGGTCTTTAATATTACTCCATCTATTTCAAATATATTTTTTTTTTGCATTTTAGTTTATTTTAAAAGTATTGTTTATTTTTTAAAAATAGTAAGTATTAATAATCAAAGTTTATACATTTCTTCGATTAAAATTTATATGATTTTTCTTAGTTTTAGATCAAGTAATTAATTAAGGGTAGAATAAGAATATCGGCACACAAAGTTTTACTTTTTTTTAAATTGTGTTTAAGTCAACGTATAACAATATTTTTGGAACATATGTAGTATATACTTACTAACCGGCTCATCGATTTAGTCCTATTGTAACCTAGCATAATGAGTTTTTCTTATATAGCCTAGCTTCCAAATTGATATTTGATAGTTGTCCAAAAGTCGATCTATTTAATTCGTTCTGGAACTATTTAAAACAATTAATCAAATACCTTTTTAATCGTTCATCATAAATCAATCATATAAAATAAATAGTGTTGAAAATTCTGTTGATCTCCTACAAAATATAATATTTTGTATTTTATTTTAGACACGTGTCTTTATAAGATTAACATTTTTAATTTTATTCGTTATCATGACACTTTCCATGAATTGTTATTATATATGTAGTGGTTGTTTTTCTAACATGGAAAAGTATGCAAATGGTAAGATACCATACATAAAAGATCGACAAAAACAAAACATCTACCATATCAACATCATTACCGATTGCCTTAGAATCTCCCACTTATGATAAGATATGAAAGGTCGGATGTACGCAACTATACCCATGCGTTAGAAACAGAGGTTATTTCCCGATGATCCATAATGAAAATTGCGTCAAGCTTTGTCAACCAACTGCTACTTCACAATATAAGAAATGCAGCCAATTTATTAAATTATTTTATTTTATTTCATTATATTCTAAAGTTAAAGAAAAGTGAGTCTTTTATTCAATTGAAAATGGAAACTAACAAAAACAAAACATCTATTTCCTCGAAATGAATATTCGTTACTAGTCTATGATTTATTTTTAAAATATGACGTCATTGCTTGTAAATGGAAAAAAAAAAAGCGCCTATAATTCTTGGCCATTTCTATAAGAGAAGATCTAATAATCTAAAAAACAAAGACAAAGCAACAGCTGCAATGGCATAAACCAGAAGAGCTCTCTTACACTCCGCACAACTTGTCTGAAGTAAACATCCCAACCGACAGCAGAAATACCCAGAAACAATTCCTTCTAGTTGATGGTGGGCTGTGAAAATCTAGTGCTTTTACTGTAATCAGCAGTAAGCATAAAGGGATCCTTCAAGAAAAAGCTAAAGAGGAAAACTGGAAACTGAAACCTGGGTCTGAAATTTTGAGAGGGGAGAGAAAAATGGTGTTCATTACAGATGAAATGATCAAGCAGTTTCAGGGATTGATGGAAAAAGGTGAGCTTGGTATCTTCTTTGTTATTATTGTTTCTGTTAGAAAAGTCCACATCTTTGACTTCATAAATCTTGCTTCTTTGGATCTGCAATTTATACTTTTCTTTTCCTTTTTTTTAGTTGATGAGGCTCAACAGAGAACTTTCCAGGTTTGTCCTTGCCTTTTGCTATTTTTTCGTTGTTATTGTCTTGATTTAAAATTTTAGTACATGTTTGATCTGGTCCAAAAATTGTTAGCAATATCCAGTTCTTTTGAGTTGAAGCTGATCTGGGATTTTTCAGTAAATTGTTGATTTAGTGGATTTGTTGTTTTAATTTGAGCCAGTTATGCGTGGATTTTGTAACTGACTTTGTTAGACGTCCAATATCAAGTCTAAGTTGCTGCTCAAGCTACATTGAGTAATTTAGTCCTTTGATCCTAGAAATGTTTGCCCTTTTTTTGCTAACATTTCCTGCCTGCAAGAATGAACTGAATTCTATAAATATGGGAGTAGTGACAATGATGTGGAGGAACAGAAAAGAGTTCAAACAAGTTTTGCCACTGCTGGATATGATTCAATCATGTTGATGTTATTTGTCCTTTAAGTACACATTTTTCATATTTGTGAACTTAGGTGGTTCTTCTTTTTCATATGTTATGTGTGATTTTCCTGAGGTGTATTACGACAAATGGGTGGTCTGATAGATAATGAGAAAAGCATTTTAGCTCAGAATGATACATGACCGGATATCTTTGGGACTTGCAGAACATTCATCAAGGATATCCAACTGAGACTCTGATTAGATTCCTCAAAGCTAGGGATGGAAACGTGTGCAAAGCCCATAAAATGGTATGGAGTTTTCGTATATTGACTTTAGACCAAATTTTGGGTCGCGTTTTGTTAATTACTTGTCTTTGAAAATTTGCAGTTGGTTGACTGTTTAAACTGGAGGATAGAAAATGAGATTGATAACATATTGACGGTGAGTTTGTCCTACCTGTGGTATTTTTGCGGTAAATTGCGAAATTATGTGATTGTGACTTTTGTTCATGCTGCTTCAGGGTCACTGCACCTTGTTGTTCAATGTAATTTATTTTTAAGTTTTTTATCTGTGGGTTGAGGTGGGTAGGGGCCTGGCGAGAAGGTTTCAATCACAAGTCAATTGAAGCTAACTGATGGTATTATGGTTGAGGCAGGTTGTTGCAACGTACACATTTTTTGTGCTTCGTTATAATTATTGTCCTATGTCAATTCAAACTTACCAAAGCCTTAAATGAATTGTTGGTTTTATTGGAGGCCCTTCAGACATGATGATTCTGTGAAATATTTGTTTGTTTCATATTATGCGTAGAAAGCTCCTGATCCCACTTCAATTGATTTCTCCTTATGCTCAGTTAATAAGTTCTCAAGAGTTCAAAAATTTGTGTCAGCTAGCCCGTTACAGTTGTTCGTCCTCAGGGATGACCTGTCTTTAAGGTTGCAAATATATTTAACATTAGTAGTCTCATTTACATTTACACTCCTAATGCAACTTGTTAATTTCTTCAGAAGCCAATAAAGCCTACTGATTTGTATAGAGCAGTACGGGACTCACAACTGATAGGAATGTCTGGATACTCAAAAGAGGTAAATTTACTACCTAATTTTCTAATATGCTGGTCCATAATCTCTTCGTTGCGTTTTTATAGGTTATGTCTACAACTTGGAAGTGTTCTGATTCAAAACTAGTAAATCTATCAGCAACCACGTTTTTGTGGTGACAAATAACTATCAAAAGCAACATTTTCAGTTTTTTTTTTCTCATGGTTTTAATCATGTGTTTCTGCTTACCCTCGTCTATTTTTAGGGCCTTCCTGTCATTGGTCTTGGTGTAGGACGCAGTACATATGACAAAGCATCTGTAAGGACACAGATTATCTGTTCTATTATTCTTTCTCAAGCATATTATTCAATTATTTCTAGTTTGGTACTGTGCACCTGCTAAGAAGCCCAGCTTACCAAGGCTTGGTAATTGCTCACGAAACCTTTTTCCGATTCAGATTCACTCCTATGTTCAGTCTCACATTCAAATGAATGAGTACAGAGATCGTGTCATATTAGTATGTATCTTTCTCTGTGTATTTATATGGAAGATAGACTTTTGTGGTGCTTATCTTCAGACTAACCCGTTCTTGTGCTGTAGCCCACTGCTACAAAGAAATTTGGGCGGCATATCGGCTCTTGCATAAAGATCTTGGACATGACTGGCCTAAAGCTTTCTGCATTAAACCAAATTAAGGTATTGCACAATCTTTGGTACCTACACCCCATCCACCCTCCAAAAAGAAAAAAGAATAGTGAAGGAAAAACTACCAACCAGAAGGGCTTTGCAAAACAAACTTTCTGTACTGTCTGTTTAGTTGTTTGCACCATCTTTTCCTGCTCATTTACTGTTGTCCATGAATTTGAGCCATTTCGTTTCATCTTCGCTCAGAATTCCAGTGACATCCAAGTGGGTACTTCACTTGGTATGCTGAAAGAGAGACTGTGATCTGGTTTTCCGGAAGCGCAGTATTTAATATAAAACGATATCAGTGATGGTGTATTAGTGTTTGGTGATTTAACTTATTCTTGGGTGACTTAACCAAAAAGTGGTCTGCTTTTGCTTGCAGTTGTTAACCGTTATATCTACCATTGACGACCTTAATTATCCTGAGAAGACGGAGACATATTATATCGTCAATGCCCCTTACATATTTTCTGCATGTTGGAAGGTGTGCACAAACATACACTGAATGGAAGTCTTGAAACATGTCATGATATTATCCCCCACTGTTAGTGCTCAAAAAATGCTATATTTGCAGGTAGTCAGACCTCTGCTTCAGGAAAGAACGAGGAAGAAAGTCCAGGTTCTGCCCGGTACTGGAAAAGATGAATTATTAAAGGTGAGTAAGCAATTATTTTCCTGACAAATTGTAGAGGGCTAGTTGTCATTGAAAGGGTATAGCATGCTTGTTTACGGGGACGCACATCATTGAAAAGTACATGTACTTGATTCAAATGCTAACCTAATGGAGTTTATTAATCCACCTATGCAATCTTTGTTGCATGCCATTTTCTAACTGTTAAAAGATTGGCATCCTTTAGTATCTCCAAGATAGTGGAAGAGGCTGATACTTAATAAGCCTTTCCTTGTTAGCTGCTCCGGAGATATTCTTCTCTTGTCATCTACCGGGACTTAAAAGATGCTCATAACTTGCTTACAGATAATGGATTATGCATCTCTCCCACATTTTTGTAAAAGGGAAGGTTCGGGCTCAGCTCGAAATTCCAGGAATGGAACTTGTGATGATTGTTTCTCTTTGGACCATAGCTTCCATCAGCAGCTCTGCAACTACATGAAGCAGCAAGCTGAACTAGTGGAGCCTGTCGGGCCTACCAAAGAGGGGTCGTTCCACGTGAAATTTCCAGAGCCAGATCCACAAGATGCTAAGATTGCTGAAACTATTGAGTGCGAGTTCCATAAGATTGGAAATCAGAATGGTATATCTAACTCATTACGCAACATCAGTATAAGATCTGACTAACACTAGAGGAAGTTTGTAACCCTTTTGTGCGTAGAGGTGCTATGAACCCTACAAATTCTGAATTACTATGCAGCTCAGCGGATTAGCTATCTAGTAAAAGCATTAACAGTGACCTGCGTCGTCTTGGTACAGGGACTCGGATATTGTTGTAATTTGTACTTGATGATGCAGGCCTAAGTTGAATAAATAAAAGTTGTCATTCGTGTTGTAGGAGGAATCCATTTATTAAGGGGTTGCTTGGCCTCGTAGCTTTCTCTGTTTTGCTTCCAGCAGTTACCCTCATTTATCTTAAATTTCTCAACGAAATGACAAAGCCTGGTGTTCTATTGGGAGGAAATGCATGTTTTCAGGGGATAGAAGCAAAATGACTTACTAAATTGGTTGTGTTTCTTATATTGTGAAGTAGCAGTTGAGTGACATAGCTTGACGCAATTTTAAATCCTAATACCAGGAAATGAAACAAAATCACCCACTAAATTGGTTGTATTTCTTATATTGTGAAGTAGCAGTTGAGTGATATAGCTTGACGCAATTTTAAATCCTGATACACAGGAGAGAATACGAGCAGAAATGAAGTTATGATTATTATAGATGGTTCATTAAGAGACGAATTACTAGGTATTACTAGAAAATAAGATATAATTATTTTTCTTAAATTGGTGTCGGGAAAAGAAATATTATTAACGTATATGTTCCTCAAATGGGTTTAGAGGAGACTATAAAGGTTCGAGTTTAGAAGAATATAGAAGACGTAGCGCATGAAATTTCAATAGTTGAAAAAATCTTTATAAGATTAAATTTAAATAAACATGTAGGTGAAAAAAATAAGAATTACCATAAATACACGGTAGATTTGGTTTTGAAACAAAAATGTGAAAGTGAAAAATGAAAGAAATACCAATAGAGATGGCAAGAGAAGATGATGCAATGGATCTCATTAAATTATGCTAACAGCTGAGATCAAGCAAGAGTTCAATGAGATTTTCTAAATGGAAATCTAATATATAGGCAACTTTCACTCCCGCTGTTACATTGATACTGTTCTAAACCAACCGTAATGTGCTACACTATTTGACAGTCAAATTTGAAAATGGGACGACAGAAAGAAAAGGGGGGAAAAAGGAAATGGTAGTGACAGATTATCGAATCCTTCTCAAATGGTCAGCAATAACAAACACAAGCAATTACAATTAAAAAATAATAATAATAACAAACACAAGCATTCAATCAAGGAATTAACGGCAAAGTAAACTCACTCACTAAAAGGACAGGCATTTTGAGGACCCAAACATCATAGGAAGCGCAAGTGGCCCTGTCGAAATGTTGCACAAATCAACTTAGTTGTCTCCAAGTCTTGTCTGAAAAATGAGCAAACATGGATACAAACTAACACCAGTGTTATTGTAACTTGAAAGACTAATCTAAGAAAGCACAAAACCTAAGTACTGCATTAAGTTCCCTTCTCCTACCATTTCCCTTCTCCAATTCCCACAAAACTCAGGTACAGCTGCCTCAGTTCCGAAACCTAGTAAAACCATAAGCTCCTATTCTGGTTGATAGCTGTTCCTCATAGATGCTGCTCACCAGGCAAATATGATGGATAACCCCCTTCAACTCGGTTCTTCTTTCGACTAAACATAGCACTGATACTAGGCTTAAGTACTTTCTTTGACACAGATGTCTTTGCTCTTTCTAGTTTTTCTACTTCTGTTACATTCACAGCAGGGTTCTCCTTCTGTATAGGATATAAAGAGATCGACCTATCATTTTCCTCGAGAATCCTTGATGCAGCTTCCGCTGCCATCTTCTGCTCAAGCTCTCGCCTTCTCCTGAGCTCTCCTTCTACAGCTTTCTTAGCTGCTTCCGCCATCTCTGTCCTCTTCAAAGCCTCTTGGGTAGCAGCTTTCATATCATCAATCTCTCTCGAAGTAGCTTCTAATTTCTTAAGGGCCTCCTTTTCACTAGCTTTCACGGCCTCCATCTGTGCCATTGCAGCAGCCACTTTCATTTCAGCTAATTTGTCAGACTCTTCAACTTTTCTACTCAAGGATTCAAATTCCTCCTTCGAGATTGTTATCTGATTGACACGTTCAGACGCTGAAACACGGGAAGGATTGGTTCTTTCTGACAATATCTTTATCTGTTCAAGTGCCCTTGCCTCAGCTGCTTTCGCTTCTTCAACTTCCTCCAAAGCGAATTTTAGCTTGCTTCCTTCTTCTTTCTGCACAATCCTGATTACTTCAGCTTCCATCTTTAATTCCTCAGCTTGTAGCTTAATCATCTCTGCTTCACGTCTTGCACTACCATTTTCCAACGACAACTGATGGAGAGTAGAAAGCATTTCCCCAGAGGCAACTTCCATTTTGGACATTTCAGCAACTGCTGCAGCGAGTTCATACTTTGATATCCGAAGCTTGACATGCAGATTACCGGCAACATAATCCGTCTCTGCTTCCTTAGCTTTCACCTCCGAAATTTCTTTCTTCACATTCTCTAAATCCATCTTAAGTGTCTGCACGAGCTGTCGTAGCGTAGTCTCCTCCTGCGTTACATAACATAAAGATTCCTTAGCACTGCCAATGTCAGCAGTGACTGCCATCTCCTTTCGTAATTCATCAATTTGCGACTCAGTTTCAGTCAGCTCACGTTCAAGACTTCGAATCAGTTCAGAATTAACTTCTTTATTCAAGGCACTCAATTTCTTTGCTGATTCTTCCACTCTAGTTCTATACGATTCTTTCCTAATATCTTTCTCATCATATAGTTTTGCTTCGTTTTCGTGTGCGTGCACACTTGCAAATTTGAACTGCTCTATTGATTCCATTACTGTAGAAATCTCTTTGGATAGCTCCCCTGCTTTCTCTAAATTCACTCTGGCAGCAGCTTGAGACTCTGCTGCCAGCTTAACAGATGCATATTTTTCTTCCTTACATGCATCAAACTCATGTCGAGTTTTCCTCAAATCCTGTTTTGCAGCATCAAGTTCAGCAAATGCACCTCTGTACTCTTCTCGTGAACTTTCCAGATTTTGTTTCCCATGACCATCATTCCCGTTGAAATAGCAGCTCCTTTTTTCTTGAATTTGCTTCCCTTGGATTTTTGATTCTTCAATTGCTTTAACTGCACAATCCTTTGAGTTGGAAGCAATTTTCAGCTTGCTGGTTAAACCATCAACAGTTAGTTTGGACTTTTCAAGATCAGAGAGTGCTTGGGCCTTTGTAATTTCAGCATTTGCTAGTTGATCCTTCAATTTGTTTAACTCCTTCTGAACCAACTGAAGCTGATACTCCTTAGCCAACACACTCTAAAATAAGATAGAAACAGGAAAGGAGGGTTACTGACTAGCTATCGAACTTGATAAAAGTCTTGGCCCAAACATTCTGCTCAGGTTAAGAACTCGTTAAATATGCTGTGCATAAATTTTCAGACAGTTGCTGATATTGTAGAAAAGAAAATTTTTGGTTAGGCAGTACATAGGAAAGAGAATAGCACCATATTTACCTCAGCAGAATGAGGTTTAGCCTTCTTAATAGCAGGCTTTTCCCCTGAAAAAGCACCCTCTCCAAATAGATTCACAGCATCTTTTACTGACTGAAAAGGAGCAGTAGTGTCGATCTCTCCAACTAACACTTTAGGGGATCCTTTCGTTGGATGATCTTTTGCAACCATTTTCTTCAGTTCTGCACGCAAAATTTAACAGTGAGAAACAAATCAAGATAAAAGCACGCCTAGAGAAAGAGGAAAGACATTGATGAAGAGTTGCACTAGATCAAAGTTCAATATCAAACACATCACTCCACAGGGCAACTTTTCTTCTTTATCAGTCTTATTTATTTACAAGACATCCCAAGTAAGTTCAGAAGTAATAATAATATAACTCACAGCATTTAACATATACATGTATTCTTTTGGTCAGTCCCACCATGCAAACCCAAACTACCAAAATTACAAACTTGAGTTTCCAGCAAATGATATTAGAAAGATTTGTCATAGTCCTCGATTAAGCAATTTACTTTACAAATCCACCCAATTGCAACTTCTTGCATAGTCTGTAATCCTTAAATGGAGGCCAATTGGCTGGAACTAAATCTACATCAGGCATTCAACAACTGACATGATACAAGAGATTCTCAAAAACTAAATTCGCAGGACCACCAGATACAATATGTTTCCCGATGAAAAACAGCTATAGAAAGATACAATGCAAACCCACCAAATGCAAGTTAAAGGCAGTAGCAGAGTTAACTGATGCAGACCATTACTTTTAGGTGCTCAATGCGAACTTGGAGCAACCATGCCACGCCTTAGACAAATGGTAGCATAACTTAGGTAGGAAAAAGTCATAGTGCTACTGTTCTTCACCTTAAGGAATAAAAGTTCAGCTTCTTTATATAAACCCCTACACTATGAAGAAAAGTTCAGCTGCCTTATATAAGGAAGATAAGTTCAGCTTCCTCATATAAAACCCTACACTATGACTCTTTAACCGCTTGTTTATACACTTAGTCAGATGAACGCCATGAGTCTGTCAATCCAAAGACTTAACTGCCACCTAATGAAGAAACATAGATGAACTTTAACTATGACCAAAGAAGCCAGTATTGTCTAAACTTGAAACAAGTTAAACAAGACCTATGCATATCCTAGAACTTAAACATTAGCTAGTATAAACAATCCCGTCCTGAAATTCATATGATTGGGTGACAAAGGAAAAATTTTCTCTGCATATTTTTCCTGTTATTCGAGAAAATCATAAACACTTCCGTCGGAAAAGCTTATTCAGAATCCAAAACGAAAGGAGCATAGACTTCGAACTTCAATTGCAGATCGGACAATTTACTTCCTAGTCGATATCCAACACTGCTAAAAATGACTGCGCGTACTTAACGCCAAAGAGAAAAACAAGTTTGAAAGAAAAGCAAATCTAAAACAGATAAAACTGCATAATGGTGCTCACAGGAAAGGCCAAAAAAAATCATTACCAGGAAAGTTCGGGGGAAAAACAGTGCTCTAGAATTTAAAACAATCAAACAGTGATCTAACATAAAAAAGAAAAGAAAAACAACAGTTACTTACACCAAGTTCAAGGAGAACAGTTGATGATTGTATGTTATTTTTCTTAGATCTTCGGCAGTTGGAGAAGGAAAAGAAGCGCTGACACTTGAGAAGCCTAAACAGAAGCAAAATATCAAGATAAGTAGAAGGATTAGTAGTGTATTAGAATAAAGTTAATACACCACTAAGCTGTGTGACAGTCACCCTGAAACTCAAGATCACTTGTTTTTCAGCTGTCATATTTCTAAGCTGATTTGGAAAGCTGTGCTGGAGAAGCTAAACTGCACCTGCCTTGTTTTCTCCTTGGATTCGATCCAAGAGTGGCTGCTCGACAACGTTTGGCAATCCAAACTTCAGTGGAACTTAGTTTGCCTAAGCCTCTCTGCTGCTGTTTATGGTATCTGGAAAGAACGTAACCAAAGAATTCACACTTCCTTGTGTAGAACCCCTCAAACAATCACGGGGGATATTCTACATAATATCCGTATGGCTGCTACTACATGGAGAAAGTACCGGAAAACGCAAAATAACTGGCACATTGCGGTGAATTTAGGACTTCCTATGTCTATCTTTTGTACATAACTTTCTCCCGTATTTTCATGCTGCATCTATTGTTATGTGTCCAATTCATCTTAAATTTTGGTGCTTTTGGGGTTATTTGCTGCATTGTTGGTTGTTTTCTGGGTACTGCTGCTTTTTCTCCTCTTGTAGGTTTCGTCATTGTGACCATCATTTGGAATGCTTGTGTCTTGGATCTCTCGACTTCCTTGGACTCTCATTACACTACTTGCAGTACGGGTCGTCTGCGTTGCTAGTTGGAAAACGCTGTCTTTTGGTTAGACGATTGGAATTCCTTTTTGCTGATGATTTCGTCTCTTTGGAATTCTCTGGACCGATGCTTCTTCCTACTTGGTGCCCACTTTCGGTATCGTTGGTTGCCAGCCTCCATGTGGCTTAGATATCTATACCCACTTACAAGTTGTTACATATTTTGCTTGGGTGGATTGTCCGTTCCAGTCCTGGCCCTGTTACTGGATATTCTCTGTAATTAGATTTGTAGTTAGCTTGGGTTTCTTGTGGTCACTGTGGACCACCTTTTGCTCAAAGGTTGGCAATAGTTGTAGAACGCAAATGTACGCCGCCTTTCTTTTGTATAGCCAACCCATAGTTTTGGCTTTGGCACCGTTTTGTAACTAACATTTGTACTTGCCTTTTGGCCTTTTATAAAATTTAACTTACAAAAAAAAAAGTTAAGACCAAAAGACACCGCTTTCATGAAAGACAAGGTAAATGAGTTAGTTGAGAAGGATGGGAGTAAGAAAGAAAGACGAAAGAAGAGGGGTAGTTTGTCGGCATATGAAATTAGCAAAAGATTGGGGAGGAGGAAGGAGGGATTCTCGTCTCTCTTTTCCCGAAGTGTTTGAAAACTAAAAGAGGAGTCAAGTGAGGTATTTAAATACGTAGTTTTTTTTTTCTTTCTAGTGTTTGAAAACTTTTTTCCTCTTAGAAATCACTTATCACAACAATTATGTGTCAAAATAACATAAAATATTTAAATACATAATTTTATTAAATGATATAGGACTATTTTCGTACAAATACATATTCATTTATATGAAATTATATATTTTTATCACTTGACATTTTAATCGCACGTGTACATTGTCTCACGTCAATTTGACAAGTGGTTCCAACACGTAAAAGACTACTCCAGTAAGCACAATGCACGGACTTGCTAGGTCAGCAAATTGCACCGACCCGGTTTTATGGGGCAAGTATGGGTCGCCGTTGGAGAGTTCTGGGAGGCAGAATATGTCATTTGTGTGGAGGAGTATCCGCAGCTGTGTTCCGGACTTTGTCAAAGGGGCTGCATGTTCGCATGCTGATGGATCTACGAGTCGCATTCACTGGACGGCAGATGGCTCTGGTAAGTTTACGGTGTCCAGTGCATATCGCATGCTTACGGCTGAGACGCTTGAGCTAGAGAGACAAGCGTGGCACCGCATTTGGGGGATTCGGGGGCCGGAGCGACTGAATCTCTTCTTATGGCGTTTACGCCATAATGCTCTTCCGACTGCTGCTTTTTTGCGTAAACGACATCTGGTGTATTATATGGATTGTCCTGTTTGTGGTCAGTATAGTTGTGGAGATATGCATGAGGTGAGAGACTGCTCGTGGGCGAGAAGAGTCTGGAATTTCTTGCTTAACCGGGATTGGGCTCACGCATTTTTTGGGAGCTTAAACATGACTGAATGGGTTGATTTCAACTTAACTCACAATTGTGGCCGCTCGGGACATAACGCACGATGGGACTACTTGTTTAAAGAAGCGGCGTACTCGATATGGTCGTGCCGGAATGAAGTGCTTCATGGACAAAGGGTTGAGTGCATGCCATCGGGAGTGTTGATCAAGGGAATTTTGAAGCGTGTTAGTCTCATGTTAGTTGCTAATGGCATTATTGTTTATGAATAGTGGAAAGCCACTTTTTTGAACACTGGTTGTCTTGATGTAAATGAATTTTGGATGAATGGAAAGTCGATCCTTTTGAGGAAAAAAAAAATTGCACCGACCCTGACCAAAGCCTGTTTTCTCTCTTATTTCTTTTTTACCCTACATGCTCTGAATTAATTTAGCCCCTTTTAATTTATTCTCTTTAAAAGGTTGGATCAAAATGTAAAATTCATTTTTAAAGTTTAAAAAGAAGGGCTAATGTTCAAAACCCTTTAATATTAGATGAAAATCGATCCTAAATAAATAAACAAATGAAAAACCTACTGAATCAAGATACGTAGGTTTTAATCAAACTCATATGTTTTCACAGTGGCAGCGTCATATGATATCCAAATGGAAGAGAAGCAGGGACTTTACAGCGGTGGCATCATATATGGAAGCTTAAAGGACCACAGCGAGGGAATTTCCTGCTTTGACATGCTCGTCTTGATAGGATGCCAACTAATGAACTATTGTACAGACGGAAGCTAAAAGAATCACCGTGATGCGAACACTGTCCAAATACTTGGGAAACCGCGCTTCATGCCTTGCGCGATTGTCCCCGTGTCAGATGTATATGGTTTCGAATACTACCTGAGCGGAATAATCTCAATTTCTTTGAGAATCAAAGGGGTATAATTGGATGGATTGATCGTAATATGGATACTCAAGATACATCTGTAAATGATGGTGAATGCTGGCCTTATATTTTTCATGAGATGATTCATGTGATCTGGATACAAAGAAATCAGCAGTTATATGAAGAGTGATTCATTAGGCAAAATACGACTAGCATGATACGCATGATATATGATAGAGTTAGAAATATTAGAATAGCTTGGAAGAAAAACATGAGTACAGTTAGTTAAGATACATGTTCATTGTATAGGGTTGTGAGGTACATACTTTTCGGATGATAATTGAATAAAAGATCCAACTTCCCAAAAAAAATAAAAATAAAAAAATAGCCCACAACACCTCTAACGTTAGAAGTAAATCTACTACTTGACAGTCTTTGTAATTTGAGGAACAAGCGCCTCATTTGCGACTGAATAGTCAGATTCAACATAAAATAATATGTTTGGACAAAAATATCCCTGTATTTACAAAAGATAAAACAAAACCCCCCTATCCCCTTCTTGCACCTACAACAATCTGTCACCCCCGCGCCGCGCCGCGCCGCGCCGCCTTGCCATGGCAATCAGCCCGTCACCCTCGCTGCGACCCTCCCGTCACCTTCTTCGCCCACAAATTTTCTCCTTCCTCTCACCTGCCCCTCTCCTTCATACCTCACCTCATCTTCTTCATCCAATTGTAACATCGAAGTGCTAATATGAGTTGCGGTCGATTATTCAAGAAATCTTCGCTAGAAAATCGTGAACTATTTTGGCGAAAATCTGATTTTATTTCTGGTCATTTGACGTCTATTTGGAGGCGGCAGGATAGGGGGAACTGGTGATGGGGTCGCGGCGGTGGGGCTGCTAGATGAATGTTCTGGGGATGTGGAAGAAGGAGGTGGGAAATTGCCTTTTTGGGTAGGCACGTGTTGGATAATAGGGATGGATGCGGGTGTGCCGTTGGGGATGGAGTTGGCTGTAGAAATGAAGGTACGTGGTTTAGGGTGGAGGTTGCTTCGGGAATGGATGAGGCTCGGTGAAGAGTAATGTTGCAGGTTTGGTAGCGGTGGACGGGGTCTGGTGAAGAGATGTTTCTTTTCTCAACTCCACTCTTGCCTCAGTTGACATTATCCTTTTGACCTAATCATCATTTGTGTGATATAAAATTGCGTGATTTTGAGGTCATGATTCGAATTGTGAAAACAATTTTTTTATAAAAAAATATAAGACAAAACTACGTAGCCAAACGATCTGATTCCTTTTCAAAATATTCACAAACGTCTTTTAACATTTGCAGAGTCATTATTCCCGAGGCAAAGAGGTCCGGTCCAACTAGTATCTGGCTTTGAAGTAATATAAACTACAAGTTGTCTGGCCTTTGGACCATAGCCTAATAAAAATTTGTTTGTAAGACATAATCTAGTAAAAAAGTGTTTAGTGTAAAATTTAGATTTAACCTTTAAGTTATACTTCATTTTAATTCGTAAAGAAAAGAAGAGGACACAAAAGTGTCTTACACATTTGCTGGTTGTATTGCACCTCCCCGCCTCACCTCCCCCATCGAAATAAACCACTACCTTCGCCCTTTGATGCATTGGCGCCCCTCCCCCCACCCCCCACCTGCTGCCCTTAAAGATCAAAGGAACGCAAAAACAAAAAGGAAAGAAAGAAAAAAATAACCATGACCATGTGATGGAAATCAACAAATGAACGTTATAGACCTAGGTTAGGATGGGAAAGAGGTAGTGACATAGCAAATCCAACCGGGTGATGAGTGGATGTTATGACTAGGTTTAAACGGATTACTAATCCAGAAAAGCTTTATTATGGTACTGCACTCACTAGTCAATATTTCTCAATACCCAGAAGATAATACTGCGAAACAGTTTTTTTTTTTCTTTTCCTTTCTTTCTTTTTTGTTGTTTTTGTGTTCCAACAATCTATCAAGTGCAAAACATCTTCAGGACTCCTAATTCACCTACGATATGGGAGCAAAACTTGCAATCCATGGAGTATTTCAAATACCTTCCATGCTAACCACATCAACCAAAGATGAGCACAGCATCAGCCCATTTTTTCCAGCTTATGAGAGGAAGAGGAGGAGAGGAGAGAGGACAACGAAATGGAACTGGACAGAGCAAAGCACTCTTTGTTGCAGACCAAGTAGGTTAACCTATCAGAACCATAACAGATTTGACATAAATGATGATTCAAGAATACAGCACAAACTTCATAACTCAAAACAGCTCTACAAATCACAACACCATCTTGCTGTAGAACAAATTGAAATTTTCTTTATTGTCAATTACAAATATAGTAGACAACATATTTTGGATAATCCTATCAAGAGGACAGAATTTCACAACAGACTATTTTACACCAACCCAAATGGAACCCAGCAGTAGAAAGAGTATTGCCCTACCAGGCCTATCTGAAGGAAACTTTGTCAATCGTGGTTTTGATCCTGCAGAATAGTCGATCTCTATTGGTCCAATATTGAACATGTCAAGATTCTGCATGTGGGCTTTGAATGCAGAAACAAGGTCATCTCTGCGAAACTAGATCGTCTAGGTGATGACACAAATCAGATGTGGGAAGCTATATCGACTACTATTACTCAAGCGGCGAGAGAAACGCTTGGGGTAACAACAGGAAAGAAGTCCGTATATAAAGAGGCGTGGTGGTGGAACGAGGATGTGCAACGAAAAATAAAAGACAAACAAAAGATTTTTAGAGAGCTGTTAAGATGCACCAATGGAGAAGAAAAAGTGCGATTGAAGGATACTTACAAAATCGCCAGGAAGGAGGCGAAGAAGGCAGTGACAGAGGCAAAGACTGCAGCCTATAAAAGGATGTATGAGAGACTAGAAACAAAAGAAGGAGAACATGATATGTTCAAGATTGCCAAAGCTAGGGATCGAAAGAGGCAGGACCTAGGAGGCGGAAAGTTCATAAAAGGAGAAGATGGGCGTGTGTTAGTTAAAGCACAAGACATCAAGTCGAAATGGCAAACATACTTTCACAATCTTTTCAACGGCAGTAGTGCCGATTACGAAGAACGAGAAAACACCACTAACCATCAACGACAACATAAGCACTCCGACTGCCAGAACATCACACAAGGAGAGGTGATGAGAGCACTGAAGAAGATGGGAAGAGCTAAAGCGGTCGGCCTAGATAACATACCCATTGAGGCGTGGAAGCATTTAGGAGAGGAAGGGGTCCAATGGCTAACTACTCTGTTCAATCATATTTACAAAACAGGAAAGATGTCAGATGAGTGGAGAAAGAGTGTCGTGGTCCCCCTATATAAGAACAAAGGAGACGTACAGTGTTGTGGGAACTATAGAGGGATTAAGTTGCTAAGTCATACCATGAAGTTATGGGAGAGAATAATCGACACTCGGATTAGGAGAGAAACTCAGGTTACGGTGAATCAATTTGGTTTTATGCCAGGAAGGTCAACTACGGAAGCAATACACATTCTCAGGAGATTAATGGAGAAGTATAGGGAGAAGAAGCGCGATTTGCATATGGTTTTCATTGATCTTGAAAAAGCATATGATAGTGTGCCGCGTAGCCTGATATGGAATAGTCTGGAAGCAAGAGGGATCCATGTCAAGTATATAAACATAATTAGAGATATGTATGCTAGGACAAAAACAACCGTTCGTACGGCTGTGGGGAATACAGACTTCTTTCCGGTGGAGGTCGGTCTCCATCAAGGATCTGCGTTGAGTCCATTTCTTTTCGCCGTTGTCCTTGATGAGTTGTCAAAGCCGATACAGGAGGCAGTTCCGTGGTGTATGCTTTTTGCTGACGATATTGCATTAGTAGCAGAAAGTAGACATACCCTGAGTACAAGAGTGGAGCAGTGGAGAGATGTTTTAGAGAGAAAAGGCTTAAAGATTAGCCGTTCTAAGACCGAGTATTTGCACTGCGACTTCAGCGGCGTAGCAGACAGTGAGGATAGCCAACTCACCATCGATGGTCAAATGGTACCGCATGTAAGCAAGTTTAAGTACGTAGGATCATTTTTGCAGCAGAATGGCGACATAGATAATGATGTAGCACATCGAGTGCAAGCAGGCTGGTGTAGATGGAGGGCGGCCTCAGGGGTGCTGTGCGATAAAAATTTTCCAACTAAATTAAAGGGAAAATTTTATAGGATGGCAGTACGACCGGCAATGCTATATGGGACAGACTGCTGGGCCATCAAGAAGTCACAACTACAGAAGATGGAAGTGGCAGAAATGAAAATGTTAAGATGGATGTGTGGGCATACAAGGCTAGACCGGATCAGAAACGAGGTGTTTCCGGAAAGGTTAGGAGTGGCTAGTATAGCCGATAAGATAAGAGAGGGAAGATTAAGATGGTTTGGGCATGTCAAGCGGAGACAGACAATGGCGTCGGTCAGAGCAATTGAAAGCCTAATTGTAGAGGGAAACAGGAGTAAAGGCAGACCCAAACTGACTTGGGATGAGCAGATAAGACACGACTTACTAGATTTGCACCTCTCTGAGGACATGGTCCAGGATAGGAGTTTATGGAGACATAAGATTAAGGTTAACGAGGTATAAGTCATATATAGGAACACTTTAGAGTATATGCAGGGACATAGATAGGCGTAGACACGATCTACGCTTTAGGTTAACTTCCTACTTGGTGGCATATATTTTACTGTTCTTTTACATTACATGTACATATATACGTGATGTGTATTTTAATATCGAAAGACCTTTATTTGTATTTCTTGAATTTACTCACTAACACACTAGCACAACATATCTCTATTATCATGTCATTTATGCAGGTAGAGCCGGGGGTCTCACTGGAAGCAGACTCTCTATCCCTTGGGATAGAGGTATTGTCTGCCTACCACTTACCCTCCCCAGACCCTGACGATAGCTTTTGTTGTCGTTGGGATATACTGGGTATGGATGATGATGATGATGAAGTAAGTATTTCGAACATCTCACTGAGGTCTGAGGGACCCTGGAAACAACTATTCATACTTCACCGTCAGAAGCAGTTAGACACTTTAAACATGACATGTCTCAAAATAAATGCACGGAAGGTTATATTATTGGCCATGTTGTCTTGATGGCACATGGGACGACTTGTGGACCAACAAAGCTAAAAAGAGGGAAGCAGAGGAACAATTACAAAAAGTAAGGGAAAAATAAAAGGACAAGCATAGATTTATCATCAGCTTTTAAAACTAACCTATGGTGTAAGGAAACAACCTTTTAAAAGAAAGTTCAATTAATTTTTCATGATTGATAACCTTCTTGAACCAATTATAAGTGGTGGATTTCACATAGCAAAAAAACATAAAACTGGACAAAAGCCCCATCTATAGTAACCGCATCCAACCACAAGCTGAAAAGCATTCCCAGAAACTTCTATAAAAGATAAACGTGCAGTCTGACAACATGAAAAATAAAAGATAATATGCATCTAAAAACCTTAATCCACAAAAAATGTCAACTTGGCAAATCAGAAGCTTCATTTCAGGCAAGCATACCATGTGCAACCCTCAACCAGAACAAGAGACAGTTTAAAAGACACTACCAAGTTCTGCTCAGGAAACATATGGCGGCTCAAAAGTTAAAAGACGTTTTCTTACCACATCATGAAAACTAGGACAAATTTGATTCCAAAAACCTGTTCCAGGAACAAATTCCTTGAAAATGGATAGATTTTTTTTCTGGGTGAATAAATGTGGATATTATTATGACTACAGGGTCAGAGACAAGTGAATGTCCATACATATCATGACTAGTGAATACCCCTATTACATTTCAACCAGTCACACATGCGAAATTTGTATAAAATTGCATCGACAAAGAGTAGAGTGAACTCACAGATGGAGGTTTTGTCGAATCTACACCTTGTTTAGAAGCTGTATCTGACCTTGTTGGTGAATCAGGTTTGCCACCTGTCTTTTTCTCTGCCCTGGCCTTGTTAAAAATTACCGTGAATCCTTCTGCTGATGCTGGGTCATTAACATCCCACTCGCCAAACTTTGGCAATGGTCGATCCATCTCCTGTTCATTAAATATGAAAAGAAACACTGTCAAAAAAGTAACATACTGATATATAGCTCATAAGACACTGACATACATATGTCTGCGATCTAGAATGTGCAAGGTAAGAGACTAAATCTCCCAATAGAAACTTCTTACTGAGTAAAACTAGTGGTCCTGCCTAAGAAATTTAGAAGCAGAGAATTCAACGAATTAGGAAATATCAAAAAAGGAAGTAATTCAAGTACCTGAACATTGGCATCATACCAGTAAAGCGACAATCAGAAGCAGCCCCAGATTCTAAGAAACAGAAATATGACATCTTGTGAACCCATGGTAAAAGCTAAACTGAGATAATCTCAAGAACATTGAAAAACTTAGAAGCTATCCTTGCAAAAGGTACTAAAGTAACAAGCATCCGAAATTCTGAAAGTGGAAGCAATAAACATCATAACAAAACCATTCCTATATTAACAATTGGAAACTAATTAATAAATTACGTTCCTACGAGTTGCTATCTTTAGACTTCAAGCACAGATAATTAGCAATAATGGTACCAACATCAGCCTACCCTAAGACCTAAGAAAGTCAGATATTTGTTAACTCACATTTAAAAAACTGACTTAAATAGCAAAACTCTATGTTGAAGTGAAAACTAAAGCAGATGTGCCTAGTCCCCCCACCGCCACCCCGACAGAAAAAATAGCTTTTTACCAAGAAGAGGAAATTGAACTTCAGGGGAAGAATACGGAAAATCTAGCTCTAGATGAGCAATCTGAAAACAATACTAAAACATTTTTACATGATCATAAACACAAAAACCCCAACTTTCCTATGTTGTAGACCAAATAATCAAACCAATCACTGATAAATCCAGAAGTCAAAACTAAAGAAAGAAACTGCAGAAGAATACATGGCAACGAAAACTTGCAGTTGATAACTTCGATCAAATCAAAAGCAAAACATCAAGACTCGGAGCAAATAAAAATATAGAAAATCGAATGATCTCATTCATCCAACTAAGAAAAAAGAAAAAGAAAAACAACATACCGACATGAATCCCGACAAGAGCTGGGTATTCCACCGAAATGATAAACAAGAAAGAGACAAAGAAGGAAAGACAGAAGTTGAATAAAAAATAGACTGAAAGAGGTGAGAGTCTCTAAACAAAGCTGGGATTCAAAAAGAAAGGGAAAATGTATATTCTGCTTTGATTTGTATAGTCTCAGGACATACCCCAATTGGTTATGGACAGAAATTCTTGAAATGAAGATCAGGAGTTCAATTATTGTCAAAGGAAAGAGAGTCCATTTTCACCAAGTGGATAGAATGAGAGCTTCTTTGGTACCTGATTTACATCTTTATACTACCTTTGAGACTGTGTGTGGCAGAGACGGGTTCAACCTGTAGGAATATTGAAGGACATATTGGAGGCTGAATGTAATATCTTATTCAGACTTAATCTTTTTGAAGTACAAAGAACTCTTCTTATAGAGAAAGAGTTAACTACCAACGGATATATTTACAACTTGCAGTCAGGCTTCTAACGACTCTATTCTATAGATGAAATAAAGAATTCATCTATTTAATAACTACCAAAGAATAAAGAATAAATGTAGTTATACCTAAAGATACTATACTACTGATGTATACATGTGTACTATTTATACGTATATGTTTCTGTATATTTCTACACTCCCCCTCAAGTTGGTTGTAGGTATTAATACAACCAAACTTGAAAACTAAGACTTAAAGAACTCTAATAGAAACTCTTTAGATGTCCACCAAATGGTCTTGAAACAAAATCAAAATTGATGATTTGCATCACTTCTCTTAGAAATAATTCTTCATAAAATCTCAATGTCAATGTTCTGGGATGATGATGACTTATACCACTTCTTGTATCAATTTGAGATCTTTCCCATTATGCATCTTTGAAGAACTTGTATGCTTCCGTCTCTGAATTTCTTAACCCGGGGCATTCTTCATGTACCTAAAAGAAAACCTCACAGTAGACTTGAAGTGCTAATTAGTAGAAACAAGTGCTAATTAGTAGAAACCTGCATAATTTAATTAACTAAACAGTTACCAAAAGATAGTATGAGATAAGTAAATATACAATTAACAATACTTAGCATGTTAAATTTTTGAAACTTTAGTAAAGTATGGTTACTATGCATAAACTACTATACACACTCCACTTAGGTCATCATACTCAATAGAATATACTTTGATAAGTACACAAAAACCATTTTTGATATTGTATGTTCACATTAAACTGATTAATATTCTTGTAAAGAAGCTACCGTTATAACATCTGTTGGATCGTTTAGATAACCTTTGAACCATACTAGATGTCTACTGTATATAAAAATTATGCTGGCCATATTAATTTTAAACCTCACTTATATGATTGTATTCAAACATTTAATTATTGAATGAGACTCAAGTTGGGAAGTGCAAAGCTGAAAATTACCTACCCTTATACAATTTCTACAGTAAGTTGAAAGCAGCTTGCAAAATGATGAGTATAGTACATTAGACAAAAGGGTGTCAACATATCCCAGTGTCATCTATGAATTAAGGCAGCAAAACCAGAATTTAGCCTACTTCAAATGGATGATATGTTCATTCCTCTGAATCAACTGGTATCATACGGACTCAATACTTCGCTCCTTCTACCCAGATATAAAGTATACCAGCATTCTCAAAACATTGCAACAATCAAATAACCATGTTCTTCAACCAGTACTCTTATGAGTGAGGCAGCAGGTGAGACTATTCCCGGCTCAACTTTCACTAATCTGTGGCTGCCCAAGTGTATGTATATGTTTGCAATTAAAGGCACTGAAGCTGTGGTTAATTTTCCCAATGATTGCTAAAACCGTTTGGCTTTACAATATAAAGGGGCAATTGGCCAAAAAGATTAAGGATCCAATAATACTCTAGAATGTGTACGGGATTCACAAGTAACATAGGCAACACATACACATGATTTTTATACAAGGGTCCAGGCCTATGAGTACAGTACAATCACAAACCACAATTAAAGTGGCATCGTTTAGACTACTTCCATCAAGTGTGTGCTACCTCATTAGTATATTTGCAGTTAAATGCTAGACAAAAGTTGAAAGAAGATCATTTATTATTAAAGATCCACAGAGCAAATGCAAGCCACAATCAAATCAACAAGCTCAATCACAATCCGTACTAACACCAAAGGCATATATCAAAAAATATACATCTCCCTAGCTCAGATGGTAATTGCCCTGAAAAATTATTATTCTGCAGAAGCAAGAATTGAAGGTGGCTCAAATTCCCAATGCTCCTTAATATCATTCTTCAACTTGGGTTCAACTATATCAATTGAAGAATATTTCAAAAGGGTCACATTAAACAATGGACATTCACTGATTCTCATAAAAGGGGTCTCATTTTTCAGCTGAAAAAAGCAATGGGAAATTGACAAGCGTACAATAAGCACTGTTACTGCTACCATTGAGCACTATGCTCAACAAAGGTCTGACCTTTTTCATTTTGGATCTTGGAAAGTTTCAATCTTAGTGAACTAAAACAAGTTCCAAACAAAGAGATCTGCCCACACTAGAAAAAGCTTTACTGCTAAAGAACCTCAAGAGAAATTATGTGCAAGAACTTGGAGAAAAGTAATATACGGATCTGATTCATATTGCGAGGTAAAAGTCAGAAAGTAGTAGAAAGTTGAACTCTATGCAAGAACTGAACTCCTTGAGCTCCGTTCAATATTTGCAGCTAATTAAAAAGGAAATCAGAGTTGGAGCGGATTACAGGAAGGGGATGACCAAAAGACAGAGGATTCTTGAGAGAGAATTTCAAGAACCAATCAACTAATTAGAACGGGTTGTTTGGTGAGTTTGTTGAATCATGAAATATAAATGTGTGCTAAATGGGTGAATGAGCTATAAACAAACAAACTGCTGAATTTGATGAACCGCTGAATTTGATGAACCGATTTATTCAAGAACGCCAACCACTAGTGATATGTGTAATTATTGAAGGGTTTTTGTTCTGTCTAATAGTAAGAGATATAGAAGCAGGAGGAGGACCGGAGTCATGTTGGTTTGAGAACGAATGTCTGAAGGAGACGAAGACAAGAAAAGGAAATATTTTAAAAAAGGAGCAAAATTGTCAAAATGTCAAAATCGAAATAGGACTTCTGTCTCCACCAAACTGACGTGTCCTCTCTAGATGAGTGATTTTGGCCAAGTGTTTTATGTGTGAAAGATTAAAAGAAAGAGGAAAAAAACCAGCAAACATTTTCCTCCTTTCGAGGCCAGCTGTCTCACTTCAATCCCCACTTTCATTTTTAAAGTTATAAAAGTCTCTTCTCAATAAATGTGGAAGAGACATTTTCTGCTGCTAAAAAAACCTTCACGTTGCACTCCAAATAAGAAGATAAAGAGGGAGTCTTGATATTTGTGCGTTGTGTATAATAAAAGTTTTTTTTTAGGAGAAACATTGCCGCGTATGATCTTCCAACCATAACGTGACAAGTGTCCCACTTTATACTTACTTCCACCGCCTTCTGTCCTTATTTCCACTTTCTTCTGTCAACAGGTTTTCTATTAGATTTGTGTACATCAAATTTGTCACTTTTTCCTCCTTTTGCGTAAAAAACCTTTCTCTTTCTCTACACTTCGCATTTATTGCATTTATTGCATTTATTTGTTCACTGCTTTTCCCTCAAACTTCACACCAAAACATAACTCGTCTGAATATTTTTCTTTTTCCTGACACCATTATTCATCCATCTTCATCTTTATCTAAGCTTCTGGCTTTCTTCATTTTGTCATTTCACTTTCTTATTCTAAAGCCTGGTATTCTTCCTTCTTGTATACACCTTTTCTTCTTCAACCTTTTTTCTAACTCGATTTTTTTTCACTCTTCCGGTGATTCTCTTCGTCATCAACCTTCTCTTCTTCAAAATTATTTTTTTTAAAATCTACATCTCTTTTAAATCTTCACCTAGGTCTGAAACATCACAGTCATCCATTCGATCCTTTTCCTGTCCAACTTCCTCTAATGAAGGATTTTTCTTTTAAGAAGTTGGTTTGGCATGGACTTTAAATAAGGAAACAGCCAGCAACATCCAGAAAGATGCCAAACTGAATAACGAGGAAAGTAAGAAAGTTAAGTCCAAGAAGGTTTTGAGCAATCCTTATCTAAGAAACTTGCACAAAAGATATCTGATAAGCTTTTTCTTCTGTACATTGCTGCTGGGATTACATGGAGATTTTTGTCCATATCGCCTCTTTTTTTTTTTAATCTGAAAGTTAGTTGAATGACTGGAGAGTTCAGTCATTTGAAGTATGTTGTGGCCTTGAAGTAAGGTTTTGGTAGATACATTTGGAGCTTTCTCAGGAAACTTGTATTTGTCTGAACATATTGGAGGCACTCTAGCCGTTGAAGATGGCTCAATGGCCTTGGAATTTATGGCTCTTTATGGCCTATCGAATTCTTTGAAAAGATTTCAGCTCTATGGCCAAGGCTCTTCATAGCCTATTGAAAAAGATTCCGGCTTTCTGCCAAGGCTCTTCATAGCCTCTTCAAGAAAAGATTTGTTTGAATTTTTCCGGCTCTATGGCCAAGGTTCTATGACCTCTTGAAGTTTTTCTCTTTTTTTTCCCGGCGCAATGGCCTTTGAAATATTTGTGGCTCTATGGCCTTGAAGACTATTTGGTCTTGATAAGAATTTGTGGCTCTATGGCCTTGATGAATTGTTCCGGCTCTTGGCCAAGGCTCTGTGGCCTATTAGAAGAATAGGGTCTATTGCCCTGAAGAATTTATGGTTCTTATAGCCATTGAAACATTTGAGGCTCTACGGCCTTTTTGAAGAAATTTGTAGGCACTGTGGCCTATTGAAAATTTTATGACTTAGTAGTCATTAAGAAATTGTTCTATGGCCTTGAAAAACATATATATCAATGGAGATTAAACTTGTAGGAAACTTCTCCAAAAATTTTTTTCTTTTAAAACTTGCTGAAATGTGAGGAATTATCTGGTTGTCAGCAACATGGTGGCCGCCTCTGGAGCTTGATGTTTTACAGTGCTCTGTGGTGACTGGAGAAATATCACTAGCACCCAAAGAGTATTCTGTGTGAGTCTCATTCCTCACATTTCGGCCTGATAGAGAAACTCCCACAACATTCTGAAGCTCCAGCACTTGGGAAGAAGAAAGACACTTAAAGACACTTTGAAGTTGAGGTGTGCTTAAACACTGGAAGCTAAACTGCCAGGTAACAACATCTTCTTCTTCTTTGCTCTAGTGGCTCTGATACCATGTAGGAATATTGAAGGATATATTGGAGGCTGAATGTAATATCTTATTCAGACTTAATCTTTTTGAAGTACAAAGAACTCTTCTTATAGAGAAAGAGTTAACTACCAACGGCTATATTTACAACTTGCAGTCAGGCTTCTAACGGCTCTATTCTATAGATGAAATAAAGAATTCATCTATTTAATAACTACCAAAGAATAAAGAATAAATGTACTTATACCTAAAGATACTATACTACTGATGTATACATGTGTACTATTTATACGTATATGTTTCTGTATATTTCTACACCACCTTTTTTGGCTTTGCTTTGTATATAGTATACATCATCTTCTTGTTACGTGATTGGTTATTTTGTGAAACAATAAAAAACTTGTCAAAAAATCAGAATGGTCTGTCTGTTTGTTATGCGCTGGGTCCCACGTACGGCAAACCCCTCTTGCTCTGGGTATAGGATCCCCTGACTGACCATATGTGCGGTCACAAATGACCTCGCGACACGTGGAAGTCAGGAAGGTGGTGAAACTAAATACAGGTCACCTGTATCTAGCATCACCATCCTCTCCACATGTCAAACAGTCAAAAGAGGTCACAAGGGGTGAGGAAAAAGGGGTTATAGGATCCAAACTCCTTGCTCTGTCAATGGAAATGAAATTGGAAAATTGTACCTTTTTTTTACAGATATTAGCTCGGTTTTATTATGTCGTCGGATTTGAATTTTTCTGAAATAATAATTACATATATCAATAATGATAGACGTTTATGTATATTCATGAAAACAATAAGAGAAGAATATCATGATTACAAATAAACTTCGTTAAATTTTCACATTAATTAAATTAAAAAAATTTGACAAGTAAACAAACAATAGTTTAAAAATATTTTCCACAGAATCTTCTATACCGTCACCTCGTCACGCTAAAAATATATCATTTACTAATAGGTAGATAGGAATTTGGAAAAAGAAAATGATGGATAAGAACAAAAGAAAAAACTGCGAGGAAAAAGAAAAACAAAAGAAAAGAAAAAAAATGTAAAATCAGTTGATAGTTTCTTTCTTTCTTTTTCTTTCTCTTTTTCTTTTTCTTTTTCTTTTTATAACAGAGAAAATCAGTTAATAGTTAACACTTAGCGATATGCCGATATTTAATTTTCAGTTAACTGCAGCATTCGCCGGCAAATTGTCTTCATCCGATAACGGACTCTTTTAGCAGTCCAAATGTCCATTTTCATGACACCGGAGAGGTTACTTCTCCAGGCGAGCTATTTCCCCTCCATTTCTCATAGCTGTTTTCTGTTACAGCCTACGAGCACTACTGCATTCTCATTTCCTTCAGCTTCAAGGCTTGTTGCGGCTTCTGAAACAAGCCACCGTGTTCAAACCTTTGCCTCACAGAAGAAATCCGCAGTTTCTTCGGAAAGAAGTGGTGAGTGATTCTTACTTTCAGGTTAAGAAGTTTGAGCTGGAGAGGAATTATTTGTTTAATCTCATATTACAAGAAATTGATAATTTTGAGCCCTTTGTGTTTGATTATATGCTCATGTCATCTTAAGATCGTTTAAATCCCGCGAACAAGACACAGAAGCTCAATTTGCAAGTGTCACCCCATAGACCCCGTACGGTATGGTATTTGTCTTGAATGATAACTTTCTCAATCTTCATCTATGTAGTATGGTACTTCGGTTTTGTCTGGTTGATGGTTTTTCTTCTTCTACTGATTGATGACTTTAACTTGTTCCTTTTTCCTTGCCTACTTCAGTGTCTGCTGTGATATTGATGCGAATAGAGTTAATTGGTAGTTTTGCCGACCTGTTAAAAGAAAATGGGAAAGGTTCAAGACATGATGAAATGGGATGTTGAAAGGAACCTTGGATTTCGAATTCCTCCCTTGGATGATAGAGATCAACGGCTGTTTCTTCCCTCACTCTCTCTTCTTTATATTTACTTCTTGCTCTTTTTTACCGGGTGAGATCAGAGGAGGTTGGAAAGGAGTCAAAATATGAGGCCTCCAATCACGTTCCGCCACATGTAAAAAAAATTGCATTTTTTTTAAAACAAATTTGAATGTGGTGGACCACTGACAATGTTTTTTACACGTGGCGGGACGTGATTGGAGGCCTCATATTTTGCCTCATTTCCAACCTCCTCAGATCTCACCCCCTTTTTTACTTCCTGGCGTCTCTTCCCTGCTGTCATATGGGGACTACTAGTTGCCAACTAAAAGCTATTGCATGACAAACCAGTTGATTGTATTCTGCAATTTTGGATTTTTGAGAGTTTCTAAATTTAAACAAGTGGAAATTCGTGGTCAAAGACACCTTGATACTTGTCAGCTTTATAAATTCTTGGAATCTACAGGCTAAATCACTCGTCCCTGGTCCCATTATCCAGACCCATGAAGCTTCTGGAGGATGTAAACCAAGTGTCCAGCGGTATCTTAGGTCGACAGACTGCTCACGAAGACACACGTAAGGTGTCCCTTACAAACTAGTAGAAGCGGAGGAATTGTCCCCTACAAACTAGCAGAATTAGAGCACTCACACTGTAAGTATGCCCCGATTCGGACTCTTAACTTCTTAGGAGCAATACTCAACCCGAGTACCAACTGGATTACGTCATGGAGTCAGCTTTATAAATTTTTATATCTTGACCTTTACGTACTTGTGGATAATAAACAAGTGTCGCCATGATTAAAATTGTGGATATTATTTCCCTTAAACTATTTTAATCACCAAGAAATAAGTACCAAAAAATGAGCCCATGTGTTTTTGTTGTTGGAGTAAAAATAACGTTCTCTTGATAAAGTTTCAAATAAATTAACACATGGTTGTTATTGGTTAGATACGGGTCTTACATGGGTGACCTGTTGCATTTTTATATATTATTTTTTTGGGACCAAAAGATCTTGTTTCAAGTAGCACAAAGATCGTTAATGAAGCCTTAATTCAATCATTAAAGTTGAGACCCCAAGATAAAATATGAAAGAAATATAAATAAAGATCTATACTCTTGAAGAAAACAGGAAAACTCAGATCTGAAGTGGAAACAATTATCACATTATAATGGATATAGGTTTAAAATAAGAAACATAGTAAATTCAATTAAACAGGCTACAAAATTCTTAAGCTACGAGAAGATGGGCATCGAGGACTTGAAGTTCGTCGCATCAAAATCTTAGAGTAAAAGACGAAATTTATTGTCTTGGAGGCATATCGTTCCAGCCACAAAAAAAACATTATGGAGGATGCAATTTAGGAGTGCATCGGCTTCCTAGATTGGGTGACGACTTATGCATTGACCCGTCCCTCGCAAACCAACAGCATTGGAACACTCACACTATGCGTGTCATTGGAATCGAACTCTTGACCTCTTAGAACAAATCCTAATTCGAATATCAACTGGAGTATGCCCTAGAGTCTCGTGTAAGCAAAATCTTTGGTAACATGAGGGACTGAAGCTTCTTCATTAGCCTTCTGAAATAGGCTCGCTGTGTTAAAAGGCTACCTTCAATTAGGGTAACTTTGAAATGCTTCTCAAATTGGCATGACCATTCTATCTTCTCTTCTGCAAATGTAGTCGCACATTTTCCTTAAACGAACTGATCCCGACGCCATTACCTTCAAGAACTTGAATGCTTTTGTATAGATCAGGGAAATTATTGGGGAAAACCGGAAAAGGATAGAAGCTATCTCCGATGAACCTGAGCTTATTCACAAATGTAAGAGAGAGGAAAAAAAAATCAAATTTAGAAATTAGGGCATCATTTTATTTGTATCTTTAATCATGAAGAGTTAACTTGCATAGATTGAGCTTGGATACAAATACTTTGCCGCCATTTGCTTAACAAATGTCTGTATCATGAAGCAAGCGGCAATTTGGTGCAAACCCATTCGGACCAATTTTTACTGGTCAAGTCAACTGCAATATCTGCAAAATGATTATGTTAAAACGAAAAGAGTAATGAAACATTCTTGAAATTCGCAAATAATGACATAAGAGTAACGAAAGGAACCAATAAATACTTTCTAATTCTCTTCTCCATAAACTTCTTTATCACTGATATGAAGAGCCTAAACTTATCTAGGGTTGATTTGGCTTTTTAGCCTGTGGGGATTTAATTTTTTTTTTTTTTTTTTGGTATTGTAGGGCGTTCTTTTTTATTCTTATGGGTGGCCTCTTCATATATCTTGCTAAATCATTCACTGAGAAAATGTTGAGTTAGACTAAAATTGTTTGTTCCATGATTATACCTTGTCTGGAAATATTTCTGTTCTATTTTCTTTGGATGAATATTTCGGTTACTTGTTATTTATTGTCAGAAAAACTGCATATCGAAAACAAAAAAAATTAAACTAAATCAAGTAAAGAACATATAAGTTTACATGGTTTAGTCAATGTGATCTACTCCAAAAAAAAAAAAAAAATTCTTTCACCTTCTTTCAGAAACCTGGTGTAAAAAGTATTACAAAAATCTTAGCCAACTATATAAATTTATATGATCTAAATTTTAATTGGCATGGATAAAACCATAAATTCCAAGTCATCAAATTGATATAGGACAAGGAAGAAAGTCGATAGCTACTTAGATCATCATCAAACATAGAACAAACAAACAAACAAAAATTCCATGACTAAGAAACAAGATTAATATGGTACCTGCAAAGAAAACATTCTGTTTCCCATACTGTCAGTGCTTCAACAATGCGGACGCAACGCTGCTCTATTACTCTGAGAGGATCGACTCCATTATTCAATCCCGCAACGACAACATCCTTGTTGCTAGCACCTTTCGTCTGCTTTTTTTTCATAATATATGTAGTATTATTTTTTATGAGAATGCTTTTCAGACGAAAGGTGTTAAAAACAGGGATATTGTCGCTACTTGTTGAAGGATGGAGTCGATCCTCTCAAAAAAAATAGAACAGTGATGCGTTCGCATTGTTGAACCACTGGCAGTATCGGAAACATAATGTTTCCTTTGCAAGTACCATATTAATCTTGTTTCTCAGTTATGGATTTTTGTTGTTCACATGTTTGATGATAATCTAGGTAGCTATCAGATTTCCTCCTTGTCCTGTATATAAATTTATATGATCCAAATTGTAACTGCCTTGGATCGAACCATAAATTCCAAGTCATCAAATTGATATAGGACAAGGAGGAAATCAGGTGGCTACCTAAATTATCATGAAACATGAGAACAAACAAACAAAAAAAAATCCATAAGTAAGAAACAAGATTAATATGGTACCTGCAAAGAAAACATTCTGTTTCCCATACTGCCAGTGGTTCAACAATGCGAACGCAACGCTGCTCTATTACTCTGAGAGGATCGACTCCATCATTCGATCACGCAGCGACAACATCCTTGTTGCTAGCCCCTTTCGTCTGCTTTTTCCCCCATAATATATGTAGTATTATTTTTTTATGAGAATGCTTTTCAGACGAAAGGTGTTAAAAACAGGGATATTGTCGCTACTTTTTGAAGGATGGAGTCGATCCTCTCAAAAAAATAGAGCAGTGATGCGTTCGCATTGTTGAACCACTGGCAGTATCGGAAACAGAATGTTTCCTTTGCAGGTACCATATTAATCTTGTTTCTCTGTTATGGATTTTTGTTGTTTATATGTTTGATGATGACCTAGGTAGCTATCAGATTTCCTCCTTGTCCTATATATAAATTTATATGATCCAAATTGTAACTGCCTTGGATCGAACCATAAATTCCAAGTCATCAAATTGATATAGGACAAGGAGGAAATCAGGTGGCTACCTAAATTGTTATGAAACATGAGAACAAACAAAAAAAATCCATAAGTAAGAAACAAGATTAATATGGTACCTGCAAAGAAAACATTATGTTTCTCATACTGCCAGCAGTTCAACAATGCGAACGCAACGCTGCTCTATTACTTTGAGAGGATCGACTCCATCATTCAATCTTGCAGCGACAACATCCTTGTTGCTAGCCCATTTCGTCTGCTTTTTTTCATAATATATGTAGTATTATTTTTCTGAGAATGCTTTTCAGACGAAAGGTGTTAAAAACAGGGATATTGTCGCTACTTTTTGAAGGATGGAGTCGATCCTCTCAAAGAAATAGAGCAGTGATGCATTCGCACTATTGAACCACTGGCAGTATCGGAAACAGAATGTTTCCTTTGCAGGTACCATATTAATCTTGTTTCTCAGTTATGAATTTTTGTTGTTCACATGTTTGATGATAATCTAGGTAGCTATCAGATTTCCTCCTTGTCATATATATAAATTTATATGATCCAAATTGTAACTGCCTTGGATCGAACCATAAATTCCAAGTCATCAAATTGATATAGGACAAGGAGGAAATCAGGTGGCTACCTAAATTGTTATGAAACATGAGAACAAACGAAAAAAAATCCATAAGTAAGAAACAAGATTAATATGGTACCTGCAAAGAAAACATTCTGTTTCTCATACTGCCAGCAGTTCAACAATGCGAACGCAACGCTGCTCTATTACTCTGAGAGGATCGACTCCATCATTCAATCTTGCAGCGACAACATCCTTGTTGCTAGCCCCTTTCGTCTGCTTTTTTTTCATAATATATGTAGTATTATTTTTCTGAGAATGCTTTTCAGACGAAAGGTGTTAAAAACAGGGATATTGTTGCTACTTTTTGAAGGATGGAGTCGATCCTCTCAAAGAAATAGAGCAGTGATGCATTCGCACTGTTGAACCACTGGCAGTATCGGAAACATAATGTTTCCTTTGCAGGTACCATATTAATCTTGTTTCTCAGTTATGGATTTTTGTTGTTCACATGTTTGATGATAATCTAGGTAGCTATCAGATTTCCTCCTTGTCCTATATATAAATTTATATGATCCAAATTGTAACTGCCTTGGATCGAACCATAAATTCCAAGTCATTAAATTGATATAGGACAAGGAGGAAATCAGGTGGCTACCTAAATTGTTATGAAACATGAGAACAAACAAAAAAAAAATCCATAAGTAAGAAACAAGATTAATATGGTACCTGCAAAGAAAACATTCTGTTTCTCATACTGCCAGCAGTTCAACAATGCGAACGCAACGCTGCTCTATTACTCTGAGAGGATCGACTCCATCATTCAATCTTGCAGCGACAACATCCTTGTTGCTAGCCCCTTTCGTCTGCTTTTTTTTCATAATATATGTAGTATTATTTTTCTGAGAATGCTTTTCAGACGAAAGGTGTTAAAAACAGGGATATTGTCGCTACTTTTTGAAGGATGGAGTCGATCCTCTCAAAGAAATAGAGCAGTGATGCATTCGCACTGTTGAACCACTGGCAGTATCGGAAACAGAATGTTTCCTTTGCAGGTACCATATTAATCTTGTTTCTCAGTTATGGATTTTTGTTGTTCACATGTTTGATGATAATCTAGGTAGCTATCAGATTTTCTCCTTGTCCTATATATAAATTTATATGATCCAAATTGTAACTGTCTTGGATCGAACCATAAATTCCAAGTCATCAAATTGATATAGGACAAGGAGGAAATCATGTGGCTACCTAAATTGTTATGAAACATGAGAACAAACAAAAAAAAATCCATAAGTAAGAAACAAGATTAATATGGTACCTGCAAAGAAAACATTCTGTTTCTCATACTGCCAGCAGTTCAACAATACGAACGCAACGCTGCTCTATTACTCTGAGAGGATCGACTCCATCATTCAATCTTGCAGCGACAACATCCTTGTTGCTAGCCCCTTTCGTCTGCTTTTTTTTCATAATATATGTAGTATTATTTTTCTGAGAATGCTTTTCAGACGAAATGTGTTAAAAACAGGGATATTGTCGCTACTTTTTGAAGGATGGAGTCGATCCTCTCAAAGAAATAGAGCAGTGATGCATTCGCACTGTTGAACCACTGGCAGTATCGGAAACAGAATGTTTCCTTTGCAGGTACCATATTAATCTTGTTTCTCAGTTATGGATTTTTGTTGTTCACATGTTTGATGATAATCTAGGTAGCTATCAGATTTCCTCCTTGTCCTATATATAAATTTATATGATCCAAATTGTAACTGCCTTGGATCGAACCATAAATTCCAAGTCATCAAATTGATATAGGACAAGGAGGAAATCAGGTGGCTACCTAAATTGTTATGAAACATGAGAACAAACAAAAAAAATCCATAAGTAAGAAACAAGATTAATATGGTACCTGCAAAGAAAACATTCTGTTTCTCATACTGCCAGCAGTTCAACAATGCGAACGCAACGCTGCTCTATTACTCTGAGTGGATCGACTCCATCATTCAATCTCGCAGTGACAACATCCTTGTTGCTAGCCCCTTTCGTCTGCTTTTTTTTCATAATATATGTAGTATTATTTTTCTGAGAATGCTTTTCAGACGAAAGGTGTTAAAAACAGGGATATTGTCGCTACTTTTTGAAGGATGGAGTCGATCCTCTCAAAGAAATAGAGCAGTGATGCATTCGCACTGTTGAACCACTGGCAGTATCGGAAACAGAATGTTTCCTTTGCAGGTACCATATTAATCTTGTTTCTCGGTTATGGATTTTTGTTGTTCACATGTTTGATGATAATCTAGGTAGCTATCAGATTTCCTCCTTGTCCTATATATAAATTTATATGATCCAAATTGTAACTGCCTTGGATCGAACCATAAATTCCAAGTCATCAAATTGATATAGGACAAGGAGGAAATCAGGTGGCTACCTAAATTGTTATGAAACATGAGAACAAACAAAAAAAAATCCATAAGTAAGAAACAAGATTAATATGGTACCTGCAAAGAAAACATTATGTTTCTCATACTGCCAGCAGTTCAACAATGCGAACGCAACGCTGCTCTATTACTCTGAGAGGATCGACTCCATCATTCAATCTTGCAGCGACAACATCCTTGTTGCTAGCCCCTTTCGTCTGCTTTTTTTTCATAATATATGTAGTATTATTTTTCTGAGAATGCTTTTCAGACGAAAGGTGTTAAAAACAGGGATATTCTCGCTACTTTTTGAAGGATGGAGTCGATCCTCTCAAAGAAATAGAGCAGTGATGCATTCGCACTGTTGAACCACTGGCAGTATCGGAAACAGAATGTTTCCTTTGCAGGTACCATATTAATCTTGTTTCTCAGTTATGGATTTTTGTTGTTCACATGTTTGATGATAATCTAGGTAGCTATCAGATTTTCTCCTTGTCCTATATATAAATTTATATGATCCAAATTGTAACTGCCTTGGATCGAACCATAAATTCCAAGTCATCAAATTGATATAGGACAAGGAGGAAATCAGGTGGCTACCTAAATTGTTATGAAACATGAGAACAAACAAAAAAATATCCATAAGTAAGAAACAAGATTAATATGGTACCTGCAAAGAAAACATTCTGTTTCTCATACTGCCAGCAGTTCAACAATACGAACGCAACGCTGCTCTATTACTCTGAGAGGATCGACTCCATCATTCAATCTCGCAGCGACAATATCCTTGTTGCTAGCCCCTTTCGTCTGCTTTTTTTTATAATATATGTAGTATTATTTTTCTGAGAATGCTTTTCAGACGAAAGGTGTTAAAAACAGGGATATTGTCGCTACTTTTTGAAGGATGGAGTCGATCCTCTCAAAGAAATAGAGCAGTGATGCATTCGCACTGTTGAACCACTGGCAGTATCGGAAACAGAATGTTTCCTTTGCAGGTACCATATTAACCTTGTTTCTCATTTATGGATTTTTTTTGTTCTCATGTTTTATGATAATCTAGGTAGCTATCAAATTGCTTCAAAAAAAAAAGACAGCTATCAGATTTCCTCCTCGTCTCATATCAATTTGCCTCTAGTTGACTTGGAAATTGTAGTTTGGCCTCAACCAGTTACGATTTCGCTCATATAAAATTATATAGTTGACTAAGATTTTTTTAACACTTTTTATGTAAAGAAGGTAAAAGAATATCTATTTTGTATGGAGCAAGTCACTTTGACTAAATCAGCATTACTCAATTTTGTTTAGTTTATTGTTTTCAATCATCATTTTTTCTAACAACAAACAACAAGTAACGGAAATATTCATCCAAGCAAAATAGAACAGAAATATTTCTAAACAACGTATAATAATCGAACAAATTATTTTAATCTAACTCAACATTTTCTCAGAATCAATTTACTTACTCGTCGTAGAAGGTGAATCTGGTCAACATGTCCGTCAAAACTATCACCATCAACGAGCTTGAAACCGATCATCCCATCATCGTGTTCTTTGAGGAAATCACTACTGCTATTGCTGATTCCTCTGAAACTTTTAACTTCCTATCCATCAAAGAGAAAACCGACTTCCTATTCTAAAAGATAGAAAGAACGTTTGGTCGGGTCCCTGTGAACCGGAGTTTTCTTAAATTCATAACTCTTGAACGTCCAAAAGAATGAAAGACGAGAGAGAAATGAAGAAAAAGGAGGATAAATATATAGGTCAAACCTATACTTTCTTTGTATTTTGATTTTTTTGCTTGGCCGAGGGTACAGGGTGATGCCATAAATTTATAGGGCGCACGGACTTGAAGGTTCATGCATCAAAGGTACCGTATGACCTTATCTACTCTGGACCACATATGACCTATTATATAACGGATGTGAAGGTTCATGTATCAAAAGTACCGTATGACCTTATCTACTCCGGACCACATATGACCCAGTATGTATATATACATATGAACTAGATAAAAACACATGGTAAACGTGCGTGTATTTATAGATACTGAAATATATTTCACATTCTTTTCGTTTTGTTATACGTTACATAAGAAATTTTGAATATCATATTCACTATGGACCATCTACCATATTTTAAAATTCATATTCTAAGGTCATGTCATGTATATATCCTTTTCACTCACTTACCGGTCTATACAGTAAAATTCCATGAGATTGGTTTAAAAGTACTTTAGGCGAAGAGTAATTTATAAGAAAATCCCGTGCGAAATAGATTGCACATATAAATTATTAGACTAACTTTTATCCGAATACAAGCGATGAAATTTTTCATAACCAGACAATTATATTTTTTTCATGATATTAATGAAATAAGAAATTTTTGTGTTAACATACTGGATAATAAAGAAAATAAATAAGTTAATAAGAAATCTCTGTCCTCTTAGGAAAAAGGGTGAATCGATATGTCCTCTAATTAGAATATATAACTCTGCATCTTCCATATGTTGGACTTGTTAGGACCGGAGAGTTTTGCTACACACGATTACCCTATGGAATGTTCACCACAATAAAATATTTGCCTCTTATGGTGTGACAATATATATATATATATATATATATATATATATATATATATATATATATATATATATATATGTATTACAGATTAAAAGCATTGCGCTCGGCAATAGTTGGATGTTCTCCTGAAGATGGAGGAATGAAGGATGTGTAAAAGAACAAATTTAGGGTTTTAAGTTTTGTGGGAATTTCTAGGGTTTTGTAGCATTAGACTTTACATCTTATGTTATATGGTTTGCATGGAGTTCGTACCCAGGTATCCGTCGCGTGGATTTAGTACCTAATCTACCTCTCCTATGTTGCTGCTTCATTTGTGTTGTACGGTTGTTTTTAATTCTTCTGCTTCTTTTTTTTCCTTTTTTTTTTGGTATGGTGGAGTCCAAATTTGGATAAGTACATAACGTTAAGTCTCACTTGTGTATAGCTATATATGCTATCTTATATAGTGACAAATTTTATAATGGTCATTGACTAAATTGTAATAATTACTGATCAACCACCGAATATGAAACGTAATAATAGGAGGTGTATATTATGCTTTGCACATTCATCAATGTTACATGTCAATTACTTTTTATCTTATTGATCCATAAGTGTCTAGTAGTTATTCGTTAGCCACTATAAAATTTGTCTTTAAATAGAAACGTTTACATGTCAAATCATTATTAAAAATATTTAATAATTAGATTAAAACAATAGACCTACATATAACATGAACATCATATATATATAAGGTTTTTTTTCTTATGCGCAGTATGTAGGTTTTTATCAGGACATGACAGTGTATTGTGCCGAACAGATACAACAAAATTCCTGTAGAAGGAAACACATTAAAGGGACCACGAGAAGCCTAGTAATATCTCATCAAGGCCATCAATATATGCAAAGGAGTCCCATTAAAAGATTTTCCCTGTTGTGGCACAATTTTTTTCCCCCAAAAAATAGTTCCTACCAAGTTGGATACATTACAAGCCTCGTCCACAGAAGCCGGCATATAACAACAACATTACGTCATTGCCTTTTTAAAGGCTAACAGGGTATGAGAGGGTCGGATGTACACAACCATACTCATATATTAGAAACACATCGAAGTTGTTTCTCGATGACCCATAATGATGAGTCAAGCTGCATCGATCAACTGCTACTTCAGAAGCGCAGCCAATTTAATGAGTCATTTTGCTTTATTCTATTATATTCTAAAGTCAAGGAAGAGTGTGAGAAATGGATAAGAAACCGGCATATAACATGTGTATATAACATGTGTATAACGTGATCTCATATCGACATTTCGGTTTCAGTTTATAGGATTTTGGAGGATAACATTCTGACCGATTTCCAGGATGTTATAATACTGACGCTCTCGATGTATTTCAAGGTTAAATTCTTCCTTGACTCACTAAATTGGATGCGCTTCTTATATTGTGAAATAGCATTTGATCTACACGCAATTTTCATTATGAGTCATCGGAAAACAATATCTGTATGTTTCTAATACATGGGTATGATTTTGTACATCCAACCCCCTACATCCCGTCATAGGCGGGAGTCTCTAAGGCAATAAAGTAATGTTGTTGTTGTTTTAAATCGTAAAAAAAAAAAAAGAAGAACGCAAATGAATCCTGAGTTGTATTCTTCTCCAAAGGGGATGACCAAAAAAGATATAAAAAAAAAGATTATATAATCAAGGAGCAGTATACTTATGGAACCAAGTTATTTCATTATTATTCAGTTCAATAAGGATTCATATAAGACACATACTACTTGCAACCAAAGAGCCTTCTCATTAAGGTTTCCATTACATATGCATATATTTTTACAGCATCACCATTGGGCAGAAAGTCCCCAAATTCCAGAATCAGATCTTCTTTGCCTTGGAGCACTTCCTTTACCCTGTTTGCTGTAACTTCACAATTACCATGATGTTTGTATTCCTTTATGGCTTGTAAGAATTCCCTGAACTTCTCTGGCTGCCCCTCTAACTTTGCTTTCACTTTGTTAATATACTCATGGGCTTCTTCCTTGCTTTTCCCCATCTCCACTTCCCCTATGCTTACTCTTTTTTTCTTAACCTTTTGGTTGGCTATTTATCTTTGTGGTCGGAGAATGAAATCATGTAACTGTTAACTGAATGGGTATATAAAAACTTTGACTATTAATGCGTGCTATCTTTAGAAAGTAGACAATATTTTTAGTACAAACCAAATTAAAGAGAATGACAATATTTTTGAGAGGGAAAAAGTATTATTCACTGAGATATAGATGATATAAACTCCATGCTTTGATTTATGAAATTTATCAATAAATATCCATGTAGTTACCTTTGATTATAGACAAGTTACCTCACATGTTATTCGTGAACAAATGAGACATGGAGTATAGCCATTTGAAATTTTATGGCCCCAATAAAAAGACATGCACCAATCTTAGTTTCTTGGACCCAAATGTGATCCCGTATGTTGGACTAATTTCCTTGTAATACAATATTTTATGGGACCAAAAGCCTTAGATTTAGATGTTGCTATTATCTAAATACATGTATATCATTTTCCTTTGACTATTTTAACCAACATGCAAATACATTTTAGTTGTAAATACACACCAACATGTAAATACATTTTAGTTGTGTATATTGTATAGTTACTCATTAACTCCAAACTAATGTAGTTTGCTGCTTTTAAATGTAGAGACCCAATTAATCTAAAGATAATGAATTGTTTTGAGTGGCTAATATTTACGCAATTGAAATTGAAAAAAAATCTCCGATCGATATAAAAAAAGTCCAGAAAATTAATTTGGGCAACTATTGCCCACAGAGAGAGTGAAAGGAGGTGACATTAATGACGCCGTAGACACTTAAAACTCCATTCACAATAGCGTCTTAGGCGCTCGAGGCCAACAATCCCTTGTTCAATCTTTTTTTAATCGCAATAATATTGTAATGAAGAAATTATCTTGAAAATTTAAGACGGGTTTCACAACACCATCTTGAATTTAGGAGGGATCTCACGACACTGTCCAAAATTTACATCGCTCTATAAATATTTACATAATCATAGTCTTCTTTGCAGATGACAAAAAAGCTCTATAAATATGTACATTAATATTGTCCGAAAGACGATGTCTAAGCCTGCCTCAACCGTGAATGCTCATGTCTTCTGATCGTGTGTAATCTTCTCAAAATAGAATGTTTCTATCCTCCTTCAAGTGGGTCCTCCAAATAATCTTCTTCATCTTTATCCTTTTCTTCATCGTCTTCAAATATATCATCGTCGTCGTTGTCATCGTCGTTTTCTCCATCTTCTGTATTTATTTGATCTTCTGCACATGCATGTGATGAGTAACTTTCAACCATATTACATATAGATCTAGCAACAATCTGTCCATATTACCACCAACAAAATTTGTAGCAGTGGTGAAGCACCACACACTATCACATATATCTCCACAATTGGAATAGTCGAACAACTTTCTATAGCTCATTCCAAGTGTTCCTTCACTGAAATGCTAGCCAAATTGTAACGTATTTACCTGTATTAGAATCAAAGAGATAGCGAATACCAAATTAATTGCTCCAACATTTGCATCCAGTTCTAATATTAATTTATCGCTCTTTAAACTCTCTATGTATCATGTCACTTGGCATCTTCATCATTTTCATAAGAGCACATTTATATGAAATTATATTGTGTGAATTCACCGTTTCACCTCCGTAATACAATAATACAAAGTAAATTGGATTTTCGAAGTCATTGTTACTATGTGAATATTGCAAAAAGATTTTCAAGATAGTTCTTCATTACAATATCATCGCGGTTAAATATAGATTTATTAAGAGGTTGCTAACGTCCAGCGCCTTAGGTCTAAGGCACCATTTTGAATAGCATCCGGATTGTTTGGAAAAACCATTTTGAATAGCATCCGGATTGTTTGGAAAAAAATTTCTCAATTCGTACCACATTTTGTTTTTTCTTATTAAAGCTATAATATTTTTTGAAATTTTTCCTAAATTATAGTATGATCTCTTTTCAGATGATAGTTATTACAAAAATAAATGAAAACTAGAACCACGAGAATATTTTGTGTGAATGGATAAATAACTTATATTGCTATATAAACACTTATTTGACCAGCATGGTACGAAATAATCCATTGAGAAAATTATCACAATTTTGAAAATATTTCAAGAATAAGTACATGAGGTTACTAATAAATGATGACATATAGAGGTGGACAAAGCGGAGGTGTATGCGGGAAGGGTCTGAACCTTATATTTTCCTCGTTATAATTTAAATAACATAGAATTTCTGTTTAGTTATCAACTTTTTATTGATTGTAAAATGACACATAATTACTCTCTAAACATCATAAATTAACGAGAAAAAAACTATGAAAGTTGCAAGTCTGAAAACTAAAAAGAAATACATTTTTGATAAGCATAAGTTTTAGTACGGTATCCCCAAAAGACAACTTCAAACAGTATACATATGGAGATGTCTAATTAATTTTTTTGAAATTAGAACCATTAAAGCCTATCCACGAAGGAATAGTAGTGCATTTAGTTTTAATGTATCTTTCTCAAAAACCCAATGATTTAAAGTGAATAATAACTCTTTACGAGAAAGATCATTTGACTCAATTTTTATCGCATATTTTTTAGCTCATTCAACTTCAAACCTATTTAATGGTCAGGTGATATGTGTGTTTAGTTTTCTCAAATATACTAACATGATCTTAATAAATAAATTAAAACACTTGGGTTAGATGTCTCTCGTTGTGTGCTATCTTAAGTTTCTAATTTTAGTGTATGTGTTTTATGAACGTAAATTCCAACCGGACTCTATCAACATATTTTACGTCGCGCTAGAGATGAAAGTCAGGTGATTGAGATCTATTATGTCAGAGTTTGAACTGATTAGTCAGACACACAAAAGATCCAAACATTGTAAAATTTTAAATAAAATGCAATAAATTAACGTGACACAAAAATTGTAAAATTTTAAATTAAATGCTATTTTTGTCTTCGTCTCACCGATCTTTTTTCTTTTTATTTTTTGAGGAGGTCTCACCGATCTTGAACGGTGTGACATGGATGCTACCTGCTAAATGCAGAAAACAATGTTATCTAATTTCGGGTAGCAAAGTTCCTTTCCAGTTTCAGTTCCTCTTCTCGTTTACAATTATGCTGAATAATCATCTACAAGAAGAAGCTGCTGGCATTGCATGTGGAATTTGAATTTCCACATTAGGGTTTCTGCTTAGGTCTCTCAATCTTTTGCCTCACACCAGGAAGGTAAGATCTTTATAGCCAAAATGTGCATTTTTTCCCTGGCATTTAATAGTATAGTTATTGATTGCTTAATGTTTAGATTTTGTTGCTGGTAAAGTAGACGCAAGTTTCTTTTTTTGTCAATAGTAGTTTTTACTTGACGAATTGGAACCCTAACCCTGGATTTTATCCAGAGAGGATGGAGGAAGATGCCGGAGAACAATTTCACGGTAATGAAGCGATTTCGGCCGTAGTAGATGAGAGGTTTTCAGGGGAAGAGGATGACGACTACGAGGACCTGTATAATGATGTTAATGTAGGGGAGAATTTTCTTCAGTCTATGAAGAAAAACGAGGATGTTAGGCCTAAAAATGACATGACCGAATCTGAGAATGGTCCTTTGCAGATAACATTCAAACAAAACCATCCACCACCTCCCCACCGTGTGCCAGAAACAGCTGTAGCTGGTGGTGATGCAGGAGACAGGAACTTTGGGAAAGATGCGGGAGGTTCTAATACTGGGTTGCCTTTTGTTCAGGTCGTAGATGGGTATCAACGTCAGAATATAGGATTTATGCGTGATGGTGGGCCTGTTAGACCGCCAGTAGTTGGTGGCCTCAGTGTTGAATTGGACCAGCTGATGGTGAATAACAGATCTGGAGAGCTAGATGTGAATAATAAAGTTGTAAACGGAGGTGGAGTGAATCAGCAGAATCCTGGGCGTCATGCTCCAACAGGTGCTGATGTAGTTGGGCCAGCTGGGGTTGCAGGAGACTTGGGAAATGGAGAATTAGTGAGGCAGGGGGGTGGCAATGTGAACAGGGTTGCTTTGGATTTGAATAAAGGTTATGGGAATTTGGGTGGTGGAGTTGGCTCTTTTGATGGGCTCAGTGGTCCTATTAATGGGACTTCTGGTGGCGCGACAATTCTTTTTGTTGGTGATTTGCATTGGTGGACAACAGATGCTGACCTCGAATCAGAGTTGTGCAAGTATGGATTGGTGAAAGAAGTGAAGTTTTTTAGTGAGAAAGCTAGTGGAAAATCAAAAGGATATTGTCAGGTGGAGTTTTTTGATTCTGCTGCTGCGACAGCATGCAAAGAGGGTATGAACGGTCACATGTTTAATGGCCGACCATGCGTTGTTGCATATGCCTCTCCTTTTACAGTCAAGAGAATGGGTGAGGCTCAGGTGAGCAGGAATCAGCAAGTGACACAGGCTACTGCTGGGCAAAGCAGAGGCCCTACTGCAGATGCTCCTCCTAGACCTGGGGGCATCAACAATTTAAATGTTGGAAATTCCCAAGGAGCAGGTGATTCTAACCGGGGATATGGGAAGGGAAATTGGGGCAGAGGTAGTGGTCAAGGCATGAGTAATCGAGGACCTGTTGGTCCTTTGAGAAACAGAGCTGGTGGGATGGGCGGGCGTGGAATAATGGGAGACGGGATGAGTGGGTTTGGGCAGGGAAATGGTCCACCCCCTCTAATGCATCCCCAGACCATGATGGGCCCGGGTTTTGATCCCTTCTTCGGGGGGCCTATGGGGAGAATGGGTGGTTATGGTGGATTTCCTGGTGGCCCAACCCCACCTTTTTCAGGTATGATGCCACCATTCCCGCCTGTTGGTGCTGTTGGTTTGAATGGTGTTGCTCCTCATGTAAATCCTGCTTTTTTTGGGAGAGGAATGCCCATGAATGGCATGGGAATGATGCGCTCAGCTGCCGTCGATGGTCCTAATGTAGGAATGTGGGGGGATCCTAGTTTTGGTGGATGGGCTGGCGAAGAGCATGGTGGGAGAGCTTCAGAGTCTAGTTATGGTGAGGAAGCTGTCTCAGACCATCAGTATGGAGAAGCTGGCCATGACAGAGGTGCCTGGTCGAATTCCATGAAGGAAAAAGGCAGAGGTTCTGAAAAAGATTGGCATGGTTCTTCTGATAGAAGGCATCGTGATGATCGAGAATCAGTATCTTGTAGAGAGATGGGTAAAGAAAAAAGTATGGGACATGACAATGAGTCATTAGAAAGAAGGCATCGTGATGATAAAGCCGTAGGGCGAGATAGAGAAAGGGATAGAGAGTATTCCCGAGACCATGTCCGCGAGAGGCCATTTGAACGTGATCATCAACGCAATGACAGGCACCGCTATGTGGAACAACAAAGACATAGAGAGCGTGAAATAGAATATGACGAGGATAGGGGAAGATCATCCAGGACTCAGAGCAAATCAAGATTGTCACATGAAGAAGAGCAAAAGTCAAGGCTAAAGGAGGTTGAATATGGAAAGAGGAGACGCACGTCAGACTGACTAGTTTTGCTGGTGAGATTTCAATTTAAGTCCATGATTCTAGTATAAAAAGATCATGGCTGCTTGAACCTTGGAGTTTCTTTCTCTGATGGATTTCTCATGAGTTGGTATTGTGGTTTCATGACTTGATTAATGCGTTCTACTCTTCTGTGGTTGTATTCGTTTGTCACGTATTGGCTGGATTTTGTTGTATTGCACTTCATCATAGGAGAATAGCTTTCATCATTAAGATTAAGTAGCAAGTCCTTTCTAGGTTTTATTTTTTGAACTTTATCCTGTTTAAAACTGTTTCTTGTGGCGTTACTTTGTTTCTTTCTTTATCCTTTTTTTTTTTAATTTATGGAGAAACATGTAGACTCGCTATGTGGGTAATACTGAAGTTCAAACGCACTTTATTTTCGGTGTTTACTGAAATATCAACCGTGTCACCATGTTGTTTTTGTCTTTTGTTGATCATTTGCATGCATGACCAAAGAGTTGGGTATTTAGAATTGTGTTGATTGCGATTATCCCTTGGCTTCTTAGCCATTTTAGATTTCAAGTGATTTCTTTTTCCAATGATATAGTTTTAGTTCTCTGCAAAACTTAGTTATTGCTTTCACCTACCATTTTCCCCTTGATGTTACAGTAACTAATGTTCTATGGTGCTGGTTTGGGGATTAGTGTAAAGAGGAACCTAGTTTGACGATTGAAAACATGCAAATTTCACATGCAAAACCTGGTTTAGGGATTAATTTTAGATTTTCATCTTTGGAAACTGTAGGAAGTCCACATGCGGATGTTGTTTATATCATCTTAACTGTTTATTTTGTTGCAGATTAGCGGACATCTTCCTTGTTGAAGCTGCTTTGAAAAGCATGTTATTTCTTTGAAGCCTGGACTGGAGCTGATTCTTCATGGGATTCGGGTGCTTTGATGTTCTTATTCTTCTTCTTCTTCCTCTTTTCCTTTTCGTTGGATTTTTCAGTTAATTTGACATTGGTAAAGAGGAAAACAACGTTTGCAGATGATGATGTTGGGATGAACTTTGAAGTCCAGACATTTTGTGGATGTTCTAGAACTAAACTTTAAAATATGTACCTTACATTAAAAATAGATTGTTTATGAATTTTTCGCGTTCGATTTCAACTGGGGTATGAGTGCCCAGTAATAGCGGTTGAGTATGTCATCTTTGCTTGAAGGGTTTTCCTCTGTTTCTGTTTTCTGTTTCTGTACACATATAAGTGGTTGTAGATATTAACAGATGGGTGTAGCATAGCCCATGTATGCAGGAATGTGTTATTTTTGGTTCACTTCCTGCCATGTAGATCCGATCTGCTGGTTTTAGAAACCTGTCTGTAATTCTTTTTAGCATGTAATGTTGATCTCCAAGTTTAAACTCTTCCGAGGGAGATGGTTGTTTTATGTGCCAATAGGTAGGATTTGGGTTTAGCTCCTATATTCTTTCTAAATTTTAAATGTTTTTTCATATCTGACATACTATAAATCGTTAAATCCATGTATAGAGAAATATTCAAAACCGCCACTCCAAAGCAGGAGAAATGCGTTATTCTTATGAATCATTTGCCAAAGTTGGTAAAGTTTGAGAAAATAATGTTAAATTTTGGAAAACCTCATGAATATTTACCTAAATTCAACGATTAATATGAGAAAACTGCAGCATTTAAGTTCAGATAGCCAGCAGAATGGTAGGGTCTTCATAGCAGGATAAAGTGACAATTAAAGCAAAAGGCTGTCTTTGTAAAAGAAAAATCACGAATATTATCATTTTATTGATTGATCTGATACGATAAAAATCCTTCATATATTTTTTTTCTAGGCTGTGATGGATAGATAAGACAGTTTACCGGAGAAACTTGCAGCTTGACAGGTAAAGCCGTTAAAATACAGTCGTATTTCCTCTGTATGGAACCACTAAACTGCTGGAAAAGGAAAAATAAAAATAAAACGTAATACTATTTGAAAGGGGCGCAAACCCTAGGCTCCCTTTAAGAAGTTTTTTTATTTAAAAAAAACTATATACATTATGTTCTTAAAACAAGAGGGCGGGGGGGAGGCCTCTATCCTAATTTTGTCCAATAAACAAAATTACAAACTGGATTCCAAATATACATTGTAGATTAGCGCAAGTAAATGGTTCCTTGAAAATTTCATGGCTAAAACTTACAGTGAAATAACTCCTTTGTTAATTATTTTTGGATTAATTATTTTTACTGCCGCCAACAAAAATCTACTGCATTTTGGACTTGGGCCGGGAGATTCAGTTTCTTAACCAAACCCCAATAAAACCCAAAGCCTCGTTAAAAAAGGCCAGCCGCCTTTTTTGACTCGAGAATTGCGCTTCAGCAGCTCCATCCCAAATAATGGCTGCTGGACCAAATTTCCAGCAACTGAACAATTAAGCAGCAGCCAATCATAAAATTCTATTCCACTCTATGACCAATCAAAAATCCACCCGCAAAAGGCCACAGCTTAGAGAGAGAGAGAGAGAGAGAGAGAGAGAGTGTGTGTGTGTGTATTGGTCTCGTCTCCTGATCCAATAACCATGTTAGCAAGGAATGCTGGCCCTAAGAACTGTTCTCGGCTGATTAGGAACCATCTTATATTCAATAAGCACAAGCTCTGCACAGACCAGATCCTACAGGAAGCAGTAGCCAGGTCAACTTGGACACGACAGTCTTCTTACAAGAACAAGCAATCGAAGATGAAGGTTAAGGAGCTGAACCGCTGGGTGCCACCCCGAGGGCTTGTTGGCCAGAACATAACAGAAATGAGAGTTTTAAACAGGGGTTCTCTAGCGGAACTAGGAACCGCAATGCTTTAAAAACTGAGTTATACAACTGTCAGATATGAACTCAGAATTGCTAACTCAAGGGCGGCAGTAAGTCTGCTGCAAGAGAAACAAGGACAAACCACGAAGAATACCGACTGCTACAGGAGTGCAAAGGCTTAATGGCTCGAGTGTCAAAGATGAGTTACCTCTCAGGAGGAGAAAAGAGAATGCAATTGCTTACAGGTTAGCTAGGATGGCAAAGAACATGGAGGCACAAGTATTCAGCAGCCCACCACCAGAACTCCGGGGGTTGGTCATCAGAAAGGCGGGACCTCTGACCTCCAGGACTAGGTGCACTTAGCACCTCTCAAATCACCAAAATAATAATAAGTAAAAGAATAAAGACTGCATCAAATGCAACACAGCCACATGCTGCGAACCCTGTTGGATCCTTACCATTCCAATTCAAGAATAGAATAATTTAGCAGGAAAAAACAAACAAACAAACAAACCCCCCAAAAAAAATCCAAATCTAAATCCTAAATGCATATGCAAGTACAAAAGTTGGCGCAGTTTGACGACCCTATACGGTCTGACAAGAAGCAAATCCCAGAAATTAGGTTACAACAATTACCTTTACATGATACATGACAAAAGCAACAACCTAAACAATCAAAACATCTACTGAATCGGACAGATGATGAACTAAACTAGAAGTCCACTAGACCTTCTCATTCCACTATTCTTCGTCCTCCTCGTCAGCTATTCTGGCGAGCTCCTCCTGGATCATGAGCTTTATGGTTGCTTTTCTGGGCGTAAGATCCATCTTATACTGGTTACCTGAAAATTTAACCACCAAATAACGTAACATGCACACACCCAACAGTTAAAATCAAGGCTGATATTCATACTTCTGGCCGATAAGATAGCATGGAAAATACAGCTAATGTTCTTATTTATATGGATATGTTGTTCAATTAATTATCATACAACCAACGATTGAAGCCTGAAGAAAAACAAAGACCGCTTGCAAGGAGGCAAACACAGTAGAAAAGCTATACATGGTGCTCCAAGCATCAATATTTAAAGTAGTAATCCAGAGATAAATTATGAAAGCATACCAAGTTGCTTTAAGATGTCCGTAAAGGTAGCCTGCAGCATGAAATACACGTCAGCTATTCTCTGGACAAGATCATTCCCAATGAAAATATAATTACGTAAATGAACCTATATTTTCAAATAAATGTACGATCAAAGGACAGTAAAATACGTAAGAGGGAGAGGGGGGAGGGAAGGACGGAGGGACTCGAGGTTTGCTAGAACCTTAATCTTCAAACAAGGGACTATTTCCTAAATCAATTAGCAAGCCGACATGCTCAAAACTCCACCGAACTTTCAAATCAACGTCTTCAGCATGTGACAGGACAATGAATCAGTTAACATGAAATGCTTGATCAATCAAGCTAAAGTCTAACAACACTGATAATAATTCATGAACCTAAAGGCATAACGCACTATGCTACCACACCAAATTGTGGTTCGCAGACATGAGAATAGCTAAATGCTGGAGTCACACCAAAGGTAGCTAACAACCAGAAGGAATTCTCACCGTATTGAAGTCAACCTCTTTGAGAATTTGGCATACTGCTTGTTTCAGATCATCATCACTGAGGGTTTGCATTTCTTCTGCAGTCTTGCTTTTCCCTTTATCAACTTTTTTACCTTGAAAACAAAATATAATCGAGTCATAAGAGTAATATGTTAAAAAAAATCAACATGCAAGTGTATTTTTTTACCAACGTTCATACCAGAACTCTCCTTGTTGGCAGACTTCTTTGTTGATGGAGGCTGCTTCTTATCAGCTTCAGTGATTTTCTTCGAAGATGTTCTTGGGCTAGAACCTGCAACATCACTGTCCCTTGACCTCTTGGACCTTTTCCTGGAAGGGATTGATTCATTTTCTGTTTCTTTTGATTTTTCGGCTTCTCCAGTTTTGGTCTTTTCCACGGACTCCTTGGAAGTTCTCTTCGATGCATGTTTTGCCTCTACTTTCTCCTCTGCAGGCTCAATTTTAGATACCTTTTTGTTTTTGCTTCTTTCCACAGACTCCTTCTTGGAAGTCTTCTTTGATGCAGGTTTTGCCTCTTCTTTCTCCTCTTCAGGCTCACTTTCAGATACTTTTTTGCTTTTGCTTTTTTCCACGGACTCATTGGAAGGCTTCTTCTTTGATGCATGTTTTTCTTTTCCTTTCACCTCTTCAAACTCACTTTCAGATTCTTTTTTGCGTTTGCTCTTTTTCGCAGACTCCTCGGAAGGCTTCTTCTTTGATGCATGTTTTTCCTCTTCTTTCTCCTCTTCAGACTCGTTTTCAGATTCTTTTTTGCTTTTGCTCTTTTCCACAGACTCCTTCCTGAAAGGCATATTCTTTGATGCATGTTTTGACTTTCCTTTCTCCTCAACAGACTCACTTTCTGTTTCTTTTTTATTTTTGGTCTTCTCCACAGACTCCTTGGAAGGCTTCTTACTTAATGCGCTGATTGGCTTTCCTTTCTCCTTCTCCTCGTCAAACTCACTTTCAGATTCTTTTGTGCTTTTGCCCTTTTCCATGGACTCCTCCTTGGAAGACATCTTCTTCGAAGCATGATTTGGCTTTCCTTTCTCCTGTTCAGACTCACTTCCAGATTCTTCTACGCTTTTGTCCTTTCCCGTAGACTCCTTCTTGGAAGGCATCTTCTTTGATGCATGTTTAAAATTTCCTTTCTCCTCTTCAGACTCACTTCGAGATTCTGCTTTGCTTTTGCCCTTTACCGTAGACTCCTTCTTGGAAGGCATCGTCTTGGACGCATGTTTTGGCTTTCCTTTCTCCTCTTCCGACTTACTTCCAGATTCTTCTTTGCTTTTGCCCTTTTCCATAGACTCCTTGGAAGGCTTCTTAGTTGCATGTTTTGGCTTTATTTTCTCCTCGTCAGAACCACTTTCAGATGATGTATCTTTTGGCTTTCCTTTCTCTTCAGACTCGCCCACAGATTCTTTTTTGCTTTTGGTTTTTTCCACAGACTCCTTGGAAGGCCTCTTCTTTAGTACATGTTTTTGCTCTCCTTTTTCCTCTTCAGACTCACTTCCAGATTCTTTTTCTTTATCCTCACTTTCAGTTTGGTCAGACACCTCGTCATCTGATCTTTTTGGAAGTTCGTCAACATCCTCTGCATCATCTTCCCCCTCTTCCTTTTCTTCTTCATCTTCTTCAGTATCACTTGATGATTCAGCAGCAGGCTTCTTCTCAACTTTTCGAGATGCACTCCTTTTACTCTAAAACCAGATGTGGACATCCATTAAGTAAAATTGGAAAAATAATTTACATGTAGGAAATCTATACTTTGCGGGACAATGAGCTTACTGCGTTAAAACAATTAAGATCAGGATTCCTTGTGGAATACTGATCGTCCTGGTTTAAGACGATAAAAATGTAAGACCAGCATTCGTTGTCGGAGAAAATATGACTGACATGGCACAGTATATCATCCATAGCAAGTTTACTCACAGAAGGTGAAAGTGTATGATGTATACAAGCAAACGGTGAGTCTTACTGGACCTTAAAAAGCTACTTGACAAAATAAAATAAAATAAAAAAGCCAGCCAGGTAAATTGAGCAGCATGGTAAATTTAACACAAGTATGTTTGGAAAAAATTTGATTTGGATGATTGAACACAAAAATTATGAAACATCTCCTAAAATAATTTGAATAATCAAATTATTCAAATTATTTTTCGCAAACCACACCTCTACCATACAAACTAACCAACACTGTTCCATCCACCGTCCGGTGTCGTGATTTCGGTTTCTGTTCAGTCTTGTTTCTCTATTTTGTTTTTACATTATGTACATTGTACTGCTGTTGGGTTTTATTTTGCAGGCCTACCAGGTTTTGAATCTACAAGGAACGACGATCTGCAGTCGATTGAAGCTTCTTGAGGAGCCCACATTTTCAGACATGATTTAGAACCTTGAAGTTTTCTGGCGTTTTCGATTTTGTTGGGCTTCACCCATGGATACCTTTCAAGGCCAACATTTCACTCCGCAGCAGATTGAGTTTATTTTATTTCCACCGCATGCAAATTATATGTATGGATAGGTGGACTTGTTTTGATTTGGACAACTTTCCACAGCTCAGAGTAGGCGTATTGAAATGAATTGTAGTGGAATTTGTCATTTTGTTTTTTGGGCAAGACTAGCCTAGGTCTTGCAGATGATGTTTATGTAGGTGTAAACCCTTGTAAATTCCCATTGGGGCATATATATAAAATTTAATTTACAAAAAAAAAAAGGATGACCAACTGAATGTGCCTTCTCCAGAACTAGCAATGGACTTGTGTCTGCTCACAATCTTAGCTTCTTCAAATTAAAACAAAAAAAAAATAAAAAAGAAAAAGTTAACGTTGGACCATAAGCTCCAAGACTATCAAGAAAAGTTTCTTGACATACAGATTCTGAAGATTATAGACCCGCATGCTGAATTAAAACAGGATTAGTATGAGGTGATTCAAACCATAGTAAAGAAATATTGAGAAAACAGATTGGTCCTCGTTATTGGCAATGTCTTGTTCGTATTAAATATAAGCAAGTAAATATTTATTACTATTCCAGGAAAACATGGGTACCTTGGAAGACTGTTCTGAAGGTGCATCACCAGATGCAGACATGCTCCCTTTACTTTCCCTCTTGCGCTTCTTCCCTTTACTCGACTGCTAAAAAGCAATAAGTGTATCAAATTTACTGTGTCGAAATCAGAGTACTTAACTAGAAACGTAAAGCTATCCTTTTATAAAAAGATATGTACGTGTGTGTGTGTGTATATGTATGTGTGTGTGTGTGCATATGTATATGTGTGCGTGTGTGTGTGCGTGTGCGAGTGTGTGTGTGTGTGTGTGATAGACAAACCTGGGTGTTTTCTCGATGGGGAGCCTCCAAGAATTCCATCAACTTCACGATTAAATCTTCCTGGCAGAGGGCAAAAAACATAAAATGTTACACGTCAGAGAGGAATACCATCTGACAAAGCTGATCATATGATATGAATGATATACAGCTTATTTTCATGTAAGACTTCTTAATGGAAATGGAAATGGAAGTGAAAATGAAAATGTATGGTCCTCCTGAAAGCCAGTGTAAAGAACTTTGCACCAATAAAGCACTTTCGCAAACAGCGATTAATCATTTTCCAAAGCATGTTTACATTTCAAAGAAGATAACTATATTGAAGATATTTCTAACAGCAGTAGTAAGAAACTAACCTTTCGAGCATTTGTCTTCAAAATTGGTATATCAAGTACATCACATAATTCCACCAACTTCTCTCTCACGCACTTGTCTAGTTTATCTCTAATTTTCTTCTTCTCTTTCTCCTGTAAGAATCAATATAGTTCAATTAAGTACTCAAATTAACAGTACCATGAAGAGGAGACCAAGAAGAGCCTTGATAATACAGCTCTCAACAAGTAACATATTCTCCAAAAGAACAAAAGACATTGAAAAAAATCTCCACACCTCATTATGGCGCCACACAAAGCCAGAAAACCTCAAAACATGATGTTTTATCTCAGCAGCCTGCATAGCGAGCATTAATAAAGAAGTTGGTGCAGTAAATAGAAGAACATTAACTAGATCCATGCATTCCTGACCCAAGGTTTTATGCTAAACAGAACAAGTCATAACAGCAACGACCTCAGAACAAGAAAGCCAATCTCAGAGCAACAATATTCATCTTAGAAACAACTCAGGTTTACGACCATGTAAAGCATACCCGACTTTTCTGGTGCAAAAAGAGTCAAGTTTGAAGGATAAGATGACAACTCAAATCTCCCAAACTCAAAAACATCAAATTTCCACATTAATAGTTTAAATAATTGACCCTTTTTTGACTGGCTAAGGGCACCAGGTCATTGATTCAACCAGTGGAGTCCAAATATTAACAAAATACAAAAATACTATGTTGATATGAGCACCGAGAAGGTTCAGTTTTTCTATTCACAATGACATTACATTTATAGGATTACCCTATATCAAGGAGTGGATCAGTCTAATCAAGGATATCCCATATGATCTCAATAATAATGAGATGGATATCTACTTACCTAAAATACATTTCTATAAAATCCCACCATATAATTTATACAATTTGCACTTCAGAAACAGATCTCAAGATCCTGCCACGGATTCTGACATACTATAACTATCATAAACAAGATATTAACTTCCAAATTCAGTTTGACCACTATGCTTCAGATTGTTTTGCCTATGCAACCACACAGTTAAACCAGGTCAACTGCTCAATAATTAACCGCATTTTCTAGAAGTAAACCATCTCAATGACCGGTTCGCAGGCTTTACCAGCTTGGCTGCTGGTCCGGTCTGATATCTATCAGTAAGATAGCTTGTCCAAAAAGCAGAAGATGACTAATAACAGATAGACTGCCCAAAAAGCAGAAGATAACTAATAACATGTAGATGTCCAAAAAGCCGAAGGTAACTAATAACTGAAGACCGGGAAGTAGCCTTTTACAAATGATTATGACGTTTATTAATCGTATTTATTAGGCAACAATACCAGGGAAAGAAGGCGCCTTTCCACTGATATTACAAATGTATACAAAAAGAAAAAGAACAAGAAAAGAGGGCTGTTTCTTTTCATTTAAGAGAGAGGAAGGGTTGATACGAACAAGTAGAAGTCAAGAGAAGCGTGACAAAACAGAACGCTGAACTACTTTGCAACAACAACTCCATAAAAAATAACATTATTAACGTCCAGCAGCAAGCCACAAAGCCCACATATAAAGGGTCCGACAAACAAAATAAAGAAACAAGAAAAAGAAAGCAAAAAAAAAAAATTAAAAAAATTACCTTTGCCCTTCTGCTAAAAAGTATTGAATGCAACAGTTTGAGAGCAGCTTCATTCTTTTTCCTGTACAATCTGTGTGCCACTGAAACAGGTATAAGTTGTATCAGCATGCTAACTGACGATTTATCCACAATGTGACTCGAAATTACCCATTATAGTAAAAGTAGAATATAAATCGGCAACTATTCTTCTGACACGCATGGTGTGCCTCTTCCAGAATAGAACGTTGTGCATTTTTGAGATGGTGAAACCTATTTAACCTCCCAAACATGGTTTATATTAAAAGAAATGGAAAAGCATCCTTATCCAGAAAGTATTGATATGCAGCATAAGAATGTGAAAAGATAGAAGGCATAAATTCTGCACGTCTTGTGTTGCCACATTACTAAACAATCGCAAGAGTACCAAGATAGGAAACTTTTTCCTGTAAGGACATCTCTTTTAAATATCTGAAGTCATGAATATCTTTCCAAAAAAGATCAGACTAAAACACAGCATTCAATGGCTTTATCAAAAGTCCTCATGAACCAAAGATCCTAAATAATCACTCTTGCAAGCATCAAACTATTACTGACACGCTTCCAAGACCCTAAAAACTTTCACAACAACGCAAAATAACTGAAGGAACCTAAGAAATGATATAAGAAAGTCACACTTCATATTACGTTACATATGCATAAGAAATCTGTAGAAATGTACAGTAAGAAATCATGTAGAACACACACAAAACAAATGTAAAATATACACAAATACATATGCACTGTATACATACATAATGACACATAGAATACATATATACATAATAGTATACATCACTATTTTAGTGATGTAATCACATTATAGCCGTTGAAAGAGAGATTAGCATGTGCAGGATTCTAGCCGTTGGAGACAGTTTTGCAAAACCTCTATAAAAGGGGATTCATTTGTAACTCCAAGTTTAATCAGAATATAATTTCAGTTCTTTCGAACTCTTATACATTCTCTAAACTCTTTCTATAAAATCCTACATTGTAAACTGTGATGACAATAGTTCAGTGGGAGCTAGCACCACAGATACTTAGAAACTTGTCATACCCATGAACTGGTATAAATTACATAAATAATAAAAGGTAAACAACATCAAGACCCTGATCCTTCAGCCAGGTGGCACAACGATTACAACCTTGCGCATCATAGACGAAAGTTCTACGGCCAACATAAACATGTTGCAACTCTGTATGGCACCACGTATTAAATAGCAATATTGAACGCTTCATATGTTTACAACATTGTCAACAGTGAAAAGGCACAAAGGAGCGAAGATTCCAGTACCTTTGGAACATAAAGCAAAGTCCATGACTGGCTAAAATGAAGCACACCCAACCCCAAAAGACAAAAACAGAAAAGCCAAAAAGAGGGGACACTAAGTGCACCGCCAACAAGCAAATAAAATGAATATCAAAGTCAAAGCAGACAGAATGACCATAGAGGAGAGGCTGGAAACAAAGACGTACAAGTTTTGATTCCACATTGCTCAATATGGATTAAATCTCTTTATTTCAAAATTTTGGATAAGCAACCTAAATAGGATTCAGTTTCATGAAATCATAATCACAGGCACGGTAAGGGATTCAAATCAGAGTTGTTTGGTCAAACTAAGTGGAATTTAAAGGAAGATAGGTTCTATGAAACGGGAAAAGGATGCAGAAGACTTAGCAAAATGCATGACTGGTCAAATGACCCCATTCAATTTTTGATCATTTTCTCTAAGCTACGCAGTATTGGCGCTACTGAGAATATTCATTTCCCTTCTTTGAAACAAAAAACACTGTGTTAAGAGTGCATCTGATGTTCTTCTTGTCAGTTTAATGGGGCCCAGCAAAATTCACTACTGGCTTTGCTCCTGAAAGAAAAGCATATCTAAGGAGTAAGAATAATTCTTTTCTAGATTCCAGATTTAGACAATTATATAATTCTTATCCAATGATTCCCACGGACTTCTTCGAAGGATTATAAGGAATGCTAGATTCCTCTAGGGAAGAAGAAGTGTCAGCTGATGACAATTTCTAGAAAAGCATGCCTCATCACATCGCTTTCTCGTGCCACAGGAGTCAAGCTCATGTTCCTTCAATTTTGAATTCACAATATGGCTAGTTCGGTGACTCGCCTATATACGGTTGAAAAAGTGGGGATCTGAGAACCAGTTTTCCCAAATTATTCCCAGTTATGTGTTTCTATAATCATGCAAGGAAAATATTCTAACACTAAAAAAGAAAGGTGCAAAGTTGGAGGAGTCAAAAAGATAAAAATAAGGATGTGGAACAAATATAGACATTTGGATGCAGAAAGAATTCACAGCAAGCAGATAATAAGTCAAGTCAAAACAGCCCATGCAGCAATTTGTTAGGAGCATATCTTGTACCATTAGGGATATCCTTAAGAGCAGTTCCACGACCCTGCATTAGACAAAAACAAACAAAGAATAGTGGTTACATTCTAAAATCTACTACACAAAAGATTGTTTCTTAGCGAGACTGAACAAAGAAATCTGAAACAGTGACAGTAACCTTTTCAATCCGAAATTCTTTGATGGCATCATTCTCTATAGAAGCAACAAGTCTTTCAACAGATTTACGCTCACGTACAGGACGATCAATAGTAAGAGCAGGTGTTTTAGGCTCCTCGGTTTTCTTAGTAAGAGCAGGTGTTTTAGGCTCCTCAGTATTCTTCGGCCTTGCCTTATTTTTGTCATTATTTTCTCTGTCGTTACCACGCTTTCTCTTTGAACTGCTCTTTCTTTTAGAAACCTTTTTTGGCCCCTTCTCTTCCTTAACATCATCACCCTCCTTAGTTCCTTCCTTATCTTCCTCCATGTCCTCGTCTTTATCAACTCCATCTTCAGTAGCAACATTCTCTTCATCTAACTCAAGTTTATCATCCTCGTCCTTGGTACCTTCATTCAATGATTCCACCTTCTGTTTGCTCAAGTTGGCCTCTACACCCGCTTCTGATGGTTCAGCCTTCATTTCATCTTTGCCCTCACCAACCAACTTCACACTCTTTGCTACCTGGTGATCCTTCAACTCATCACCTTCTTTGTTCTCTGCCACGTCTATCTCCATTTTATGCACCTCAGTGTTGTTCTCATCTTTATTATCTTCCTTTGAACTCTCTTCACCTGCTTTGCTGTCAACTTCCTTTATTCCAGTTTCCTCCGTATTTTTTTGCTTGGGGTCCGTCTCTCCGAGGCCATCTGACAACTCTGAAACTGAGCCTCCTTCCCCCATCACCGCTGAAATTCAGAGAACCGAAACAGCCTAAAGTGAGTTGCAAAACCCATTAAAGAAATTTTAAAAAAAGTGATCAAGTTGGTTTAATTATTGCCTAAAAAAAGTTGGTTTAATTACCAAAAGCACTAGGATTTAACCTTTTACAAGAAAATTTACCCTAAACCACCTCAAAAGGCTAAACAAGTTTTCACCAGAATACAGCGCCAGTTACCCAAACAACGTTTCCTAAAGAACTTAAAACACACGCAAAGACGAAAGATGGAGAAATTTTAATTTTCTTAAGATTAATGGCTACTTAGGACAAGTTAAACTACTAATAAAGTTGAGGTATGGAGAAGGTCTAGTATCCAAAAATGGTAAAACAGAAAAATCAAACATCTCCTTCTCCAGTTAAGAAAGGCCCAAGTTTCCACAAGAAACCTGAATGCACATATAGAAAGCAAAATGACAAAGTAAAGGGCCAAAAAGAAACCCAAAAAAGAAAAAATCTTTTAACACTCAAAATGAAATGAAATCAACCAAGAAAGCACCACGATTTTACCCTTAAAAAATTCTACCCTAAACAATCTCAAATGGCTAAAGGAGGTTTCTCTGTCGCAATTAGTACCAGAATACAGCCAATTACGCATACACCGTTCCCTAAAGAACTTAAAACACACCCACAAACAAAAGTGGGAAACAAAATAAATTTCTTGAGGTAAATGGCAACTTAGGACAAGTTAACAAACTAGAAGAGGAGGGTTCACAAAGATCCTGATATAAAGAAATCACGAACCACAACCGGCTCCAAAACCAAAAACAGAAACGGTTAGACAAAAGAAAATCAAAAAACTACTCCTCCAACTAAGAAAAGCCCTATTTTTCAAAGGAAACATGAATGCACGTATAGAAAGCAAAATGATAAAGGGCCAGAAAGAAACCCCCTGAAAAATGTCTTTCACTACTCATATAAAATGAAATCAACCAAAAAAAAGGAACGAATCTAAAAAAGGGAGTACCAGAACTTGCGAAATTCGAAGCTGAAGAAGCTAGAGAGCTACCGGAGTAATAGAATTATACTCCGGAGTAATTCACCCACTGGTAGAAACACTGTCCAATATTTGAGATTATAAGTACCTTTTCAGGCTGAGAATTTATACTCCCGGATTTCAAAATCGGATTTAAAAACCAATTCAATGCCATGTAGGACTGGCGGTGTCACTGACACTCGGCGCTATTTCTTTTTTTCGGTTCAGGAAGGTTTACACCAGGCGCAATCTCGATGCATGATCAGATCAACGGTTCAGATCTTCTATTACCACCTCCTTAGATGTAACGGTCGGTCTTTCGTCCAGGTGGCCTAAGGAAACTTGCGACCTCACAGTTCAAACATGCGCGTATCCGCACAATAAAATTTGCTTAGCTATTTTGTTTTTCTTTAATAGGTAAGTGAATCCCTTTAAAAAGACGCACATATATACGTAAGTGAAATATATGAAATTTAATATACATATAATTGATATAAATCATAATGATGTAATGTCATTTTATTTATGTTTTTATTTATTGTCCGTGAATATATCAGACCTTTTTAGGCAATTTCAGCTAGATTAACATTAAAATAACTCTTCTTATAATAAAAATATTTTTTTGACCCAAAAATGGTTATCGATAATTTACTACATAAAATCTTTTTGCTTAATATTTGAAACGATCATATCTCACATATATAATATTTTTATGTTAGAAAATATTGTACATAAAATTTACGAGAATCACTAGTTTATCTACACCAAGTACAATATAGTTAGGTAAACGACGGCAAATTCATTACTCTATAAAATAAAATTGTTTTTTAAAAGAAAAGGATTATAGAACCTTGACGTGAGATAATATCGGAATCAAAATCCTACTGTCTCAAAACGGAAATGAATGAGGTTCTTGAGATCATGCCTACCTGTTAACCCCCAAACCTCCCGCTCCTCTTGTTGTCTTTTTCTTTGAGAAAAAAGGCCTTTTTTTCTTCCCTAAAAGCCACATTGTGAATTTAGGATCATTGTGAATGATGCAAATCAGGATCTTAGTGGTCTACTAGATTGGATAATGACTTACACAGTGTCCAGCACAAGGTGTCCTCCTACAAACCAGACATTCGTTCTAGCAACAGTAGAACATCACACTATGCGTGTTTTTGAAATCGAATTCTTGACCTCTTGAAGCAAATCTTTACCCGAGTTGTTGTCTTTTTCTATGTTTGTGTAAATATGTTATATTTAATTCACGTTTTTTTCATACAGGTCGTAATCTTGATTAAGAACATTTTTGTCTAAAATTTTCTAATGCATTAATTTGCTAGAACTTTAAGGTATATAAACATATAATTCGCTTTACTTTTTTTAATATATTTTACATGTTATAATAATCATGTTACAAAAGTGTAATTAAAAGATTTTGGATTAACCATATATAATAACATTGCTTTATAGGAGTGTTGAGGTACGTGCCATTTGAAGGCCCTTTGAGCTTAAACATATGTGTCATAGGAGTATAGCTTTTATTATACATGTTACGGTTTTATTGAAAATTAAGTGCAGTGTCGAGTTTTGAAATATTTTTTTCGTAAAATGCATTTGTAAATGTGTTCAGATATTAAAACTGGACTGTGTAACGTATATATCCTACGTATGACTTGTGTGTGGAACCTATTATATGATAATAAAAAATCATAGTTTAAGAATGATCACTCTTATGGCACATTAGGATATGCATGCATGACTCACATATAAAGCTGGCTACATTGACGAGAATAATCATGGATTTCATATAAGAGATAAATCAAATTTTGTGGTCCCAAAAAATCATTGTCATTTTTTTTTCATTTGGGATGGAGGTATCAGTTTTTTTTGGCTGTTGATATATACTGGATATGTGTGTTGTTGTTGTGTGTCGTTGTATACGGTGTGAAATACACTACCTGAAAATATTGTGGATCCTTATTTGCACACCTAACAACACATGAGGTATTATTGGGCCTATTATACAGTAAAAATGATAATAGATGGACGATAATATTTGTAACCTTATTATTTACGATTAAGGGAGGAAACCGAATATCACGGTCACGGCACAATCTTCATTCATTCTTGGTTCCGTTCAAGATCGGATGGGATCTCATCACTGTGCCGTGAGTCACCACACTTCTCACCACGCGGTACGTGACAGTAGGGGAAGATGATGAGGCTGGATGAATGTTACCCTCACCCAGCCTCACCATCTCCTGCTGTCACGTGTCGCGCGGTGGCGCACGCGGTGAGCGAGGGAGGCGGTGAGGAGATGTGAACCCGTTCAAGATGTGGGGAATATGAGTAAAGACATGTCCAACCTGATTTTTGATGAGCGTATTATGCATGACCTATTAGATTTGCACCTCTTTGATAACATAGTCAATGATAGGAGTTCATGGAAGGATATGATTAAGGTTAAGTAGGTTTAAACAAGATATAGATACACCTTATAGTATACTTAGGGGCTTGAATACTCTTTACACTTTATGCTTACTTTGCACTATTTTTGTTTTGTCTTTGTCTTTTATTATTTGTGCATAAACACGGTTATGACTATTTTAACAGTTTTCTATTTATGTTTACTAAATTCATTCACTAGTACACCAGCACACAATATGCCTATTATTGTGTTATCTATGCAGGTACATATAGAGCCGGGGGTTTCATTAGAAACAAACTCTTTATCCTTTATGATGAATGTATTGTTTGGTTGTCTCTCACTCTCTCCAAACCCTAGCAGTAGCTTTTGTTATCGTTGGGATAAATTGAGTAGGGTCGTTGTTGTATGTGGTTTCATATGTAAAATCTATATGTAGAGGCTGTTATAGGAGAAAAATAAATCATGGTTTACCACTAATTCATTTCACAATTGAGTGATTTTGTATGCATGACCTAAATGTGGGCTTATACGAATATTAAACATTAGAAGATTTGATATGATGGAGAAAACATGTCTTTGTTGGTATCTCTCATGGTTTTCATGCAGCATCCAAGTATGGGACCTATTACATTCAAAAATAAAAAGGCCCACCTTAATACGTAGGGCTCATACGTGCCCCATTAACCCGTGAGAAGAGATTATTCTTTTGTGTGAAATCAAATCATATTGTCTCGAAAACGAGTTAATAATCCGAACCTTCACTCTAAACTCTAACATTAATCCAACTCTTCTCCTAATTTAACTCTAAATTTAAAGCATAACTCTAATCTAACTCTAATTTAACTATAACTTTAAGATCATAACATAATAATCCTAACCCTAAATCATGATCTAACTTTGATTCTAATCCAAAATCTATTATTTCTAACACAAACATTACATATAATTAACACTATTTATTTTTTGAACATAAACATTACATAAAATATATAAAAAAGAATATCAACACATGAACAATTTGTTTTAGAGTTAGGATTAGAATTTAGAGTTAGAGTTAGGATTTCAATTTAAAGTTATGATTATAGTTTAAGTTATATTTATGTTTGTCGTCTTTCCGATTGAAGTTTTGTCGCGTTGACACTTCTTTTATAGTTTCCGTTTCTGCCAATTTCCTATCGTGGTTTTGAATATTCTCAGGATTTCTTCTTTATGAAACCTAATTATTTCATCCTTCTGCAAAATTTTAGCGCATCACTTGCTGCTGATGCTTCGGTGTCGATTATGTTGTTAACCAATTTTGTTTGAACCGTAAACAAAATCAGAGAGTTGCCATTTACGTTCTTTCCTTCTCAGAGAAGCAGCAAGACAAGCAACATTCATATTTTTGTCAATACAATCGAGATAATCTCGATGCCTAAGTCTTGCATTTTTTTTGAGGTAAAGTCTTGCATTCTGAGTTAGCTTTTGCTCTTCTGGGATTTACTTGAGCCAGCTTCTGGATCCGAGGTGTCAACGAGTTCAATTTGCCATTGATCGCAGTTTTGGGGGGGGGGGGGGGGGGGGAATGACGTTTGAGAAGAGCATTGTCAACCCCATTGATGGAACCTTGGATTGGCTTTAATGGTTTCCTCTTAAACGTGGAAGAAGAGGGGACCGTTGGTGGAGGCGGTAAAATTGGAGTGGATGAGGGAGTTGTTGCAGTTGTTCTTTTTTCTTGAGAACGGAATTGTTGCAGGTTGGAATATAGAATTTTTTTTCAGGCTGAACATGGAAAAAAAATGTACTACATCAATACTCCACTATATTTCAACTACATCAAAAAATATCATTAAAGTTTGAAGAAGTTAAAATACAGACCAACAATACTTCCGTTTTAAAGAAGATTATATATGTACATGTATAGATGAAAAGTAGCTGTGGTAGATGTGGTATTTTCATCAATTATTCGGGGTAATATATTACTTTTACTCAATTTTTTTTTCATTTTAAACCAAAAAATCAAGTTTTATCTTTTCGTCCAATATTCAGTAAAGATCTACTTCTAAATTTGAGAGAGATGTTGGCGAATACCTTAAACAGTGATTAATCCTTTTATTTTTAATCGTTCCACTCGTTACGCATCTACCCTATACTAAGGCTCACGCAATCGTAGTATGTATTCTCTTTTAGGTAGTTCTAAATTTAATTTCTAAGTGGTAGTTTGATACTGAATTTGATTCTCTTTCTGGTGAGTTGACTCAGGTTGGGATTCGATCTCAGTCCTTTATCAGACTCGAGTCCATGATTGTCTGCAATCTATGGAAACATCTCCACCCCAATTCATCCTGCCTGTTGAAGAAGATGAGTGGGGTATAACAAATTATTATTCTTTAATACATCGCAAATTCTCTCGTCCTGTTATTTTTGCTGCAAATATTTTTCTTTGTAAGGCTTTTTTGTTGTCAGTTCTGTGTTCATGCATAATTTGATGCTTATTTTGTTAAAGATTTCTTTTTTTTTCCCTTTTTGAATTGGAGTCTAAAACAACATGTATTATATACATCAAATTGGAGTTATGTACTTGATGTTGGGTGTTTAATCATAGGTTGTGGGTCTTGCTTGTAATTTTTCTGCCCCTGGAGTAATTATCGGTGCTAGTTTTTTGCTTATGGTTTCAGAATCAAATCTCTTGATTTTGAATTGTCCAATGAGTCTGAATTGGGAAATATTTTGATTTTTCATGCCTTATGCTGCAGTGAAAGATGGAAGTTTTGAAAAACTAGGGTAAAGATTGTGACTTTATTGATTGGAATTGGAAGAAAGTATGGAGGTTTGGGAATTTATGGGCGAAATTTTCATAGTTGATTTACATTTTTATCTTTCCCTTCCATGGATTTCATTTTTATTATACCAAAGCTGCCAAGTATAGACTTTGCTTTCATCAAAGCAACAATACTATTGTGTGTTGACTTGACACGTAGGCCATGTTAGATTACTCACAGCCTACCGTGGAAGTGCACCCTGGTAGATTTTCTGCAATATCAAGGGTAGGTTTTATTTTGGAAACATTTTTGAACTTGCTTTTGTCCGTATCTTTATTAGTTGTGCCCAGAAGGAAACTTGTTCCACGAAGATTTGTTTGGAACACGTAGTGACTTGAACAGATCCTATGAACCTCGACTATAAGAGCAGCTTATGGCTCAATTACATGTTCTACGGCTTTGTCATTGTTAGTCTTCAGCTTTATATAGAAATTTGAAGGTATTTATTCATCAAGTAGTTCAAATCTATAAGGTTGATCTCTTTTTATAGAGGTTGGAATCAACAGCTAGCAGAAGCTATAAGTGACTCAGGATGCCAACAGCTATATTATCAACGGCTATAATTCAGTCACAACGGCTTTATTGTCTTAGTCGCCAAACAAATGACGTATTCTAATATTGAGAATCTAAACAAGTATACATCTTATATATGTGTGTGTATACAAACTGTGTACGTGTATTTGTGTCTGTACAACACGTGTATTTGTATGTGTACAAGTATATTATTGTTGGATGCAACAATTGTCCCGTGGCGCGTAGGCCGTGTGGACCAAGTCACAGTCGAATGCCGTGGGCGCTTGTGTGTGCTGAATGAATTATAAGGCTAGGGTATGCGCATCTCCTATCACCAATTGGTTTTGAGATAGTTGGTAGCGCCTAAGGTCCTATAATTATATTATGGATTTGTATACTCCCCCTTAAGCTCAGTGTATATATTTATACACCCTAGCTTGGTAACTAAATTTTGAAACACTTGTATAGAAACTAGCTTGGTGAAGATGTCTGCTACTTGATCTCTTAAGAAGACGTCATCAGTTCTGATAATATTAACGTCAATCTTCTCCTTGGTAAAGTGTTTATCACTTTCAACATGCTTGGACTTATCATGTTGAACAAGATTCTCTGCCATGTTGATGGCAGAGATGTTGTCACAGCAAATCCTGACTGGAAGTGGTACTGACTGACCCAATTCTTCCATCACTCTTTTTGTCCACAAGCTTTCACAGAATCCTAATGTCAATGCTCTATGTTCTGCCTCTGCACTGCTCCTTGAGACAACTGTTTGCTTCTTGCTTCTCTAAGTTATGAAATTTCCCATAGGCAGGTTCCATATCTAGTAGTTGGCCTTATACGTACTTTTGATCCTGGCGAGTATGCATCTGTGAACACCTGAATTCTGCCTTCATTTGTCCTGAAATGCAAACTTTGTCCAAATGATGCCTTTAAGTGTGCCCGAGAATTTTCATAGCAGCTTTAAGATGTTCATTTGTAGAATCATGTATAAATTGACTTATAAAGCTCACTGCATGTCATATATGAGGCATTGTATGAGATAAGTAAATTAGTTTACCTACTAGCATTTAATGCCTTTGCTTATTAGAAGGAGAATCATCCCAATGTTCCTTTGGTTTGTTCCTAGTTCAATAGGTGTGAGTGCTGGCTTGCAGCCAAGCATTCTAGCGTCCTGCAGCAAATCCAAAATATATTTTCTTTGTGCTATACTCTTGCCAGTCTGTGTCCTTTCTACTTTTATTCCTACGAAATATTTTAGTTTGCTTAGATCTTTAAGTTCAAATTCTCTGGTTAATTGCTCCTTTATTTGTTTTATGCTCTATGAATACTTCCTAGTGAATATTATATCATCCACACATACAATAAAAACACTTACTCTTCATGCCTCAATACCTTTAGTGAACAATGTGTGATCACTCTGGGTCTCTTTAAACCTATTTTAGAAATTGCCTTTGTAAATTTCTTGAACCATGCTCTAGGTGACTGTTTAAGTCCATATAATGATTTTTTCAGTTTATACACCTTATGTTTATTAGTGTTGTTCCTAAAGCATGGAGGAGATCCATATATACTTCTTGTAAATCTCCATTAATAAAGGCATTTTTAATGTCTAACTAAAATATGTCCCAATCTATATTAACAGGAAGTGAAAAAATGATTCTAATAGTATTTAACTTAGCTACAGGTATAAATGTCACCAAGTAGTCTATCCAATATGTTTGTGTAAATATATTGGCTACTAATCTAGCTTTATACTTGTTTACTATACCATCAGTGTTGTATTTAACAGAGAATATCCACTTACATCCTACTGTTTTAATGTCCTTATGAATGAATGTCAGTTTCCACACTATTCTTAAAGAGACTCTCCATATCTTCATAAACAGCATCCTTCTAATGAGGTATACTTGATGCTTCTTGGATATCTCTTGGTATTTTTTTGCTTATTTAAAGAGGTTGTAAAAGCCTTTAAACTGTGAACCGAGCCTCTCATGTGCTAAGAAATTATAAAGATGATGATTATTGCACTCTCTGACACCTTTTTTAAGTGCAATAAGCCTACTACCTAGGGAAAATTGTAGCTCAGAGTCTTCTAGTATACACTCTAATTATGGAAAGGTTTAGTCTTGTCATATTTTCTATTCTCTCAGCATTTCCAGTTTCCTCTTACACTTATTTTGCTATTCTCTCTTGTCTGAGGATCATTCCTAGTGGGGTTTAAAAACTTTCTCTTTCACATGCACCACTTTCTGTACTACAAGTCTCTGAATAATATGCATGTCTCTCATTAAATGTGACATATAATGCTACAAACATCTTCTTTGTGATGGGACAATAACATTTATATCCTTTCTATGTTCCAGAATACGCAAGGAAGATACACCTAGTTGATCTATGGTCTAATTTACTTCTTAAGTAGGACAGTACATGTGCATATGCATTGCACGTAAACAGTTTAAATGATTGAACAAATAACAGATTAATATTAAGGAAGTGTTCAATCAATACATATATAGGAGTTCTATAAGATAACACTCTAGAAGTCATTGTGTTGATCAAATATGTGGCTGTAAGGACTGCTTTTCCCCAATAAAACTTGGGATCGTTCATTGAAAACATAATTGTCCTAGTTACTTCTAACAAATGTCTATTCTTCCTCTCAACTACTATATTTTGTTATGGGTATATATGCAAGAGGTTTGATGATCAATCCCCATCTCATTCATAAATTCTATAACTGTTTTTCCTAGATACTCAATTTCATTATCTAATCTAAAGGTCTTAATGGTGACCCCAAATTGATTCTTGACTAAGTTAACAAAGGTTTTGAAGATATGTTCTACTTGAGACGTATGTTTCATTAAGTATACCCAAGTTACCTATAATAAACTATAAGGTTCTATTAAAGTTGGCAGCCTTAGAGGGTCTCCAAAATCTGAGTGTACCAAGTTAAAGGGTTGTGTTGGTTTATACATCTTTGAAGAATAAGTAATTCTAGTATGTTTAGCAAGTTGACAAACTTTACAACAAAAATCCTTCAAATTAACACTTGTAAATTTTGGCATAAGCCTTTTCAAGTATACAAAGTTTAGATGTCTCAATTTCTTATGCCATAACATAATCTGGTCCCTACTTGATTCAATATTAGAACAAGCACGTATTCTAGCTAAGTTCTCTTGTTTCCTGGTATGTTCTCTCTCTTCAGCTTGCAAAATAAAGAGTCCATCTTGTATCTTAGCATTGTCAATCATCTCCCTCGCAGTGTTTTTCTAAAAGCAACACTCAGAAGGTAACCAACAAACAAAGTAAGTGTTGTCTTGTGTTATTCTCCCCAATGATATCAAATTAAAGTTTAAGTAGAGAACATACAACACATTATAGAGAAACAGTTTGCTAGTTACTTTAACCATTTTCTTGCCAATAACTTCTAGACATACTCTATTGTCTTACCTTTTAGGATTAGTAAAATAATTCATACTGCAATAAAATATCTCTGTTATGTGTCATGTGAACAGAGTCTCCTGAGTCAATGATCCAGGAGTGTATCTTATTATTGCGTATTTTACTTGAACTTACCATGGAGGTCTGGATTGGTGTGGGCTGCGTTGTTGCCTATTGTTGAGTCAACAATTGAAGTAAGGCCTCTATCTGACTTTGAGTGGGCGAAACATGTGTATATCTTTGTACTGTGTGATTATTGCTGGACCTGTTGTTCCTTCAAGAATTATTTGTTGTTCTTGGTGTGTTGTTTGTTCTTCGAGGTCTGTTATCTCCTGACTTCTCATGTAATTTCTAGCATTCTTTCTCTTTTTCTTGCAATATTTGCAGAATGACATGCTGTCTGGCTGACCAAATACTCCTGTTCTTCTAGACACATAATCGGCCTTTGGAGGCTCATTTTGTATAGTTTTTTGAGCAGTAGAGATGACCATCATCAGTTTAATCATGCTTTCCTTATGTCTAATTTCAGAGAAAGTAGTATTTAAGCTTGCAATGGCTTAGTCCCAAGGATTCTGCTTCTCACAACATGAAAGTCTTTGTGGAGTCCAGTGAGAAACTTGGACGCCCGTTTGGTTTCATTAATTTGTTTGAATAACTGATCATCAGCTTGACAAGCCCATTAAAGAGTCTCACAGTTCGATTTGCTGCCATATTCTTGTCAGCTGAGAGTAATACTTACTAACAAGCAAATTACAAAAAAAAAATACTTACTAACAAGTAAGTCTCATTGTTTAATATCTTGAAGCGGGGCTTCAAGTTTATACAACTCAGATATGTTATCTTTTTTGGAGTACATCTCCTTTGTTGCTGACTATATCTCAGCAGCAGCGGAGTAAAGAATAAAGTTATCACTTATTTCAAGGGTCATTGGCCTTATTAACCAGGACATGATCATTGAGTTATTAGATTTTTAAATTCTAAATTTTGACTCTGTTGAGGCAAGGATAACTGCTTCTCCATAGATATAATCTTCCTTGCCTTTTCCATGACATGTAGTTGTTCCATGTTAGCTTATAACTTATAATCATGATAAGAGCTCCATCAAACGAGGTATAATTGACATTAGACCCTCCTCCTGAAGTCTCAAGGGTGGAAGTAGCCTCAGCTTCAATGATTTCAGGTGTTGAAGTCATTTAAAATATACTGCAGCGAAACAAAAGAGTGTTAGAATAGAGTACGAAACTCTAATATCATGTAGAAACTTGAAGGTGTTTTATTCATCAAATAGTTCAAACGTACAAGATTGATCTTCTTTTAGAGAGACTGGAATTACCAGCCAGCAGAAGCCACAAGTGGCCTAGGAAGCCAACAACTATAATTTTGTCCAACAGCTTTATTGTCTAAGTCATCAAACAAATGACTTATTCTAATGTATACAACTCAAACAAGTATGTCCTAAATGTGTGTATGTATACAAACAGTTTTGTATGTGCACAGGTATATTATACTATGGATTTCGAAACTTATCACGTTGATGAAAGGAGAAGACTCTTGTAGAATGTATTTGGATGCTACAAACGGTATTTTGTTTTACTATGGTTTCATGCCCTTAGAGAGTGCCCAAAGATGGGGCGGCTTGTAATATTTCGTTCTCTCTTTAGTCTCACCGATATGGAAAGAAAGAGCAGATAATGTCAGCTCAATTAATAGTTCTGTAAGTGTGAAGTGAGCAATGGAACTGTAGTTGTCAAACTGAAGTCCCTCTCAGCCTACTTGAAGAAAGATCCCTGAATGTACATCTAGTAGCCCATATGTAAATCCAGTCTGTAAATGACAATCGTCTGAGATGTGATACGAAGGCTTCCTGGTGAAAAAAAGCTTCCTTTTCCGCTAAGCTTGTGTAAAGGTCTGCTCATTTTGTTAGGAATGGGTAACTCCTCTTGCTTTTTGAGAAACGGGGTGGGAGTGTAAGAAGGCAAATAAGGAATATTTCCAGCATCTGTTTTTCTCATAGATGTTTTATCGAAATAGCTCTCTCTTTGGCAGAGGATATTGACCAGCTTTTTGGCCTTTTCTGTTGGTTGCGTTGAGAGGCCAGGCAGAACTAGCTCCGAATTGAAGTTTTTAATATGTTGTACAGGAAAGCACTGCTGTTGGTCATGTTAATAAAATAATGATGTCATTAAAGTGGGGCGGTAGAGGCTTTTAAGTTCAGATTGTATAAGTGAAGTTTTTTTTAAAATAAAAAAGAAAAAAATTTGTCCTGATGAGTCGTCACAATTTGGTTGCCAATTGTATTTCTTAATTGCTTGAAAACTGATTCTTCTTTATTTGCAGACACAGATGGATTTGTGATTCCAAGCTTGGAGATCGAAAACCACGAGCAAGTTCGAATTGATTCACATGCTGTGCAAGATTCTGAAAGCCAAGTAAAGGTTAGTGTAAAATAAGTCATTTTAGTGAGTTGACAAAGCAGTTGTGAACCATTACGTTCTTCTTGACTTGAACAGGGACGTTTAACACAGCTTGCTGCAATGTTGCAGGATCTTAAAGAAGAACAGATATACCTGGGACCCCATGGAGCTCCTCCATCACAGCCAAAACCTGAGCAAAGCTCAAGCAATCGTAAGCAGAAGTTCAAACAAAAACTGAAAGAAGCTGACCGTAGATTTGGTGCAAACGAGCGTGAAAATAAGGTTGAGAATCTGAGAGAACTTGTGGGTGTAAAAGTGCCAGTGAAACTATCAAAGGATTCTCCCAAAGATTGGCTAGACCCACATTGCCATGAATCCCAGTTCGAGAGAAAGCGCTCTTGATAAATTTTGGTGAACTCAGATATTTACAGCAGTTAATGTGTTTAGACAATACCTACTTATACATTCTACTTGGGGAAATAACTTGTGCTGATTTTCACTTGAGCAGAACCAACTTTTTGGGGATATACATAGGCTTCTTTTTCTGGCTCTGCTTTTTTGGTCTGAGCTTGCCAAGTCTGCTCCTACTTTGTTTTTCTTTTGGGAATTAAATGTACGAAAATATAATATAGTTTCTTTCCTTAAAAAATAACAGAAGCTTTCCTTTCTGTTATCAACCACAAAGGGCACGTGTGTTATTGTTAATTTTTTCTTGAGAAATTAATTGTGGTATGAAGTTTCTGATGCATGGACCTGGTTGGGATGTGATATGTGTCAAAGCGCTGAATTTGTGAATATCATACACTACTTTTGACATTGTAGAAATGACAAACATCTTGTACTTTTCATAGAAGCAGGACATTTGCGGAAGAGGTACATAATCAATGATTTTTTGGATGGAAGAAAGTGTAACTGCTATTGGCAATAATTGGTTATCGAAGGGGTATCACAATTCAATCTTTTGAATAATGTTGGCGAGGCACCTTCAATTTACAGAGTAAGAGTTGAACAACCACAAGGAGCCAACTTAAATGTCAAGCCAACCATGATAAGCTTCTCAAAGGTGAACCAGAAAATTACATATAAAGTCACATTCAATCTATTGGACAACCCAGGAAGTGACAATCTTTCTCAAGGATCTATCATATGGATTTCAGCCGAACACTCGGTCAGGAGCCCAATTGCTGTGAAATCTTTTTAGTATACTATTACAAAACATTATGTTTCTTTCAATTTGTACTTATATTATCTCTAATTAATATAAATTTGACGTGTCACGCCTTACAACATTCCCGCCATTTGGGCATATCATGATTCATTCATTTTGCATGATAGTTTTCCAATATTTTGTTTTGTTTTCCTATGCGTATACGCAGAACCCAGTCACACTCTCCCTGCCTCGCAGTAACGTAGTTTCTTTCTTATGATTGTATTCATCAAACACTCGTACTTTGTGTTCTCCTGGGTTTCATAATTAAAATAAACAGAAAAAAAAAAGTAAGGTGGCCTTAGACGAAACACTACACGAGTTATATTTTATACCTCGAGGCTGGAACACATTAAATTCATCTCAAAGAAACATGTATACACAAAAAAGAAAAATACCAAAGTAACATTTACATGAAAGAAAAAATTGTCTTTGATCTTAATTCGGATCTACTGCAGCAAGATTTTATTGTATCGACTGAAACAAACTGAATTCGGTTTAAGTTTTTAACTTTTATTTTAAACCAAATCGAATTTATTATAAGTTTTGTTTCAACAGGCGCAGACTCTGTACGTGTTTATGGATTGAACGAGATTCAAGCTGGAGAAATGGTTGAATTTGCTAGCAGTATGAAAAAAATAGTTTTGAATCTTGAGAATGAGAATATAGGGATTGTCGTGTTTGGTAGTGATAAGGTAAACCAAAAATATTGGATGTATCATGAGATTGGGATCGTGGCCGTTGTGTATAACATTTGCATAAATTCTTCCGGTCTCATGTTTAAGTAGAATAGTGAGTAGCCACATGTAACCATCAAATTCTCTATCATTATTTCAATTACTCTTAACAAGAAGCAACAAACTCAAACCATCATCAAACAATGGGATTCCTTTGCATTTTCTTCTTTGTTGTTGGCCTTCACTACCATATTTTACATGTTGCTACAACATCTGAACTTCCTCTTTCAAGCCACTTAGAAACGTATATAATTCATGTGGAGCCACCTGATGGCCAACTTTTAGAGCTTGATTTAGAAAGATATTATCTTTCTTTTATGCCGACAAGAAGTCCCAAACATGGTCAAGAAGAACCACGCATTATATATTTCTATCACCATGTTCTCATGGGGTTTGCTGCAAGATTATCTGCAGAAGATGTCACACAAATGGCAGAAAAAGAAGGTTTCGTATCCGCTGAAATAGACGAGATCTTAGAATTGCACACCACTCATAGTCCTGCGTTTCTGGGGTTACACCGAAACGAAGGCTTCTGGAAGCGATCACAACATGGAAGAGGCATAATAATAGGTTGTTGGATCTGGTTACTCAATTTTTTTGGTATTAATTCATATATAAATGTGTAACAGCACATGGGCCCTAGACTTGTACATAAGCATTGCTAATATTTGCTTTATTGCTTCTGTTGTGTGTTAATTCTTGCTTCATTATATGATAGGAGTCTTGGATTCTGGAGTGAATCCGGACCACCCTTCCTTTAGCGGCAAGGGGATGCCTAAACCGCCTGCTAAATGGAAAGGAAAATGTGATTTCAAGCCTAACTTGTGCAACAACAAACTCATCGGAGCAAGAGACCTGACATCTAGTGGGGGGCCAATAGACAAAGGCGGCCACGGTACTCACTGTGCCGGCATAGCAGCTGGTAACTTTGCCCCTGGTGCTAATATTTGCGGGCAAGCTAACGGGACAGCTGCTGGGATAGCGCCACGTGCACACTTAGCAGTTTACAAAGTGTGTAATGGCGGCTGTAGCACGAGTGCCACTTTGTCTGCAGTGGATTTAGCCATTAGTGATGGGGTGGACGTTCTTTCAATGTCCTTTGGTGGTATAACAAAGTATGTAAGGCCTTTCTACAGTAGGACTTTGTACATTGCAGCTTTTGCTGCAATGGAAAAAGGGATCTTTGTTAGTTGCTCGGGAGGAAATTATGGACCTTCCACTTTTACTTTGTCCAATGAGGCTCCATGGCTTCTCACTGTGGCTGCAGGCACCACTGATAGAAAGATTAGAGCAACTGCTGTGTTAGGAAACAAGAAAAAATTCAATGGCCAATCGGCTTGTCAACGCTTTCCTTCACCAAAAATGCTACCTCTGGTTTATCCTGGACTTAATTCCACCTATCCCAATGCTAAATCCTGTCCTCATGCAGCATTACCGAAAAACATCAAAGGGAAAATAGTAGTATGCACCGCGAACGGTGGGGTAACAAATTTGAATAAAGGAAAAAATGTTAAGAGTGTTGGGGGTACTGCCATGATTATCATTAACGGGAAGAGAGAAGGCTATGTCACAAGTGCTGAGCCTCATGTCCTCCCATCAACACATCTAAATTATATTGATGGACTTAAGCTCGTCGATTATTTGAACTCAACAAAACAACCAACAGCCACAATCTCATTCCAGGGAACTATTTTCGGCATTCCTCATGCTCCAACAGTGAGTGAATTCTCTTCGCGAGGTCCAAGTCGGGCAAGCATCGGGATTCTAAAACCAGACATCCTTGGACCTGGCGTAGACATTCTTGCAGCGTCACATAAGGACCGAGGGTTCGTATTCAAATCCGGGACCTCAATGGCATGCCCTCACCTCAGCGGTGTCGCAGCTTTGCTAAAAAAAGTACACCCGGACTGGTCCCCTGCTGCTATCAAGTCTGCGATAATGACAACAGCTGACCTTGTGAACTTTGGAAAAAAGTCTATCGAGGACCAAAACCACGATCAAGCCAGCATTTTGGCCATAGGCGCGGGCCTTGTGAACCCGTCTAAAGCAACCGATCCAGGGCTGATTTATGACCTTAGCGCTGAAGATTATATACCCTACTTATGTGGGCTAGGCTACACAAATCAGCAGGTTACTATGATTCTGAGGCGCAAAATAGATTGTTCTAAAATAAAAAGCATCCCTGAAGCACAACTCAATTATCCTTCATTTTCTGTGGTCATGAAATCAAGTGTTCAGAATTACACAAGGACTGTGACTAATGTGGGAATTGCTAATTCAACTTACAATGTAAAGATTGGGCAAGCAACAAGAGCCAAGATGACTGTGAATCCCACCACACTCACCTTCTCAAAGTTAAACCAGAAATTGACATATCAAGTGACATTTGAACGAGTGGCCGATAAAGATTTGGACGTTTCTCAACTAGGTTCTAAAATTCTGATTTCTGAAGGTTATATAACATGGACTTCGGCCAAATACAAAGTCAGGATTCCAGTGGCAGTGATCGTTAACGAAACTATCCCTATTTTTCCTTAAGAAACCGTTCCACTGTCTGTCTCATGAGCGTCTTCCCTCACATTAGCCTACCAAAATCGGTATGTAGAGCATTGACATTGAAGCTGCCGCAACCATGTTGTCTATAGTAGGCTGCTTTTAGTCCTACGTATAAGCGATTGCAAAATTTTATCGTAATTTATAACTTACCTAACCATCCAGACTTTATATATCACTCAATCCATAGAACGCTAAAATCACTAACATGATATATTACCATACCCATGTTAATGGAAGAGAGTGTCTAGGTGGAACAGATATTATTTAAGGTACTCCATCTAAAATATATTATAACGTCACTAAAAAATAAAAAACATAATAATATCAAAGTATACTTACTTTAACCCAGCACCTTACGGGACAAGCTGACAACAGCCATGCACCACATGTATCCATGTTCTCGAAGGCACCCCTCTCTTTCAAGAGGGTTCGCGGCATGTCAAGCTCTGGTAAAGTTCTTCGCTTTGCATCGAATTAAATCACATGTTCCATCACTTGTATGGACCCGTCAATTCCTTTCACTTTCATTCTTGTGAACCTATTCCCAGGCGGGCCGGCGAAATCCATTCGGTTAAGTAGGACTCTAAATTTATAAAAACGCCTATATCCATTTGTTTATTTATATACACCATGAATTTCAATCCCCTTGTTGCTGAAATGGAGGGAAAAACATCGCGGTTGAGTCCCGAGCAGTCCGATTTACTGAGAAAAATCAGAGGTGCTCTCTAGCCTAAATGTAGCATAAGAAATAGAAATTCTTCAATAACGTTGTTTCTCCGATTTCAGTTGTCTTTCTCCAAATCCCGATCACCAACCTTTGCGTTTATCTTTTCCTGCAGAACTTACTTTATCCATACTTACGAGTCTCCGCGACGGACAATCGCCGGCGGTTTATATTGATCGATTCAGAAATTATTGCTCTGATTCAACCGGACACTGGTTTGAGTTTTAACTTGAGAGTATTCTCATAGAATAAGCTTCTTCACTCTAACTGCATTTATCATTCTATTGCTTATGTGTGATTGTTTTCCTCCAAATTTTAGCTAGTGAGAATGTTTTAACGATATTGAGATCTCATATCTGTTGACTTTCTAACTTCGCTTGCCTCATGAACTTCCATAAGCGATTATGGCTTTTTCGGTTGGTCACTCCAACTGTTCCACGTAGCTGTGCGTTTCCATGCTTAAGATGAGGTTTATTACGAAATTAAGTAAATGGCCTACATTACAACTCTAATACAATCTGAATAAATTTCTGAGGCAAGCTATAAGTCGGCTCAAATAATATTGGAACTCATAATCTCCATTTGATAATTTGACTCAAAACTTGGATGAAGTTCACTGGTTGAGTTGTGAAATGGAAGTATGGGGTGATATCTGTTATTGTAGTTACCATAGAGAGCATTGCTGAAAGAGGATTCAAAATGTTCTTCATTGCCAACTTGCAGCTTTTGCAGCTATGATTTGTCTATAGGAAAAGAAATACTCACTTTCTACAGGGAAAATCATGTCCGTAGATTGGGTGAGTCATGCTCGCTGTACAATCTATGATGCGGCCGTGATTATTGACATCTAATGTGTTGCCTTCCCTCCTCAGGTGTCTTGCTAAGGGTGCTACTTATCATTCAGAAACTTTTACAAGAAAACAAGCATGGCTCAAAAAGAGATATATATTACATGCATCCTGCTCTTTTCAAAGGCATGAAAGTATTTCTTTATGTTGTATTTGTAATACTAGGCACGAAGGACCTACTTGTGAGACATGCTTGAACAATTTTTAGGTGTAATTGTATTTGCGAGGAGCAACTGTTAGTTCACCTTTTTTTCTTTTTTCCCTAATAGTAGTGTTATATGACTTAATATATTAGGAAGTTGATGTGGTTCATATGCTTAACTAAGTCTGCTTTTCTGAGAGACACATGACTAGCATAATTGTACATGACAGACCAGTCTATTGTTGATAGAGCAATTAATGGCATTTGCATTCTTCTTCAGTGCAGCCGCCACAGCCTCAATGTGGTAAGTGATTCCGAATCAGTCCTCTTAAAAAGATGTCTAGCTAGTTAATTTAGCAATTGCATCTGTTTTTTTTTTTTTTTTTGGGGTAAAGAAGGATACATTTCAAGAGCGATTTTTCTTGAAATAAGAATTTGAGATAGCTGACATAGTTCCTCTTCATGTCCTTTTGCAGGTTTCAGTTGGAAATGGGTGGGTAACTTATTCACTGCAAAAAGTGTCCAGAAAATTCACGATAAAACTTGTTGAAATACTTCCTTTTTCGACTGAGTAGTAATTCACATAATGCATGTGATCAAGTTAGTGATGTCACAAAGTCTATTTATATCAATGTCTTGTCAATTGTCATAGATGGCTTTCAATAACTAAGTTTACAGGAAACAATGGCTTGAAGAGGTCTCAGGATTCTTTCTATCACATGAATTACAATAATGCCATCTCTTCAGATGCGCATAATGAATAGCTTCCATTTCTTATTTTAAATTTTTTGTTGGTAGTTTAGAATCTACTTGTGCATGTACTCAACAAAACACCGATATGCTTTCTTAAGATAATATCTGTTGCTGCTGACAAGAAAAATACTATTGGAGTTGTTCTAAGAACCAAGTTTACCAAGCTATTTGGTAACGTTTAAATGAATATGGAACGTTATCTTGTTGCTTTCAAGGTGTTTTCTCATTCCGTAGTTGCATCTTTGCCTTTCCTGACCTTGGTGATACAGCTTGGTTATGGGTTGGCTGAGATTTTCAGAAGCTGGAAGGAAATTTGATTGCATTAATAGTCCTAACACTGTAAGGTTCATTGCTTGAGATGTTAGTATCTAGTCAAGGTTGGGAGCCTCATGAAATCCTTTCGTTCTTCTCCAGGCATATACTGTACCAGTCCACGTGGAGAATGTGACAGGTCCAGTTATCAAAACGGATGTGCATCTACTAGATACAATTTGCAATAAAATGCAGCTGAATCACCTAATCTATTTTAAGCATCCTCTACATGGATTTTCTTCTTAGAATATTGATTCCAGAAGGCCATTCTAGTTATGGTCTGACATGGCAATTAAGGAACAATTTTTCTTCATATTTGGCTGCAGACATCATCAGCGTTGCTGAGTGTATAATTGTCGTGGAGAAAGAATCAGGTGTTTTACTTCAGGGCCTTTGGTCTTGCTTAACTTCTTTTTGTTTCTTTGTAGCTAGTTACTGATTTCTCATGTTTCATGTTGATTTGCAGTGTTCCAGAGACTTGCAAACGATCAGTTCTGCAAAAAGAACCGGTGCATTGTAGTCACAGTAAGTTTATTTGTGATTTTATTTGTTTGAGATCAAGCCTAAGCTTTTCATGTTCTCCAGGGAAGAGGATATCCTGATGTTCCAAGTAGAAGGTACTGCCCCAATAAAAAAATTTGTCTTTAGCAGAAGCCACGTGTCTGCAATTGTTTTGGTTTTTCAATTAAACTCACGTTTTGATGGGTTGATCAAATAAATTTCGACCACTGAATGTGCTGTTTCCTATGTGTTGTCTTTGCGAATCAGATTTCTGCGTCTACTTATAGAAAAGCTGCAGCTGCCAGTCTATGGTTTGGTAGATTGTGATCCTTATGGGTTTGATATTTTGATGACGTACAAGTTTGGTTCCATGGTGAGATATTTCAACGCAGACATCAAATCAGCTTCAGTGTCATGGTTACGCCTGTATCATTGTCACAAGTTGCACATTTATTAGTAGTTCAAGAAATTAAGAGAGTAGATTGAGAAGAAAAATTATGTTATACTCTCACACTCAACACTGTGAGTTAGATGTAAATATATACAAAGAATATACAGACCCCCTAACGTTTCCTAACGGCTAGTTGCTAGTAAAGGGAAGGCAAGTACAGTATCAGCCTTTATGTACAGATCTTTCTAGTATACAATATTACATTTTTCTACACTCCCCCTCAAGCTTGGCATACATATCTACACAGCCAAGCTTGGGCAATAACTTATGGAAAACAAGAATAGTAACTGGCTTTGTAAGAATATCAGCCACCTGCTCAGACGAGGAAACATGTTGTAGCTGAAGTAGTTGGTTCTCTAGTTTTTCTTTGATAAAATGCCTATCAATCTCCACATGCTTAGTCTTATCATGATGGATTGGGTTTTCAGCCATGTGGATGGCTGAAATATTATCACAGTGTAATACAATTGGTGACATGCTGATATTAGTCTCTTGATGCAAATCCTTGAGTACCCTTTTAATCCACATCCCTTCGCACAATCCAAGAGCTAATGCTCTTAGTTCAGCCTCTGCGCTGCTCCTGGATACAACTGACTGTTTTTTACTCCTCCATGTTGCCAAATTTCCCCACAGAAATGCTGCGTATCCAGATGTAGATCTCATATCTTGCTTGGAGCCCCCCCAATCAGCATCCGTATAAATCTTGATTGTCCTATCATCCTGTTTAGTGAAACATAATCCCTGTCCAGGAGAGCCCTTAAGGTACCTTAAAATTCTCATTACAGCTTGAAGATGAATGTTAGTAGGAGAATGCATAAATTGGCTAACAAAGCTAACAGCATAGCATATATCGGGACGAGTATGAGACAAGTATATAAGCTTACCCACCAGTTTTTGGTAAGAGTGAACATCTGGTAAGATGGTGCCAGTGTTATTGTTATACGAACAACCTGGCTCAAGGGGTGTGGATGCAGGCTTGCATCCTGTCATCCCGGTTTCTTGGAGTAAATCCAAGATATATTTTCTTTGTGAAATGCACATTTTTGATTTATCCCGTCCAACTTCCATTCCAAGAAAATATCTTAGAGACCCTAGATCTTTTACTTCAAAAACAGTTGACAGATGAGCTTTAACAGTAATTAGACTATCAACACAATTTCCTGTAAGAATGATGTCATCCACGTACACAATGAGAACAGTGATTTTCTTACCATTACTTAATACAAAAAGAGTGTGATCACTCTGGGCTTGCTGGAAACCATACTGTAGAAGAACCTGAGTGAACTTTGAGAACCAAGCTCTAGGGGACTGTTTAAGCCCATAGATGGCTCTCTTTAATCTACAGACTTTACCTCTAGTGTGTACAGTTTCATACCCAGGAGGAATAGTCATAAACACTTTCTCCTTTAATTCCCCATTTAGAAAAGCATTCTTAATATCTAGTTGGTACAAAGGCCAGTCATAGTTAATAGCAACAGAAAACAAAATCCTTACAGTATTCAGTTTTGCAACAGGAGCAAACGTCTCCAAGTAATCAACTCCATATGATTGTGAGAAGCCCCTTGCAACAAGCCTGGCTTTATACCTATTAACAGAGCCATCTGAGTTATATTTAACTGAAAAAACCCATTTACAACCAACGGGTTTAACTTCCTTCGTGTAAGGGACAAGTTCCCAGGTATTATTTTTCATAAGTGCCTGCATTTCATCATCCACTGCTTGTTTCCACTGTTTCTTGCTCAGTGCTTCCTCAATACTAGTAGGTACAGGTTGATTATCAAGAGAAACAGTGAAACTTCTGAGAACAGAACCAAGTCTATCATAGGACATATACTCACTTAGTGGGTGTTTGGTGGAGCAAGCATCAGCATTAAACAAATAGTAGTCACTGAGTTTTGAGGTTGGCAGTCTAGTACAATCACGTGTGCCTTTCCTTAATGCAATAGGTACATTCAGTTCATCAGTAGGAATGTGACTAGCTGATTCATTTTCAGACATAGAAGGTACGGAAATGTCCAGGGATGGTAATGTAGATTTCCTTCTAGTGTATACCTGAGTTATCTGGGAAGTATTTCTGGGAGCTTGATCATGAGCACTCCCATCCTTCTGAATATCATGTGAACCAGAAAACTGTTCTGTGTTCAAGTGTTGGTTGTCATCATTGGACCCTTCTGGATGAGAAGGATAGATGGTAGTTGAGGAGTCAATTATACTCCAGTAGTTATCCTGTGCTTTAAACTCAGCAAAGGTCTGACCATTAGATACATAAAATGGAAGAGACTCATCAAACGTAACATCTAATGTAGTATAAATTTTTCTTGTATGTGGACATAGGCATTTGTATCCCTTTTTTGTACCTGAGTATCCAATAAAAACACACTTAACAGATCTTTTATCCAACTTACCTTTACTGGGATCCTGAAGATATACATATACTGTACACCCAAAGACCTTAAATGGCATTTCAGATAAAAGCAGGCAGTGGGGAAATGACTTTAACAAACATTGTCTTGGACTTTCAAAGCCCAAAATCCTGGAAGGGGTTCGATTTATAAGATACGTTGCTGTGAGAACAGCTTCACCCCAAAGATATTTAGGCACATTCATAGAAAACATGAGTGAACGAGCCACCCCAAGAATGTGTCTATGCTTTCTCTCAGCAAGACCATTTTGCTGTGGGGTGTATACATTCGAAGTTTGATGGTGAATACCTTTCTCACAAAGAAAGCTTTTCACATCTTTGTCCATATATTCACTACCATTATCCGTTCTAAAAGTCTTAATAACTTCATTAAACTGGTTTTGAATAAGAGCAACAAACTGTTTGAGTATCTGTGACAATTCTGATTTGTGTTTCATTAAATAAATCCAAGTAACTCTTGTGTGATCATCCACAAAGATAACAAACCACCTACTACCATTAATGTTCAAGACTCTAGAAGGTCCCCATATGTCTGAGTGAATTAAATTAAAAGGTCTACTTTTCTGATAAATCTTAGCTGGATAGGACACCCTAGTTTGTTTTGCATAGAGACAGGTTTCACATTTCAAGCAGTCCAACTGAATATCATTAAATAAACCAGGCTTGATTTTCTTCAAATACATAAAGCTTGGATGGCCTAACCGTTTGTGCCATAACAAAATAAGAGAGATTCTAGATGAGTAAGTATCTATTCTGGAATCAGATTGATGAAAGCCAGAATAGAAACTAGAATAACCCTCAGAAAAATCCTCAAAACATCCTGGTTGCAAAAGAAATAACCCCTTATGGAGTCTACCACAGCCAATCTTCTCCCTCAACAAACCTTCCTTCAGAGCCTTCTCCTGGAGGAAAGAGAAGGAGAAAGGCAAAAACATGCACTTAGTTTGTGAAAAAATAACCATGCAGTTATTGTCAGTTATAAATTTTCTAACAGATATAAGATTGCAGTCAAGACAGGGAACAAATAACACATTTTTCAATATGATTTTGTCTGAAAAACGTACATCTCCATAGCCAGATATACCTATGCTTTGACCGTTTGCAATCTTAATAGTTTTAGACTCATGATAGGAATTAAAGGTGCTAAATAATGCCTTATTAAATGTCATATGATGTGTAGCACCAGAGTCAATTATCCAAGAGTTATTCTTACCCTTCATACCTGTACTGGCCATTGTGGCTCGGATGTGACCTGGATTAGTCTGAGCTCTTTGGCTTTCAAGCACCTTAAGCACAGCCTCCAGATGAGCCTGAGTGAAAATTGCCTCGGATGAACCTTTGGAAGGTTCATCCGTCATTCCAGCTCCATCAGCAAGAGCAGCCCTGGTTGATTTCCAAGAATCTGCATCTGACCTCCAGGATCCATTGGAGTCAGATTTGCCAGACACAGTGTGCTTTGAGTTGTAACTCTGTTTATGAAACCATGCAGGTGGTTTCACTTTAGATCCTGGCCTACGATAGCATTCCTCCACCATATGACCGATTCTATGACAAAACTTACAATATTTTTTTGAGTAGTCACTTGTTCCCTGTTTCTTGGACACAAAGAACGCTCCTTTTTCTGTTTCAGAAGATTCATTCTTAACTAGTAATGCAGAAGACTCAGAAGACACAGTAGAAGCAGCCCCCATCATCACTTTCAATCTGCTTTCTTCCTGTCTGACTTCAGAAAAGACAGTATTAATAGAAGGCAAAGGCTTTGTTCCGAGAATACGACCCCGTACTGCGTCAAGGTCCTTATGCAGACCTGATAAGAAACCAAATACTCTTCTAGTGTCTTTAATGGTTTTAAACAAGCGTTCATCCTGAGTGCATGTCCACTGATAGCACTCTAGAGCATCGATCTGTTGCCAGATCTGTGAGAGAGAGCCAAAAAACTTGCTCACCGTTTGATCTCCTTGCTTCATCTCCTTCAACTGGGCCTCAAGTTCATAGAGCTCAGATATATTGTCACGTTTGGAATACATTTCCTTAGTAGCCTTCCAGATCTCAGCAGCTGTGTTATACAACATGAAAGTGTTGCTAACATCTGGATTCATAGAGCCCAAAAGCCAAGACATAATCATCGAGTTTTCGGCCTCCCATGTTGGATATTTTGCATCAGTTTCATTCGGAACAATCATCTTCTCAGACAAATACTCTTTTTTTCCTTTCCCAACAATGAATAACTCAACTGCCCTGCTCCATGACAAGTAGTTATTGCCGTTTAATTTCTGGTTGGTGATAGTCACAGATGTTGAGTCAATAATAGATCCAGAGCTAACAGACCCAGATAATTTCTCAGTTGCAGAGGTAACTTCACTGCTTTGGTCAGCCATGGAGGATAGTTAAGAGTATTTTGAAGGATGGGAAGCAGACGAATATGAAGAAATGTGAAGATGAAGGCGTCAAGAAGCAGAAGAAAAAAAAAATGTGAGCAGGGAGTTTCTGAAGGTAATGAATATCGCTGCAGATTTGATGGAGATAATAAATGTTGAGAAGATTTGAGAAGATTTGTATTGCTCCGCATAGAAGAGGACTTGACGTAAAGTAGGTAATAAAGGACAGGGTAATAATGATGGGGTGTCAAATGAGACTGCTTTGTCAATTTTTAGCAGATGAGTCTTTTTAGGTATTGAGAACCGTGTTTCTCAAACTTTTAAAATAAAAGTGGTGAATTTTGGAGAACAATTTTAAAAAACAATTTTAAACACCTGGCTTGTTGGCAGAATAAGACAACGTAATATCAATACACCTGGATTTGGAATACGACACGTATATATATATATATATATATATATATATATATATATATATATATATATATATATATATATATATTTTTACTTACCACGCCAACTGATGTTTTGTAGGGGTGGTGGGGTATTTTACAAATTTGCCCCCGTCAACTGACGTTTTGAGAGTATTTTACGAAGTTGCCTCGTCTATGTTGAAGATAAATAATCGTCTTCTTCCTCTTACTTTCTGCAACTCGTTGTCAGATTTGTGAAGAATCTAATTTCGTCTTTGGTTGTGTAATTCAGGACGAAGTCTTTCACTCCTCTTTAGATCCCTTCAACTGGGATTAATCTCAATCAGAAGACAAAATTGCAGCTTCAAGAACTGTGATATTCTTACGAAAAACAGTGTCCAGACTCTCTCTTGTTGAAAGAGCCCGAATCAATATTTGATGAGAAGACTTTCTTCACATCCGTTAGGAACTTCTTATTTTCTTCCCAAGAATTCTGAGTCTCTGATACCATCAAGAAATTAAGAGAGTAGATTGAGAAGAAAAATTATGTTATACTCTCACACTCAACACTGTGAGTTAGATGTAAATATATACAAAGAATATACAGACCCCCTAACGTTTCCTAACGGCTAGTTGCTAATAAAGGGAAGGCAAGTACAGTATCAGCCTTTATGTACAGATCTTTCTAGTATACAATATTACATTTTTCTACAGTAGTAGAGCGAACTTTTATTCATTCTCCATTGGCAGTTGCTCAGAGGTGTGTTCACTGTTGGATTTTTACTATAATGTCTGTCCTTTTTAAGCAAATGGCCTACGATGCAAAACATTTGCGTGTCCCAGAGATTCGGTGGCTTGGTGTTTTTCCTTCCGAGAGTGATAAGTATCGCCTGCCCACATCATGTCTTCTCCCTTTGACTGAAGAAGGTGTGGTAACTTCATCTGTAGAATCAATTATTATTTCTCATTTAGGCTGAATTCATCCAACATGTATTCGCATAAGCCATAATAAACAACTGAGTTCTCGCCAGATAAGACTAGAGTGGAAGCATTGTCACGAAGGTGTTACTTGCAGCGAGAAGCACCAGAGTGGAGGTTGAGTTTTGCAGTAAATTTTCATCTGGGAGTTCCTCATTTTTTCATAACTGAATGATAACAATTGATCTTTTCCTCTGATTTAAGCTTTGAACTGGAGATGCTACTGCAAAGAGGAGTCAAATTCGAGATCGAAGCATTGTCTGCACACAGACTTACATTTTTGTCTGAAGAGTATCTGCCCTCTAAGATAAAAGGGGGAGACTATATCTAAGGTATTGGTCCTTTTTGTGAAATTTGCTTTAGTCTTGTAAGTTCTGTATTAGGTGAGATTAGCATGCGAATGCACTTAGAGGCAACTGGATTGTGAAATTTGTTGTTTAACTTTTCAATTTAAAGAAAAAAAATTGTAAACTGTGGAAATTCTATGGTAATTCTGGGCACTGATGGAGGATTGAATTGGTCATTCGCAGTCATCTTTTGTTTGTTTTTGTCGTTCTTATGATATTAATTTTCCTATCTAATTAAATTATTCAATATGAGCGATTGAGCAAAGATGAGGATATATCAGAAAACATAAAGATGCAGGTGAGACTATTTAATATGGGATCAACCCTTCGTGGAATTAAGGTTCAAGCTATATTTGTTTACAGTTATATCTTAAAGTTTTTTTTTTTTTTTTTACAAAAAAATTCATCCATATTTACTCTTGTATTATTAAAGTGCGCGATATTATTTGGAAATATTTTCTATTTACTCTCTCATAATGTTAACGAAAAGGATTCCTTTCTTTTTACGGCCAGGAGGGAAGCCTGCCGTTTTGTTTTTAACGAGAAAAAAAACTCCCCTATTTTTCTTTATCTCATCTTTTATAATACTAAAGCAGAGATCTCCTCACCGCGCGGCTCAGGACGCGACACCTGGCAGCAGTAGGGGATGGTGAGGCTGGATGATGGTTACCCTCACCCAGCCTTACCACTTCCCCTTTTTGCCACGTGTCGCGCGGTCACGCACGCGGTGAAGGGGGAGCGGTGAGGGGATCCTATCCCTCATTTGACATCACTTAAATATACATTGTAATATCTCTCATCGAAAGAGTAGAAAAATAAGACACATGATATAAATATAAATCTATAGCACTCTCTCAATTTGACTTAACAATTTCCGGGTATGTGAAGGCAATATCCTAAAAAAAACTGCTGTATCACCAAAATCATTATTAATTTTGTAGTTTCTTTCTATTGTTTTTACTAATGATGTATATACAATTCTTGAAAGGTTCGCAGCTTTGGCATCTTGTTTGTCAGAAATGTTAACATTCCTATTTTTTGTTTTCTCTTTTTTAATAAAACGAAAGATTGAAGGTGATAAAATACAGATAGACATCTTATTTTTACAACAAAATATCTGATTTCGTGACATTGTTTTAGTAATCTTTGTCTAATTAAATAATAATAACTCAATTTTGATGAAAGAGTAACTTCTAATCATTATAATAATTACCTTCTCACTATCAGATACCTGTAAACAACCTATAGTGTCACAAAGTTGTTTATTGTTTTTCAAAGCAAATTGACATTCATTTAAATATTATACGGCATATGAGAATATCTTATACAAACTAAACCTTGTAAATGACTCTTTTCAATTATTTTTACGTTTTCATTCCACGTCTGCATTAGTCAAACGGGAGAAAAAGCGCCTGGACGCATTTGTAAGTGCAGATTTATTTCCAAGTGGTTGCGTGTAATTAATTTAAAATCTCCTCTTTTATTGTAGCAATGTAAGATTTACACTTGATAAAACTCGTCCACACATTCGACAAATGACACCTTTAACACAAGTTTATCAAGACATAATGTATCGAGCAAATCTTCAGATTTTTTTAAAATTCTACACTTAGTATAGATAGACATATGTTAGAACATTAGATAATGTGGATGATTTGCTTAAATGATCTACACTTAGTATAGATGGACATATGTTAGAACATTAGATAATGTGGATGTAGATACTTGTCAAAGTTTCATTTTCCAAAAAAAAAAAAAAAGCTCTATGTGTGAGATGGAATCTTTTATCCAATACTATTATTCTTAATATTCCTCTTCAATTATAAAAAAAAATATAAACACACACTTGAAAAACATAACAACAACAACATTACTCCATTGTGTTAGAGACTTCCATCTATAACGAGGTATGGAAGGTCGGATATACGTAACTATACACATATGTTCACATAGGTTGTTTCCCGATTACCTATAATGAAAATTGCGTCAAGCTGTGTAAATCAACTGATACCTCGCAATATAAGAAACGCAGCCAATTTAATGAGCCATTATAATGATAATACTCGGAAGAGGAAATAGAAAATATGATATATCCTCATAAAAGGAGATACCTTGGAGTTCAATCCTTTTTCAATTAAAAAACCAGCATGAAACTACGTAGAAATCTATCTATAGAACGAATATAACATTTTGTTTTGCACAAGCAACATTTATTATCGATTATTTATTTATTTATTGTTAATTAATAAGTGTCTAAATAATCATTGTTTTCCTCTTTCTCAAAGATAATCGTACAAATGTACATCGTGTAGTACACTTTTAGATGGACAACTTATCGTTTTTGGGATTTCCACATTCTTGTCTGCAGCCTCTTTTGTCTGTACTACATTAACTTCTTTGTTCGTACCACACCTCAGCTTGAATCTTCCGTCTCCCGTATCTTCATTTCCAATAAATAAACCTCATCCACCTCCATGATTCCTTCGCTTTTCTCAATATGCCTTCTTTTTTTCAATTTCTTTCTCTCGTCCTTCTATTCTTCATCATCTCCGCCTCCGCCCACGGCGGGGCCGACGACGACGACGTCGACCCCACCGAGAAACCCAATCTCAGATCTCATTCTTTGATTCTTGTGAAGATATGGTGCTTGCTGATAGTGTTTGTGAGCACTTTTGTTGGGGGGATATCCCCTTATTTCTTGAAATGGAATGAGGGGTTCTTGGTGATTGGAACCCAGTTTGCTGGAGGAGTATTTTTAGGGACTGCTTTGATGCATTTCTTGAGTGATGCAAATGAGACTTTTGGGAATTTGACTGATAAAGAGTATCCTTTTGCATTCATGTTGGCTTGTGTTGGATATTTGCTTATTATGTTGGCTGACTCTGTTATATTCTCTGTTTATGGAAAACAGAGGACTCCGCCTTCAACTAATACTGATGTGGAACTTCAAGGTCAGTTTTCTTCTCTATTTTCAGCTGATTTTCACTGTTTCTTCAAGCATGACGATTTTCAATCTTGTGTATTCTAGTTTTAGATTTGTGCTTTGAATCTTGCGAATTGATAACTTGTTTGAAGTTCTTTGAATTTGATGGAATAAAGCAAAATGACTCTGGTTGCTGTTCTTAGACTGTAAAATCGATATCATGGCTCATGAGAAACCACCTCTAAGGCTAACGGTATGGTTATTCGACCCTCGATAGTCGGGAAGCCTCTAAGGCCAGGGATAATATTGTTGTTGTTAGAGTTGGTATAACAGAAGGTGCAGGTCAATAGATGACTTGTTTCTTCATTTTTTTTCCCTTCTTTATTTTACAAATTGATTGCTTCATTTGTACTAAAGACTTTCCAAGAAGTAGAGGCCCTTTTCTGTATGTTAAAGTACAGTAGTAGTTTACCACTAGAAGCTTATCATATTCTATTGATCAATCAAATAAGGCGATTTATGGAATTCATTGTAGCTTAGGAAGATTTATTCACCTAGTGAAAAAGTTCGTTTCTTTAATGATTGCTCCATGTATTTTAAGCGTGTGTATATTTTCCTTGATACACTCAAACTACAGTGCTATAAATTGCTCGATAACATGATGTATTACATGCTTATGGCAGGAACCACTCAAAATGGAAAATCCAGCAAAGATGGAGTAGTTGCTAGTCAGCCTCATTCCAATGGTCATGTGCCTATATCACCCTCACCTACCGTAACATCTTTGGGAGATAGCATCTTACTGATTGTTGCTCTGTGTTTCCACTCTGTCTTCGAGGGCATTGCTATAGGAGTAGCGGAGAACAAAGCCGATGCTTGGAAAACGCTATGGACAGTCAGCCTACACAAGATCTTTGCAGCTATTGCGATGGGAATCGCTCTGCTTAGGATGATTCCCAATCGTCCTCTTTTATCCTGCGCTGCTTATGCTTTTGCATTTGCGATTTCAAGTCCGGTTGGGGTTGCCATTGGGATAATAATAGATGCTACAAGTCAAGGTTCGGTTGCTGATTGGGTTTTCGCAATATCAATGGGGCTAGCTTGTGGGGTGTTCGTCTATGTTTCGATTAACCATTTGCTTTCCAAGGGCTATAATCCTCAGAAGTTGGTGTCTCTTGACACTCCTTATTACAAGTTCTTGTCTGTAACGTTGGGCATTGGCGTTATCGCCGTTGTGATGATCTGGGACACCTGATTCCACCTGGAATGGCCTGTTCATAGGCTCATAGATTGATTAACTAAGGAGGCTGCAGAAGTTTTATTAGGTTGATTTTTGGTGAATGTAGAAGCCGTACCTTTTCTTTTAGATTAAATACCACTGGATATAGGGTTAACTCCATTGGAAGATTGCTTTTTTTTTTTTTTTTTCTTCTCTTGATAATTACGAACAATTGAGCTGGGAAGAATTATTCAAGCAAAGGTATATTATAATAGTTGTGGAAATGTTGTCTTTGAATTCATCAAAATTGTCATATGAGACATGGTGAAACATCATAAGCTGGCATTCACAAGTGAAATGCCAACACTTTGCTGCCATCAAGTAATACAATAAGAAGCCTTTAGAGTATAGTCCAGTTGTTATTCGATGTGAGATTTGCTTTAAGAGGTTAAAAGTTCGATTATAAGAACATTTATAGTGTGAGTGTTTCACTGCTGCTAAGCCGAATGTCTGTTTGGTTACTGCGTAAGTCTTCACCCAACCTAAGATACTGTTGTATTTTTGATTTGCATCATACACAATGCATTTTGGAGCTAGGATGATGAGGGTCCCTAGAACAAAGGATTTCGCCTTTTGTCTAAGTAATACACAAGAAACCGTCTTAGGGAGCGGGTGAAGAAACCGTCTTAGGGAGCGGGTGAAGTGGGGGCCACGATAGCGCATAGTAAAAATCTTGAAAAATGCTCACTCTAATCTGTGAGGATATGACACGAATGAATGCTATGAGATAAGGTTAAACTAGGCTTTCAGTCTAGTAAATACCATATTGTACATTTCTTTGGAATCGAACTCTAAATCTTTTGGTGGTAATTTCTTTTCCGTTTGTTGGTACAAGTGGACTTTCAGCCTCCATACCATCAACACATACGCGTATATACAAACATTTATGTATGTATTGCATGTAAATACATTGAGATTCAAAAAGTTTTTGTTTTCTTTTTTCCCTTCTATAAGATAGCGAATACACGAACACTTGCAATTAATTGTTAAAGGATCGAATAAGCAAAGATAAAAAGATTGAGGCCACAGTTGAATTGACTTGAAATAATGGACCATAAGGTATAATAAAACCTTTGACCATTTTCATTTTCGAAACCCCGCCAAGTTTGTCTCCGGTAAAATCGATTTAGCCGGAACGTCCTTTTTGCCTCTGCATTTGAACGAATCGATCATCGATGTATTTCGGAAAAAGTGTCAAAGACACCTCCAATTTTATGCACTAGTAAAATCATTTCGATTTTCTGCCTGTAATTGTGTCTGATTGCTGATGGGTTCTCCCTTTTTTGTGTTTTATTTCAATGTTTAGGGTTTACATTAGCCAAAAATGAATCTGGGCGATTTAAACAAGGTATGGGAAATCAAAGCTCTGAAAAGAAAGCCTCGAGCGGAAGAAGCCCAGAAGATTCTCGAAAAACTCGCCAAACAAGTTCAACCCATTATGATCAAACACAAGTGGAGGGTCAAGCTTCTTTCCGAATTCTGGTAGTTTCATTTACGATTTTTTTTTCTCCTCTAAGGATTGTTTTTTTTTGTTTGGGGTCAGTTTTGTGATACTTTTAATAAAGATTCTCTCTTTCCTCATTCAAAGTTTGCTAGTGAAAGATTAAAGCTTTCTGATACATGATTTTCTCCCTCAAGCATTAGAGTAGCTTCTGGTTTCTGCGAGAACATAGAATGTGTTAATGATTGTACCTAGTGAAAGCTGAAAATCCCTGTGATGGGATAAGACCAGGCCTCAATTTTGTATGATTGTGCTTGAATTGTGATTGCAGCCCCAAGAATGCAAGGCTTCTGGGACTGAACGTTAATGGTGGTGTGAATGTAAAGCTGCGGCTTCGAAGGGCTAACAAAGATGATGAATTTATTCCCTTCCATCAGGTTCTTGATACAATGCTTCATGAGCTCTGCCACAATGCTCATGGCCCTCACAATGCCAGCTTCTATAATCTTTGGGATGAAATTAGGAAGGTGTGCTTTTTGTTCATTTCTTTATTTCTTTCTGGTGGTGGGGGAGTTGGGTTGCCATTCAAGTTTAATTTGTACCAAATTTTGTGATTTAACTATCTAAGAAGGTTAGACAAATCATGCCTTCTTGAAGAGGAAGTTTTTACGTGTAAATAGATTCAGCCCGTGTTGCAAGATGTTGGTCACTATCCATTTTGTGGATTAGAGAATCAAGTTTATTTATTCTATGGACTTTATTTTTTAATGCGGTTATAGAAATTGGAAGTCAAGTTATATGCGGTGATTTTACTACTCTGTATCTTCAGTTTGTTTGGTCTAGTGGAACTTAATTTATTCTGCCTTTTTAAACGTATGCTTGTTTGTTCGACAAAAGTACTGTTTCATGTTGTGGCGTTTGAGGCCATGCTGCAATATGTTGTTGCGCCAGAAGTTCATGGTCTCTGAAGCTGACTTTCAAAATTACATCTTGCTCTTTGCGAGAAGGGATGGGGTCTGGACTTTAGGCAACGTATTTAAGCGTTGGGCAGTTAAGCGAAAAAGTAAAAGGGAAAAAGAAAAACACAGGTTTATCTCCCTCTTGGCCATATCAGGTCCATTAATGAACTTTGTTATCTTGCCTGTGATTTGTGAATCTTATCTTAGTCAGTGTAAGACCGTATTTTCTCTATCCAGGTAGATTATAAACTTTATAAAGAGAGGAGGACGCTATGGTACTGCTTATCGGCATTTATTGATATATTCTTCATCCACTTATAGTGGGTTCAATAGCTAATTGATGTATGAGTGCTTTTAAGAATATCTCTGTGTCTATAACATGTTTGTATAGAGATAGTTGCATTTTATTGCCCAAAATACATCTCTAAGGGTTTAGGTGACGTTGTTCTTAGGAATGTGAAGAGCTTATAAGCAAAGGGATAACTGGCTCATCAAAAGGGTTTGACATTCCAGGACGGCGTTTGGGAGGTTTCTCACGACAACCTCCTTTGAAATCTCTACGCCAGACTGCTCTAGCTGCTGCGGAAAAGAGGGTGCGTTTAGGATCCTTGCTGCCATCGGGACCAAAGCGCCTCGGTGGTGATACTACTATGATGACCTTTCTCAGTCCTATACAAGCTGCTGCAATGGCTGCCGAGAGGAGATTACTGGACAATATATGGTGTGGCGCTGAAACAGTTGACGCATCTGAATTAGGAGAGGATAATGATGATGAGAAGGCAGTAGAGGTGCTGCAAGGTCCTGGAAAATGTGGACGTAAATGCAGGTTTGGTGCTCAGGATCATGTCTCATTATCTCAGAAGAGGAGACGTGAATCAAGTGAGGTTCCATCATCCAGTTCTTACAATGGTCACCTAGAGGCCAATTTTCTTGATTTGACAAGTAACAAAGAGTACAGATCCACAAGTCACCATAATGAATCGTCTATGAAGAGATTATCAAGAGGAGAGTGCCTGTCTCATGCTGTGCCGTTGAACGGTTGTTCAACTTCAGTGGATTTAACACTTGAACCCTCAAACTCTAGAGTTGATCGCAGTGAAGAAATTTATTGTAACGAAGAACTTGAAATGTGGGAGTGTGGAACTTGCACATTGTTGAATCCAGTATGTCCTCTGCTCTAAGGGTTACCTTCTTGGTTTGTTTCTTGGTTTCAACGTTGATGAATCATAATGTGAGCTCTTTGATACATTTTTTGTGGCTTTCTTGCAGCCAATGGCTCCAATATGTGAGGTTTGCAGCAGCCAAAAACCCAAAGATGCAAATGGAGGACAGAAGTGTTGGTCCTGTAAGTTTTGTACTTTGGACAACGAAGTTGGGTCAGAGAGATGCACAGCTTGCGGGGAATGGAGATACTCTTATGGTCCTCCAGTCGCTGCAGCTGCACCCAATCGTGGGACTTGAGCCGGGATTCTAGTTATGGCTATAAGTAACTTTTGTGTTCATGATCAAGGTTCTTTCTCCCCTAACCTCTTTTGGTCTATTGATCAAGCAAGTAAAATTTATTTGCAGATTTTGATCGGGATAAGATCTGTCCCCTTGATGCTAATGGAGTTTGTAGTTTGTAAAGAATGCAGAACATCTTTGATGGGTTCCTGCGTTGTTTGTGTTTGCTCAAATGCTTCTGAGCTTGACATGATGATGGAAGGAAAACCTCTTTTTCGTATATTCCTTTTTTTTTTCCCCTGTTGTAACTTTGGACCAAATTTACCAGATCATTTATACAAACATGGAACTGAATGAAAAAGAAAGGGACCTAAACTGCAAATTTTACAAGAAAAAAGCTGGCAGTTTCAAATGCCTATGCGATTTAATATTTGTGCTCTTAAAAATATGTGTAAATCATGTTGTATTATCTTATCATACATCATATGTTTGATATAATGGATAACTCATGTTCTATAAACTTATATCTCAACTTCATGATATGATGGTTTTTAAATAATACAATATGACACCACAATAACACTATGAAAAATCTTCACAAACAAACCAACATACGGCAGATTCTTTCCTGATTTCATGCAAAACCAAGCTCAAAAATCCCATCTCACATACAATTAGCAAGAAGGACACCAACAAAACCCTCCTAATTTACAATGCAGAATGCGTTCTCTTAGTATGGACATCTTTAAAGCCTTTTCTTATCTGGGTTTGAACCTCATGTCTATGATTACCTCGGTTCTCTTTTGTATGTCTGTTTTTAGAAGTCTTCTCCCACCAGGGTAAGGACTTCATCAATGATATATGTATCGATGATTTGTTTGGTTCTTTTTTTACGAAAATTTTTGTATGTATTTTCTATTTCACCGGCTCTTTTATTTTTGAAGTTTCTCCAACCAGGGTTCGGACTTTATCAAATATATATGTATCTATGACTTCCTAAGATGAATCAAAAGTAGATAAAAAAGGGCGTTTCCGGTATATTAGGTTTCTACGTTTATGCAGACTCCGGGGAGATGTTGGATCGCTTTGCGATCTGATGTATGCAGTCTTATCCTGCATAAAGTGCAAGAGTCCGAGGAGAGGTCGGCTATCTTCGCGATCTGATGTATGCAGCCTTACCCTAAACTTTAAGAGTCTGTTTCCACAGTTCAAATCTGTAACTCAAGGTATATTAGGTGTTTCCACAGTTCAAATCTGTAACTTCAAGGTATATTAGGTTTCTACGTTTATGCAGACTCCGGAGAGAGGTCGGATCGCTTCGCGATCTGATGTACGCAGTCTTACCCTGCATAAAGTGCAAGAGTCTGAGGAGAGGTCGGTTATCTTCGCGATCTGATGTACGCAGCCTTACCCTACACAAAGTGCAAGAGGCTGTTTTCACATTTCAACTCTGTAACTTCAAGGTATATTAGGTTTCTACGTTTATGCAGACTCCGGGGAGAAGTCGGATCGCTTCGCGATCTGATGTACGCAGTCTTACCCTGCATAAAGTGCAAGATTCCGAGGAGAGGTCGGATCTCTTCGCGATCTGATGTACGCAGCCTTACGCTGCACAAAGTGCAAGGGGCTGTTTTTATATTTCAAATATGTAACTTCAAGGTCACAAATCAGTATGTAGCTCCATGTTGTGGGCAATTCAGGTCAAGAAACAAGTTAAAATCCTTATACTAACCTCCATAGGATAAGTTAGATTGCAAGATTTTCATCGACTAAAAGACGGAAGTCAAACATCTTACTGTTCAGATAATCTTCTCCCAATGATTAGCTCTTTGAACTCAGTAAACTCACGTCATCGGAAAGGGAAAAAAAAATAGTCCGAGCACTTCTAAAGGAAAAAAAAATTTATTACACATACAGTTACGAAATAGATCTATTTGAATTCTAGTCGATAGCACCAAGTGTTATGACATCTATCACTAGATACTAAACTCAACTCCTATTCGTAGACGATGATCACTTATTTCAACATATCTAGTCCCTTTAGATCCAGATCTGGACTTGGATTACACATCGACTCAGAGAAAATTGTATGAAAATGGTAGTCCCTAAGTGAAAAATCAACTTGGTAAAAGATGGCCTCCAAGGCGCTCCAATCTGGAGGAGGGCAACAGCTATGTCTCTGTGGCTTTCACTTTGTTCTTCGACAAAAAGAATGAGCGGAAAATATTTGAAAAATAAGAACGTGAGGAACGGGGCAAACTCCTTCCTCGAAGATCAAAATACTCCTTTGGCGAGGCAGTTGTTATCCCCCTGTTCGCAAGCTCCTCATATTCCTGACAAACAATGTCATCGACACCTTCACAGATCATTTAAAGAAGAAGAATTTTTTCTCCAAATTTATTATTATTATCTTCTTTGATAATACGAGTCAACAAGCTTACAACAAAAGCTATCGATATGGTCTGGGAAGTCCAACCGATGGAGAGTTTGCACTTGGAAATAAAATGATGTTATTAGAAGAAATTGTATCAAATTTACCTCTCTTAATTGATCCAACAGTTTGTGAAAATCAGCATCGTGATGTGGATAAACAATATGGCAAAGCTCGTGAAGCATTGTATCAACAATGTCCTCGAATGGACGGAAATCGTCTTCTGTATCACTGATTCGTAAATTCAGCTTTATTTCGTCTCCTGCATTCTCTCCCCAAAGCCCTTCATCCCTGCAATTTTGTGACCCAAACGCGAATCAGATGCAAAGCCTCACCACGAAACATTCTTTTTGAATCAACATGTTAGACATATTCGTGACCTAGCGGGTTCGAGTCGCAAGAAACAGCTTATTGCAACCGCGTACATCACCTCGCAAAAGTGATCCGGCTCCTCTCCGTATTTTGCGTAAACGCGGGAGTATAATGCATCGGAAACATAAAAAAAAAAAAAGTAAAAGAAGATGGAAGCGGACATACCGAAATTCAGAAAGAAGGATGACTAGTAATTTGTGTTTAATCATTATAGGTTGAAGTTGTCTGGCAACTTCTTCTAAAATTTTCTGAGCTTCTTTTTTGGTATCTCCATCCATAGCTCTGATTAGATGTACCTTATACACCCATGCTCTGATTAGATGTAACTTGTACACATGACCTTCCGGAACCTCTCTTGAATCCACTTGAGACTCATTGGTTGAATCCATGCAAAGCAAACGCCGCCAAAAACCCATCTCGCACACAAGTCAAACGACAAACTAACAAACCCCTCGTGATTTATAAGGTTGAAATAGAATTGCTTCTTTTTGTACTAATGTTTTTTCGAGTCTTTTCCTAATCCTAACCGGGTTTGGAATTCATTAGGCATACGTATCTATAATTTCATAGGCTTCTTTTCCTAATCTACAACAACAACTGCCGAGCCTTATCCATTATTGATTTTGTTACCATATATGTATATATGTATGTGTCTGTGTGTATATATACACACATAGTTGAATATTTGAATATTTCAAAAGATCTATAGAATTTGTGATTATATTTTTGTGAAGAGTTTATTTCGTAATCATGAAATTCTTTATCAGATTATTAAACTAAGTGTATTATTCCTAAAAAAAGAGTATTTAGTTTATGAGATATTCTAATTAGTGAATTAATGTTACTACATTTATTTGTTTAGTGGTTACAAATATGAGTAATTAATTGATTAAGTCATGTTTACTTGGCAGATCCATGTGTCACCCACCATTAAGCCCATTGAAACTATAATATGGTTTTTTCCATATAATAAGCTGCGAGCTTATTCGTAGATAATATTCCAAAATCTTTACTTACTATACCACCACAACAACATTACTCCATTGCCTTAAATACTCTCGTCTATAGCGGGGTATAAGAGGTCGGATGTACGCAATTACACTCATATGCTAAAAACACACAGATGTTGTTTTCCGATGACACATAATGAAAATTGCGTCAAACTGTGTCGATCAACTGCTACTTCTATCCATAAGAAACGCATACATTTCAAAAAGTCATTTTACTCTATTCTATTATATGACACAAGTCAAAGAAAAAGTATGCTTTGGATGATTTGCTTCTATGTATCCTCCCGTTATTTAAAGTCGGCAAATTAACATGTAACATAGATTGCTATACATGAACTTGTAGGTCAGCATGTCGACCTATCAGTAAGACTATTTTATGAGTCGAATCCGTTTTAATTTCTCTCGTTAATATTATCATTTTAATAAAAACAAAAAATAACAAAAAAAAACATAGATGCAAGGTAATGGAAGTCAATATGGCGGCTATAGCTTCTGTGTCTTCTTCAAAGACGGAATTTCGAGAAAATATGGAATTGCCAATGAAGAGAACAAAAAAGAACAGAAGAAGAAATCCAGGCGTGATATTTGTTGGAAATAGTTCAAGTTGGATAAACTCTCTATCCCTATGGATAGAGGTATTGTTTGCCTGCCGTTCACCCTCTCTAGACCCTAACGATAGCTTTGCTGTCGTTGGGATATACTGGGTATGATGATGATGAATTCAAGTTAGACAAAATTGACTTTTGTACAGCAATGCCGACCTCCCGAACTTTAGGTAGGCTGGATTGATCTGCTAAGTCAAGAGTCAAGACAGTTGAGATAGCAATCGAGTTTACGTTCTGAATAGTCAGCCGACCTGCCGACATAAACTGAATAACACTTCTGAACATCAGTTATATGCTATCAGTCTTCCAGCCGAGCTGAGCTGAAGTCAGACTGATCAGACAGATCATATCAGTCCAATTGGCAGAATTGTATTTGCGTTCTGGGGGTTGATCACCGACCTTCCGACCTCAGCATCTTAGGACAAATACCAACAGTTGTGCTCTCAGCCACTTCATCTGAGTAGAGCTCAGCACGGCAATGCTACAGAACAACGAATGTTCTCAGCCAACATCAAAGCTCCGCACAAAGCTACCCAAGAGGGACATTTGGAAGACTAGCAAGGCAAACAACTTGAAGCCGAGCCAGGAGTTTTGTGATGAAGCAGCTAGGCTGCAAAATCTGCTCGTGGTCATCAATTGACATAGGGTGGATAGATCGTTTGGCCTCTAATCCAACCTTTCTAGCACTTGAACTAGCAAGTTTAGAGATAGTCAGGGGTAGGTCTTTGTTTGCTTGCAATTGCTGAGTTCGTTTGCTTTTCCCCTGTTAAAGGTTTTGATATTTGGGCATGCTCAATGGCTCCTGCTAGCAATAGAATCGCTTCCAAGATTGCAAACGCTGCTAAGCGCAAGAAGGCTCAAGAGCCTAGGATAGACTCTGCCCCAATGAAGTCCTTCCTCCAATGGAATAGGCGTCCAGGGTTGAGCAGAATATCGAGGAAGCTCCGGTTCAAACTGAAACGGATCTGCCTGACCCAGTTGACCTTATCACTGATGAGCCTGGTACGTGCTCAATCCTTATAGTCTCTTTCTGCCGTCTTAGAATTTGTTGGAGTGTTGATCCTTTAAATTTTTGCAGAACTACCTACTTTGGAAAGGGTAAGAGATATGGAGCGTAAGTGTCTGCGACGGGTCACAGGTCTCTTGCCCTCAATATGACTGTTTTTGTCCATCTTCCCAGTTATGGAGGATAAGATGGTTGCCTAGAAGACCTCTTAAGAGGGAATTTTAAAGAGAATCAGAGTTCAACCCTCTTTCTAGCGCCAGATGATGAAGTCGGATCTTCACCAGGTGGATCAGGGGTGATCTTTGTGGTATGCCGTCAGCTCCTCGTTAGGGTCCGTCCCTAGAACCTGAGAAGAAAAGACAACGTTAGAGGCCCAGGGTCAATACCCTAGGAAAAACCTTCCGACGCTCAAGTCATTTGTGGGCATTTTTTGTATGTAATTTATGCTGGAAGTAGCGGTTGAAACAACCTGTTTTGGGCTCTTTTTGAGAGGATAACTGTTTATAATGGATGAGCTCAAACTTAACTTTGGCCGAGCTTAAGGGAACTGGGCTCGAATAGGCTTGAAGTTACTTCCTCAGCTTCTGCTAGGGAAGCTCGCATTTATAGCTGTGGAAGCTGAAGACTGCGTGGCCTAGAGCAAGGCGGTGATGACACCTGGCTGCCCTGGTGGCAGTTCTTGTCTGCATGGTTGACATGTGGAGATGAATGGACGCGCTACTGGCAGTCTCAGACTGCAGAAGGCCAGGTGTCGCCGCGTGTCGGGCTGGGAGACCAAGCTTGCTAAGTGGCAGGACTCTGCATGAGCATACTATGGCCGAGCTGAGGCGCTTAGTGTGTGGTTCGGCCAGAACACCAGATGGGGGCCGAGCCGAGCTGAATTGGCCGACTAGACCAGGCTAAACCCTCTATACGGGTTCTGAGCTGACCAAATGATGGTCGACCCCACATCACTGAGTTGGCCGAGGTTGACCAGTCAAGGTCTGCTGGCTGAGCTTACCTTACATTGACTGTTGCTGATTGACGTGAAAGTCCTTTGTCGTATTCAGCAGCTGTATTCTGGTCTCATCATTTTTTATGCATTTTTTATTTCACCGGCTCTTTTATTTTTGAAGTATTCTCCAACCAGAGTTCGGACTTTATTTTGATATATGTATCTATGACTTCCTAAGATGAATCGAAAGTAGATAAAAAAAGCGTTTTCAGTATACTAGGTTTTCGTGTTTTCACAAGATCTGGAGACATGCTAGTCCGGAGAGAGGTTTATTGTACTTTGTGCAATAGACTGTTTCTGCGGCTCAAATCTGTGACCTCAAAGTCATAAAACAACAACCTTACCAGTTACTACATATTGTAGCTCCATGTTGTGGGCAATTCAGGTCAAGAAACAGGTTAAAGTCCTTATACTAACCTCCATAGGATAAGTTAGATTGCAATATTTTCATTGACTAAAAGACGAGAGTCAAACATCTTATTGTTAACATAATCTTCTCCCAATGATTAGCTCTTTGAACTCAGTAAACTCACGTCATCATAAAGGGGAAAAAATAATCGTACGAGCACTTCTAAAGGAAAAAAAATTCATTACACATACGGTTACGAAATAAATCTATTTGAATTCAAATCGATATCACTAAGTGTTATGACATCTACAGCTAGATACTAAACTCAACTTCTATTAGTAGACGATCACTTATTTCACCATATCTAGTCCATTTAGATCCAGATCTGGAATTGGATTACACATTAACTCAGATAAAATTGTATTAAAATGGCAGTCCCTCAAGTGAAAATCAACTTGGTAAAAGATGGCCTCCAAGGCGCTTCAATCTGGAGGAGGGCAACAGCTATATATGTCAATGTGGCTTTGACTTTGTTCTTCTTCCGCGACAGATTTAAGACTAAAAGAATAAGCGGAAAATATTTGAAAAATAAGAACGTGAGGAACGGGGCAAACTCCTTCCTCGAATATCAAAATACTCCTTTGGCGAAGCAGTTGCTATCCCCTTGTTCGCAAGCTTCTCATATTCCTGACAAACAATGTCATCAACACCTTTAGAGATAGATAAACAAGTTTTTTTCCCCTAACTTTTTTTTTGATAACAAGCCGTGGTATATGAGGAACAATCTTAAGTAAGAAAACAACAACAATCTTATCTGGTATATCTTAACGACAACAAAGCTATCGTTAGAGTCTGAAAAATCTGAAAGACAGACAAACAATAGCTCGGGATAGAGAGTTTGCACTTGTTAAACTTTTTCATAAGCCCCAAACACAAGTAAAACAAAATTAAACTCTACCCGACTCATCGGTTGGAACTAAATTCAAGTTATTAGATTTACCTCTCTTAACTGATCCCATAGTTTGTGAAAATCAGCACCGTGATGTTGATAAACAATATGGCAAAGCTCGTGAAGCATTGTATCAACAATGTCCTCGAATGGACGGAAACCGTCTTCTGTACCATTGATTCGTAAATTCAGCTTTATTTCGTCTCCTGCATTCTCTCCCCAAAGCCCTTCATCCCTACAGTTTCAACACCTCATTCAGTTTTCACCCACCAAGCAGAAGGGGTAGTCCAACACATACTAATATCACGCATCATACATTCTTCTTCCATCAACAGTGTTTAAGTTACCACTTTACATGTTTATTGTTCATATTTGTGTGACCCAAACGCGAATCAGATGCAAAACCTCACCATGATACATTCTTTTTGAATCAACATGTTATAAATACATAATGGAATTAATAGTAAAAGAAGAAAGATGGAAGAGGACAAGCCTTGTAGCAACTTGTAAGGTTGGTGCTTTGTAACCTAACGGGTTCGAGCCGCAAAAACAGCTTCTTGCGACCGCGTACATCAGATCGCAAAAGCAATCCGGCTCTTCCGTATTTTATGCAAACACGGGAGTCTAATGCATCGGAAACGTAAAAAAGGTAAAAGAAGATGGAAGCGGACATACCGAAATTCAGAAAGAAGGATGACTAGTAATTTGTGTTTAATCATTATAGGTTGAACTTGTCTGGCAACTTCTTCTAAAATTTTCTGAGCTTCTTTTTTGGTATCTCCCTCCATAGCTCTGATTATATGTACCTTATACATCCATGCTCTGATTAGATGTAACTTTCCGACTTGAGAGTCATTGCATGAACCCATGCAAAGCAAACAGCGCCAAAAACCCATCTCACATACAATTAAAACGACAAACAAACTTAACCCCTCGTAATTTTTAAGGCTGAAATAGAATCGCTTCTTTTTGTACTAACGTTTTTCAAGTCTTTTCCTAATCCTAACCGGGTTTGGAATTCATCAGGCACACGTATCTATTATTTCATAGGCTTCTTTTCCTAATCTACAACAACAACTGCCAAGCCTTATCCATTATTGATTTTGTTACCATATATGTATATATGTATGCGTCTGTGTGTATATGTACACACACACAGTTGAATATTTGAATATTTCAAAAGATCTATAAAATTTGTGATTATATTTTTGAGAAGAGTTGATTTCGTAATCATGAAATTCTTTCTCAGATTATTAAACTAAGTGTATTTATTCCTAAGAAAAAGAGTATTTACTTTATCAGATATTCTAATTAGTCAATTGATGTTACTATATTTATTTGTTTAGTGGTTACAAATATGACTAATTAATTGATTTAAGTCATTTTTACGTGGCACATCCATGTGTCACCGCCTTGGGATAGAGTATTGTCTGCCTACCACTTATCCTCCCCAGACCCTAACGATAGCTTTGCTGTCGTTGGGATATACTGGATCCGGATGATGATGATGATATATGTGTCACCGCCTTTAAGCCCGTTGAAACTATAATATGGTTTCTTCCATATAATAAGCTTCGAGCTTATTCTTAGATAATATTCCAAAATCTTTACTTAGTATACCATATCAAGGAAAAGGAATCGTGAAAATTACAAAGAAAAAGTATGCTTTAGATGATTCGCTTCTATGTATCCTCCCGTTATTTAAAGTCGGAAAATTAACATGTAACATAGATTGCTATACATGAACTTGTAGCTCGGCATGTTGACCTACAAGTAGGACTATTTTATGAGTCGCATCCGCTTTAATTTCTCTCGTTAATATTATCATTTTAATAAAAACAAAAAATAACACAAAAAAACATAGATGTAAGGTATTGGAAGTCAATATGGCGGCTATAGCTTCTGTGTCTTCTTCAAAGACGGAATTCGGGGAAAATATGGAATCGCCAATAAAGAGAAGAAAAAGAGCAGAAGAAGAAATCCAGGCGTGATATTAACTCGGGCGTTGTTGTTGATGAAGACCCGGTTTCGCAAAAGCCTGTACCAATACTGGAGGAAGCACATGAGGAAACAGCTGAAGATAATCCCCAAGCTGATGAAGATATTGAAGTCAAAAAGAATGAAGAGGCTGGAGGAAATTAGGTCCAGTCCTTTTGGTTCCACATCGGAGGATGGAAGTGGTTAGGTTTCCATTAATGGCGCTCCTTCTAGTGACCACAATCCTGATGTGTCTCCACCACGTAGACTCAGTGTGGATCAGCCTTCCTGCAGGCACACTGATCTTTCACCACCTCGTAAGCAACGGATTCGGAAGGCTAGTTCTTCTGAGTCCGAGTTAATGCCATCTAACACTCAGAAGCAATGATCAGTCACCACCGCGTAAACGGTGAGTCTTTCAGAAATTTTATTGTGTTCATTGATCAAATGTTGTTCATTGATCAAATGTTCCTCCAATAAAATGAGGACAAATAAGTAAGTTTTATCTACATGCAAACAAAGAGATGATTGGCAGATGATTGGTAAAAACAAGGATCCCATAAATTTTCTATAAAGAAATGACCAACTAATCATACTTACTCATTGACCACGATAAAATTTGTGTAATGCTTTACCCTCGATGGAGGCCCTGGGGAAGTATTATAAGATAACACCGCTGATTTATCACCCCTCGGCGATGAAAGTCCTCTGTGAGGGCAAAGAGGAAAACTTACCCAAGGTTCAGGGAGTGATCTAAAAGAAAAGGAGTCGGTCGATCTGTCTCCCCCTCGCAGGGGAAAGGCTCGCTATGACTGACTATCTTTCACCTAGATCTGATATTGAACCTAGAAGATGGGTTTCACATTCCATAGCTTCTGATTCTGTCAATAGCAGATCTTATCAACTATTGACAGGTCTCGTCACTGCTCAAGACATGAAAGAAGAAATTTTTAAAACCAAAAAAGAAGACTGGTCAAGCTTTATATGGATCCGTCTATAACTAGTCGTGGGGCAGGTGTATATCGTCATAAGTTGAGAGGTAAGTGGATGTGAAAGGAATTCTTGAAATCGTTGAAGAAGGAAGGAAAGAAGTAAAGTTAGAATGGGCTAAACGATTCACTGCACAAATTTTACAATGGTCAATCAACAAACATGATTAGTTGGTGATTGACCAATAAAATGTGTAGAAAATTTATGGGTTCTTTGTTATATCTAATCATCTCCTTGCTTTCATGTAGATAAAACTTACTTCTCTTCATTCAACAATTATCACGATAAATAAAATAAAATTTCTGGGAGAAGCTGAGGCACGGTTTCAGAAACTGGAAAAAGAGAAGAATAAGTTAACATGTCAAGCGGTTAATAAAACAATAGTATTTTATTTAGATTATTGGTCAATGTTTCAGGAACTGGAAAAAGAGAAGAATAAGTTAATAGGTCAAGCGGTTAATAAAACAATAGTATTTGATTTAGATTTTTGTTTGACCAATTTGTTGATATGCTTTAATCAAATACTTCGCAAACCGATCTTGAATATATTGACATTCAAATTATTAGTTTATAAACATGTTTAACTTAGAGTACATATGAATATGATTTTATATTATATTAGTATGTTTATATGATATCAGCAATAAATTAAACGTAATAATTTGTAAATTATTAAAAAGATAATAAGTTTTTCATATAAAAACAATCAACAATAATTCAAGAATATCATGTGAAAATGAATTCTTACCTGACATCCAATTTGCATAATAAAAACATTATTTTTAATTTTGCTCGAAATAAGTTTGAATTACATTCGAATTTGAAAATGACTTTGAATCCAGATTCAAAAACACATAAAAGTCATCTTCAAGTTTGAATTGGAAAATTTTGTTTGATTCGGTGAGCTAATGCTCCCATCCCATCGTGCCCTAGTTGAACCAATAGCTTCAACTAAAATTATAAAATAAAAAACATGAAAAAATATTCTTTTAAACAAAAATTTTGGACACTCGTGTTATTTGTGAAGGGATTTTGTATCATAAGCTTTTTATTTATTTATTTATTTATTTAAAAAAAAACCATAAGGTTCCCAAACTATAGTGATTCTAAATTTAATTTTTCTTTTTCCTAAAGCGCAACGTACTCGAAAGTTGAAGGGTCGCTATTGCTATTTACTCATTTTAGAGGATAATTGCAACAGGAGCAAAATCGTCGTGGATAAACCCTCGTGAAATTTGTAAAGCAGCAGCAGAAACATCGTCTCTTCACTGTTTGATTTCAAAGAACTCAATCAAACTGGAGGCGTAATTCAATAACAAGTTGGAAAATCCATGGCATTATCATCTTCCACCATTTCTAGTAGTACCCTTTTCCTTTTGTGCAATTCTTCCACCTCCATTTCTGCTAAACCAAATCTTTCTGTTATCTCTTTGCCTTCAAATGCTGTAAAATCAAGAACCCTTTTTGGTAAACCCTCTCGGTTTCTGTTGTCGAGGATTTCTGCTGCTCCAGAGGTCATTGACACTGAAGAAACCGCCACCGGCCTGCAGGTTTTCCTTTTTTTTTAAATAATAAAGTCATCTACTTTTAGTGTCATTTTTTCTTGTTGCATGATATTTTTCAAGATTCTCTGTGATTCTTGCTATTGAAATTTTCTTTTATCTTGGGTGTCTCAGGATGAAGCTCCTGCGGTGGAGAGACTCAGTTTGGGAGCTGATTCTGACAAGGTGATAAAGCTGTTGCCTTTATCTCAACTTTCTGTTTTCATTTAAGTTATTGCTTATTTTTTGTATTTATTAACGTTATTGGATATTGAAATGGTAGTTCTCTTTCATTTTAAACCAATCTAGGTATACTATGTGCTACTCATAAAAGAATAATTAATAATAATAATCTGGTGCTCTTGGTTCTGTAAGTGGGGATCTTGTTATATTAAATTCATCAATTTGGATGGAATGTCTATATGCAAGTGAAACGCTCTTGCAAAAGTCTATGGAAGATGATTTTTATTTCGAAAGAGTGACTGGAGATCCCGTATTGCTAATTATATGAGCTTTAAGACTTCGAGTTTTATGTCAATGTGAAATGGTCTACACATTCCATTTCAAATGGAGTGAATGACACACACTTCTTTGAATATGATGGAATAAAGCAAAAGGAATCGCTAAATTGTCTGCGTTTGTTATATTGTGAAGTAGCAGTCGATCAACAGTAATTATGGTTCATCCAAAAACAACCTCGGTGTGTTTTAACTCATTGGTAAGTTTGCATATATTCCCCCTACCCCACTATAGGCAGAAGCCTCTAAGGCAGTAGGATAATGTTGTTGTTGTGATGCAATGGACTGCAGCCTTTCTCCACTCTTAACAGTATAGGGCCATGAATGTTTGGGGTTTTTTTGCTCTTGTTTCTCTAAGACATTGATTATTTTTTGTTGTGGGAAGTCTTTGTGCTGCAGCAAAAGCAGTCGCCATGCTACCTAACATGATAAAATTCTTCAAGTTTGATTCAGTATACTGATATATGTTTGTAAGTTGATGCTATATATTTTAGTTTGGCTTCAAGTCTAACCTTTTACATCTTGGAACCCGCTTATATGCTTCTGCTATCTTTTGAACATTTTCTGTTGGTGTGCCTATATTTTCTACATATGTCCCAGGTCGCTCCATTGAATGGACTTAGTTTTGGTGTCTCTAGTGCAGGGAGCAGCTCTGTTTGTGCTATTCATTCCCTGTTTTTACAAATATTAAAGTGGTTAAAATTAATTGCAAGATAGAATGTATAAACTGTTAGCCTGCAGGCTCTACTTTGTTGCCAAGATGAAAGCTATCTTCTTAGTGATAATTTGCATATCATGAAGTTAGTCAAATACAGACCCAAAAATGAACTCGTGGTGTTTCAATAGTTTTGATGGCTATCTTTAGAGGAAGTAGTGTAAAGTAAGTTGGAGTAGCTATCATAGTAGCCATGCATGATTGACCTTAAAAACTTAAAGTAGATTTGGATGCTATAAGAGAGCATGTAGAGTCCTATCATATACTGCTAAAAAAACTTGTTATTTTCTCAGGTGGCACCGAAACAGAAGATTAGGATCAAATTGAGGTCATATTGGGTTCCCCTGATAGAGGACTCCTGCAAGCAGATAATGGATGCTGCTAAGAATACAAATGCAAAGACTATGGGCCCTGTCCCTTTACCAACCAAGAGGCGTGTTTACTGTGTTCTAAAATCCCCACATGTCCACAAAGATGCCAGACACCATTTCGAGATCAGAACTCACCAGCGCCTTATTGATATTCTTTACCCAACAGCCCAAACAATTGACTCACTGATGCAACTTGACCTTCCTGCTGGAGTTGATGTTGAGGTCAAGCTATGAGGAGAGGAAAATCAAGATTTCCCTGTTCTTTGAATGTATGTTGTTAGTAGCCTTTCATTTTCATGCAGCCATGTTGTGAGCACAAAGCGAACTATTCTTTGGCCTTTTACTAAAGCAAAAGCCTTTTATTTTTATTTGTTGGTTATATTTTTACCTCTGACCTGCCAAATGATTAGCAGAGAGCGTTGAAATAGGAATGGAACCAGTTCTTTTTGCTATCTAAATAACTTTATTACTTAATGATTTTCTAAAATGTGTATGGAGAGTAAAAGTCATGCACTTCTTTTTAGTTTCACTGGTTACTGGAAAGGTGGTGGATAGTGCTTCTTCCTGCCTTTTCTCATTATTTGCTTTGATGCTATTGTTCCCTGGTTTGAACTCCACATGTATTCTATCTTCGTACCTTCTGCCACCACATGAACAGCAATTTACAGTCTAATTTTGTTCATTTTGACTAGGTAAACAATCATTATATTCCCGGTTAAGAGATCGCCCATCCTTCTGCAGAAGCTTTTATGTTCAGCCCGACACCAATTGTAAGCTTTCAACACCAGCCATGAGGCTTGCCTTAACATTTATGGAACCGAGCTCTTCCGAAACTTCTTTCTTGCCTCGAAACTGGACCATCCTGTGTGTCACTCCCAATGTTACAGATTCATGACTTGTTATTCATGTCCGATGAGTATGAATACATGAAAATGTTGATGGAAAAGGGGCTCATATTTTTTTTTAACTTAAGTTGTGTCTTGGAAAATGATTTAGATGGCAAAACTGCTTACAAACTAGCCATTACCGTTTACTAATAAAGTATAAGGAAACAGTCGAAATACTATTCCGCTTGATAAGCTATTATAATCATGTTCTCCTATGACATTTTAATTTTATCTATCTTATAGTGGAGGACTAGTAATTAATTAGGTAAAATATTTCGTTGAGTATCGTGGAGTTTATCGATGTAGGTCTCTTCGAAAAACTAACTAAAATGCAAGGCATAAAATAAAAACTGAAAAAAAATAAACAACTACCTAATTTCCATTTTGAAAAAGAAGGCTGATCAAAATAGCATGATGTGCGTGTACGAGCACCGCCTAAAGGGTTGAGAGTCAAAATATGATAAATTGCACAACAAAAGTTCGTTGGTAAATCTGGACAGCTTTAGAGTTCTGTAATCATATTTTTATATCGGAATGGTTTGTGCTTGGTACCTCGTAAGCACCAAGTAAAAGTTTCTTAACTAAAAGGTCGTTAAGCTAACCTAATTTACATCATCTACAAAGTTTTTTAAAACTGAGACAGTGAAGACTTTTTGGGATGAGAGTATAAACTTTTGCATTGAAAAAAAAAATTTGATGTAGAAGATTGGTCTTTGCTGATATTCAGAGACGGCTTCTTCACATTATACAGCAGGTATAAGCAAGGTTTCCAGATGGTTCAGTGCTCCAATAAATATGATTTTACTTCACTTGCACAAAACCACTTGCGCATAAGGAACAAATGCATTTACTGTTCTCACCTCACTGTTAATGTAATGTACACAACACTTGAGATTTCACAACTACTAAAATGCACTAAGGAATCAAACGTAAGAAGTAATTACCAGCCAGAGAAGCCCCAACAAAAATTAAAAAAAAAATAATAAATTTGATTTATTTGCATATCAGCGAGCGATTTGGGTGCCCAATAGTATTCTTCCAAATTTTGTAGACATTGGCTTTAAGGTTGTACAAATACTGTCTTGAACCCACCACCTTCCACCAAATCTTCACTAGAAGCGACAAGTCATGCCACCAGCAGTGGAACCATAACATGATATGGTACAGATATGTAAAAGCATCATTCTACTGGAAATGTTGACTGGAAATTGGGTCTAAGCAAGTTTAGACTCCAGCTTCTCGAGTCCTCCATTGGTGTTATGCTCTGCATGTAGCTTATTCCAACTCCATGATTAAAGCTACCTGGATCATTCTCGTCTGACCTGATGCGTTGAATTCCATTCATTCTTGGAGGCCCTGCCATTTCATGGCTGCTCGTCCTGGCAGTGGGTACATCATGGTTATGCTTACCCTCGTATGTAGTTATAACTGCTGTGGGGTCATGAGACGCTCTCTCTACATGTTTCCTAACTGAGCATCCGCCACTCGTGCACTTGTAATAACTTCTGCATCGGTAACCACACAATTAAACAAAAACTTCTCACAATGGACTGCTTAGAGATCAGCATATCAGAATAAATGACGCACAGATAGCAGCGGTCAAAAAACAAGTCATGGGAAGTAAGAATTAAACTCCACAATAACTATAATAAAGATGGCTATCTTAAGAATATATATAACCCAATTAAAAAGGAAGGTTAGGTGCAAACAAGACCTCATATTAGGTATTAACAGAGACCGCCCAACAGTGAGTAGAGAACACTTGAATGAAAGAGTTCCATAGCAGGAGACCATAAAAAACTTGTACTTATTGCACCTAGTCCGACAATCCTTTCGGATGAGATCATGAGGTGGTCAAAAAAGTGAAGTGCCTGTGCGCAAATAACCTCACTTAACATGAAATCAAAATCTATCAAGGTGATGCATGTCATGGCTGAGGCAACTCCAGTCCCTGGTCCAAAATGGATATAAGAATGAATTTAACCTATCGGCTATGAGAAGTCCCTTTTTACAATTTGATTATATATTTTATATTCTGGTCAACTTTGAAAGAGTCTTACCACACAATAAGAAATGCTCTCTCTGTTAGCAATGTTACAATAAGGTCGGAATTACTACCAGTTCCTGTGCCAGTATCTAGTGTGGAACTTGCCACATACCTGGGATTTGGATTGCCTCGAACAACTTTCTGCCCGTACTTACGCCATCTATATCCGTCGTCAAGTATATCAACCTCGCTCACAGTTTGAACAACAACACGAGGCTCACGGATTGGCTTCACAATTAAGGTTTCATCGATTGTATCATCTAATTTCCTGCTCAAATAATTTGCTGTTACTAAAGGAACAAAACTTCACATTAGACCTTTCAGAAAAGAAATTACCTCTTCTTCGAAAACGGGTCATCATCATCAACCTCATCATTCACGCACTGCAACTGTAGTGTATCTGGACCATCTTTGTTCTCTTGTTGAGGAGACAGCACAGGGGTGCTACACAGATCCATGTTCCTAGTATGGGCATTGCTATTGTCTTTGATAAATGCAACATATAAACAAATGTAAATGAATATTAGCACTACTGTTAAACATGGCAAAATAAAATTCTGAAACTGGTCAGGCTGCACATGTAAGTTGGCTAGTTTACCTTCTTGAACACATAAAAGTTGATCCCTCTCAAGTTTTTCTTCCTGTACGGACATGAGAGCACCGGCATTAAGTCTACGGTTTGGTTGCGGTTTTGGATGATCATGTGATCCCTTGTAAACGATCTCTTTTATTTGTCCATCAGGAGAACGTTCAAATATTTTTTTTACCTCGCAATTAGGAAAAGTGCACTTGTAATAGCTTCGAGGAAATTCACTTCCTTTTACAAGTTTCTGCCCATATTTTCGCCAATTATAGCCATCATCCAACGATCTCTCACTTGGAGCAGAAGATGTTACATCTTTGTTATCAGAATAAGACAGTTGAATACCATGATTCTGCTGGCCTTTATGGTTCCACAAGGCAGAACTAACTGCAGTGGTAGGATTACTTGATGAAATGAGCATTCCCGGCGCAGAAATCTCTTTCGACAGTGGCATTTCACATTTTCCAGGAAGGTTTTCATGCGTAATTTCTTTTGGTGAATCATTACGGTGCAGCTTAAAACCTGGAGATGCCTTCAATAATATGTCTAAATCAGGAACTATTACCCCCTCTGATGTAATGCAATATACGTAAAGACAGAGTTCCAGCAAAAGAAAAAATTAATAAATAAAAAAAATCAATTACTCTCAGGAAAAGTGCACCATATGTCCCCATACTGCTGGATATAAGAATCTTTATGACAACCGTGCACAGCACAATTTAGAAGTTCATCTTTGAAAAGCATTTGTACCACAGTGGTCCTTCAACTAAATGCTCTAAGGTCTCTCTCGCTATCTACCCAACCCCATTCCTTTTTCCCCCTTTGATGCTTGAGATATGATGGGCCTTGGGTTGATGGCAAGGATCCTCTAATATTTTTCCTCTCACATGTGATAACAAAGAGCCTAAGGTATCGATCATAATATAGAGAATGGCAACTGACGAAAATTACATTTTGCGGAAACAAGCACCAAGGAGTAATTGCCTGGTTCTCTAACTCATATGACCACGAAAATCCCAGTCATGTAATGCTCTTAACATAACCAGCCTTTCAAATAATTAATATAAAACCACGGAAACATAAGATATCAACAGTACCATAGAAACAGGTGGTCCCGTTGCAGCAGCGCCTCCTGTATCAAACTGAAACTCAAAGCTACTAGACTTGACCTGGTCCAAAGCAGTGATAGTGGAGCCATTTCTATCCAATGAGACAGCAGCCACTTCACTAGATCCTTGCATTAGTTTAGAGAGAGAAAATGTGCCAGTTGTTGGAGAAGGTTCTGCCTGAAATTCAGAGAAGCAAAATTTCAAGGGGGGAAAACTGACAAACTTTTTTACACAGCCACAAAAACATAACAACATAAATTAAAAAATTGGTGTGGTTGACCTTATGCAACGGAGATAAGAGGATTCAGACAGTATGCAATGGATCCCCCCCTACCCTAATGGCCATTTGGTACTATGGGGTTGTTCTCGATGCTTAGTCAAACAAAACCCAATCAAGTGCTGCAATATATGGAGAAAGATCCTCTCTTATGGCAGAAGATAAGAGGATTCAAACAGTATGCAACGGATGCCCCCTACCCTAATTGCCATTCACCCTTATGGAGTTGTTCTGGATGTTTGGTGAAAACAAAACCCAGTCAAATTCTGCATTATATTGAGAAAGATGCTTCAATCTTTAGAAGAATATAATATAGGATGAAATTGCATCATGCAATTTATTTTCACTTAAGGAGGAGGAGGGTGGAATAATTGATCCATGAAGCTGATATGAAGAAAGAACAAACATCTGGTGCCTAACTCAATAATCACCCTTCTCAAATCACACATTTTAAAGCCTGAAAGCAATCACATCAATCAGTTGCTGAAACTCTTCAGAATAGACATGTATGGAAATTGAACTGAGTCAGGAGGTACGGCCAGTGCATCTGTCAGGTTTGCTTTTACAACCATCCATTTCGAGAATTTAAGTTCCCTGTGTACCTATAAAAGCGCACAGACTTAACCAGCCTAATTCAATTCCTATCTAGTAATATAATAAATCTATCTTGAGAAACTGTGAAGGAACCCCGGGAGGGGGGGGGGGGGCTATGACGAGAAATAAAGCAAAATGGAGCTCCATTGAAGAATAACCACTCACCCGTTCACAAAAGCAGCAGACTAACTAAAATTAAAAGAATTTTTTATAAGAAAATGAAGAAAAAAAGGACATTGAAACATTTCCAGATTAAATCTTTCATAGCTTTCTCCAGCATCCAGACAGTGCATTAGAGCGAAAACATAAGCGTCATATTAGAATCTCAAATCGGGAGATGAAGCTCGAGGAACTTTTATAACTAATTAAAGCATAACTTATTCCAAATAAGAACATTCACAAGCGAAAGATAAGAAACGGAAGGAAGTAGAGTGGTAAAAAGGAAACCTTGATATTGGAGAGGAGTATTGGCGATTCCATAAATGACGTGGGACTAAGGCCATGAGGTATTGTGAGATTACAAGGAGACCTAGAGATCGGGAGCTCCGCCGGAGACCTAAGCTTATATTTGGCGCCGACGGAAGTCTCGTGAACACTTACAGTAGGGGCACCGGTACCAGATGAGGCGCCATTTCCTTCTACAAAGTGCTGAGAAGTTCCGAGTTGGCTCTGAAATTCAATCTCAGTTCCGGAGACTGCAGAAGGAGCTTCGGTTGCTTGGTCTTGAGGTGAGGTTTCCATCTTGAGAAACTCCGGAATTGAAAGAGCAGAGTTGAGAAGAAAGAAAACTGCAGGGGGAGGTGGAGATAAAAAGGGTCCTGTTTTCGGCGGAAGGGTTCTTCTGGAAATGAGTAATAAGAACCGTTTATCTTTTTCATGATTTATTTATAACTATTTTAATATATAAAAACTTTGTAGTTATTAAATTACCTCACTAATACAATATATCTATATTAAATGTGTCATCTGTGTAACTACATATAGAGTCGTAGGTCTCACTAGAAGAGAATTTTATCATTTAGAATGAAGGTATTATTTGTTTATCTCTCACTTTTCTTAAACCCTAATTGATAGCTTTTGTATGTAATGTTGTTTGTTTTTTTTTCTTTCCGAAGAGTTTTGGTTCATCGTGACTCTTGGTTTTTGAGTAGCATAATAAATTTGGTACAACATTTTTATAATATGGGTAACACAAAATATTTGATATTGTATATAGTTTAGTTACTGTAATGTACTGTTTGATATTAGAATTAAAAACCAAAACGAAACACTTAAAACTGGAAAATTAATTTATTCCTTTAGTAAAATTGAGAGTGGAACATATTTACTTAGAATTTTATGAGCCGGAGAATTCTAAGGTACCATACAGTGATATTATTTTTGGTCGTATACAGTGATATTATTGTTACAATCATTTTTTTGGCTTTTAAACATTCCAATTTTTTGTTTTCTGTGTTGATCTGTGACATCGAACTTGACCTAATCATATAAAAGAAGCTTCATTTTAATAAAATATTTAGATGAAAACTTACATTAGTGATTCACATGAAACATGTTTAAAATCAATCTCAAATTAGTGTTAGAAGATGACCAATATCAAATAAATTCAATTTTCTCATAAATAAGGTATTTCCGTTACATTAGACTTCCGTATTTACACATGGTCTGAGAAAATAACCGGATCGCTTTACGATTTAATATACATAGACAATCTTATCTTATACTTTGTACAATAGACTGTTATGCGGTTTAAAGCCGTGACCTCAATCTTCTCATGTCATCTATAAAGCTTGTATTACTATTCAAAACCCTAAAAACTCTAACATAACTAGATCTAAAAGTACTAAAAATTAATCCATGACGCATCAACAAATATGAAGGAGAAAAAATTGACATAAGACAGTATAAATGGTCTTTTCATTAATTATTTATCTTTTATTAATAATCGATATCTAATATAAAGACACGCGGGAAAAAAATAAAAAAAAGCTATAAATGGAGTAATTAAATATCCGCTCTAACGTCTTACATATCCACACCCACATCCTTAGACAAAAATTAATAGAAATGGACAGTTTTGCCCTTTTAGTGAGACAGACCGGTGGTAGCAGAATTCCCTACTGTGCTATTTTCTTTTTCAAATTTATTTTGAGAAACACTAATGTAATTTGCATCGGAGGAGACACCGAGAATTATAAATTGTGATAATATTTTTTTTTTACGAAAAACTGTATTTGTCAACTTGCCGGTTTTATTTATATTTTATTATAACTTAAAATTCATTGGATTGCATTCCACCCTTGGTTTCGGCTAAGTATCTAAATTCACGAAAGGAACAATGAAATGAGACATGAAACAACCTTGGAGAACTCATCCACCATACTCGATATGCTACAAACAATTCATTCAATCAATTAGAATATGGAAGTTAAAGATTACATGTACAACAACAATTATACCCAGTTTATCTCAGCGACAGCAAAAGATATCGGTAGGGTTTGGGAAAAATGAGAGACATACAAACAATACATGGATAGAGAGTTTGATTCCAGCGAGACCTTTGGCCCTATAAGTTAAAGATTACATGTGATTTTCTTAAAATCTTTTTAACGGGTTTGTATACTTGGTTTCAAGATTTCCCATAAAAAATAAAAAGGAATAATAAATAAATGAATGAAAGGAAATTTTAGGAATATAAAAGCGATTCTTATTATTTTCTTCTTCGCTGGCGGTGTGCGTAACGTTGAGAAATGACCAAGACGTCAATTTTATTGAAAACAATATTTTACTAACATGGTACCAGATTATGCTGCTAAAAGATCTTCTATCTAATGATAACAACATCGATAATTACGTTTTGGCGAAGATAATCCCTATTAGGTGACTAATCAAATGTTAGATTGATGTTTCGGATCATCACCATTCTTGTCTTTGTGCTGGCAGCCCAAACCGATTTTAGCAATACACACGCATGCAAATATATATACTACGTACGTATATAATACATTCGTCGTTATAACACATCATAGATACACACGTGTATATGTATATACAATAAAAATTATAAAAATAACATAACATTTTTCCTTTGATAATTGATTCACATAATTCATGTTATCATTGTTAATATTATAAAACTAAATAAAACTCTAACACGTGCATGTTCGTTAAGGAAAGCCCGTGATTTGATAATGAAAATTACTAAATAGATTGCCCCATAGAACAATGCTTCAATAGTTATATTATCAATAGTGATCATAATAGTCTTTTTCTTCTTATTATAATAGTTACTTATTGTTTGAGAGAATACAAAAAAATAAAGATGAATGACACCTGGATAATGATGTTTAAAACACATACGCATAAGAAAGAAAGGTACGATTCGAATCATATTTTTCAATAAAAAATACAATTATCTTTATCACTAGACCAATTTAAATTCTTATATACTACTTATATATTAGTTATTGTTTTATTAGTATAAAACGTGTCACTTTCCATCTTTATTTTCTCTTTTTGATGTACTATTTTTTTGACTTTGGAATATGATGGAATAAATCAAAATGACTCACTAAATTGGCTGCGCTTCTTATATTGTGGAGTAGCTGTTGATCGACACAGCTTGACGCATCATTATGAGTCATCGAAAAACAACTTCTGTGTGTTTCTAACACATGAATATGGTTTTGTACATCCGATCTTTCCATACCCTGCTATAGGCGGGAGCCTTTAAGGCAGTAAGGGTAAGGTTGTTGTTGATGATGTGCACATTCTATCTTTAATGTGTTATTCTGTGCGTCACTTTTCCAACTTGCGTGGAGGGTAAGGTGAACACTATCAGGTCGTAATTTAATACTCAGCGTTTGTATTCTTCCCTAAAGTTTCAATCTAACCACGCCATGGTACAACATGTCAATGAATCATTTACAAATGATGTGATTAACTTCAGTATATAAGATTGCAAAATTGTTATTATTATAGAGTTCCTACGTACAGATGTATCATAAGTTTTATGTCTAGTTTACTTTTCGACTCGGCATCTATTTCGACGCTAAAAGGATAGACATGTGATGGTCGTTCTGTTTTTAAACAAAACCAGTCCTCGTATGATCTTTTCTTTTTACAACTGTAAAACAATATCATTTTGAATTAGAGAGTAATAAAATCAAACATAAAATCTGAATTGTTAGAGATACGTTGTTAATCGGCACCAGAGATACCATATTCATTTGAGACGCTGTAGGTAGAGACATGTATCGATCATCAACTCTATATTTATAGCCAATCATACAAATTAAATGCCATCCCTACTAATATAAAATATCGTGCATTTTTGTTACAACCAAAGGTTCAGAAAAGGTCACATCAAATCCATATTATACAAGGATATAAATGAAAAAAATAATTTACCAAATCCAAAACTATGTTGTCAAAGACCAAACCAGCAGACGTGTAGATACAGACTATGAAATTCCAAATGAGCAAGCAAAATTTTGGACTTTCTAACGTCTCTTTCGGTGGACACAACACTACATTTTTTGCGACTGTAGCTACTATGCTAATTCTTTCAAATCAAGCGCGTACTATTTTAGTAATCTTTCTTATCATAATCGTAGATTAATTTTGTTGTGCAACAACGAATATTATAGAGAGAGAGAGTAAAAATTAGAGACAATATATTTACCTGATCCAATACGTTCGCAAAAAAGAAACGGCGAGCAAATTCTATGTATTCTTATTCTTACACGTAAGATACAACATACATAAAAACCTTAATCCTAACTAAAAACATATATGTGATCTAAAAGACGGTTTGTCCAATTGAAGGACAAAAATTCTCACCATATAATTCCACATATGAGATTCGAGCCATTAACATTAAAAAAAATGATGCAATTCCATGTAAAAATCGCATTCAATTTAGTGCATTAAACAAACTGTTTGAAGGGTGGAAAGGTAAAATATAAAAAAAAAAGGTAAGAGTTGAAAGGTAATTGGGATAACTAACAGCCCTCCTCCTGTGTAGATTTATTTAAGGCACCCCAAACACCCTTCACCTGCTGATGCTATCGACGCCAATCGTATCTTGAAAAAAAAAAACACAAGATAACTATCGTATATGGAAGAAAGTACAAGATAAACTGGAGCTGATTTTCCGCATGGGTTTCCGTTGAAGGAAATTGACGGCCGGGATTAACATCGTGCAAGGAACTTGTCAAAATTTCAAGGCACTTAAAGAATGGTGGAGGAACATTTTGGCCGAAGTGGCAAGAATCGATACCAATGGAGTCTGAGCAATAAAATTTTCGTGGAGAAGCTAGAAATTGAGAGGAAGTAATGGTTTCTTAGGCGAACTGGGCGGTAGTCTAGCTGACGTATGGGATCCCCGTGGAAGTATATGATACAGACAGAAACAAATGACTTTCTCGATTTTTATACTATATAATGTGTTTGAAATAAACAACAAATTAAACATGATAATTAACAATGATAAGATTTTTTATATAAAAACTAAAAATAATACTAATTCGATAATAGTGTCTAAAGTTTGATGTTTATATATAGTTGTACATGCAGTTTTTTGAAAACTAATGCTTTTGCTCGAAATAGATTCTTAATTCTATCTAATTCAACTCAACTTTGAATGCTATCTAAACTAGAAATGATTATTTGGGCTTATAATTAAATCATTTGCATCGATGTTTTATGGAGCAACTAGATTGGTGAGGTCTTACACAAAGACACACACAAAATGTCTACTGTAAACCAGACCTTCCGTACGTGAAAGACGCACATTGTGTGTGTCTGTGGAATCAAACTATGTTTTCTTAATGGGCGGGCACGGGGTGCAGAGTGGGGGCGGGGTCCCTCGTAGCTATGGTTATGATTTGTTATTCAGGTAGGGTAATGTTTGGTTAGGGGGCTTTCTTTAGTTCGAATTTGAAATTTGGTGATGGTCCCTTACATGCATTATTCACGGACTAAGAGCGTCCCCAACGGAACTCTAAATCGCCAAAATTGTCGCAAAAGAAGTCTCCAATGGGACCCCAAACGCAGCCCTATTTTAGCCCGATAGAAATTTCACTCCATATTAAAATTATTTTCTTTTGTCTTTTTTAAAGTCTATCTATTAGTTTATTAAACAGATACAATTTCTATTATCAATTAAAATTGTAGTAGAACTATAATATTTATAAAACAAGGACACCATAAATAAGAAAATTAATATAACAAAAAGCGATAAATTAAAATTGTGCTAAGTAACAATCATGAAAATTAAAATAACACTAGTTCAAAATAAAAAAAAAAGTTAAACAACAAATTATAAAAGAAAATAGTCATAATAGATGAAAAATAACACAATTAAAAAGAATATATTTGAAATATTCTTTTTACATACATTATTTATCGTATGATGGTTGAAGATAGAGTTAAGATTCTTCGCTAAATTTGATAAATTTGATGAGATAGTAATGCAAACTGTGGGTGATGGTCTAATATGTCTTCATGCGTTATCCTGGAAAGTCATACCCTCATATTGGTAGGGCTTTTCACTTTGGTGTTAGTTTCTCCTCTTCATATTTACTTATTTTTGCTTAGCTACCGTTTGGGGTCTAATTTAAATCAGAAATTATAATTCTATCACATATTCTAATAAATTTTAATTCAATATTTTTTTACTTTTAATCATATGGTTCTTTCTGTCATACTTTTCACAATATATAACATATTCTAATAAAATTATAACTCAATTTTCTTTTACTTTTAATCGTATGGCCTTTTTTTGGTCATAGTTTTCACAATATAAAAAAATATCTTTTGTATGAAATAGTAATAGTGTTTGTAACAAAAAAAAAAAGCTAATTAGCTTATATCAGAGAACGCGTTTGTGAAGTAGCATTTCAAAAAGCATGACGTTCTGGTTTTGAAAGGAAAAAAGAAAAGAGAGTTCTTTTTTCTCAATCGTCAAACAGGAGGCTGACGGCGAAAATAAATTATGTTATTTCGAGTGTGATCAGAAAACCAAAAATTTCGAGTGTGTTCAGAAAACCAAAAATCACGAGATCAAGAACATATTTTTTTTTCCATACACAAACTTGTGTGTTTTACAAAAGGGGAAAAAGTTACATTGCGAGCGATCATAACCAAGATATTGAATCTGAAACATGGCCACAGAAAAAGGTTCAACTTAATACTCAATCATGTTTCTTTTTTACCATAGAGAAAATTCCCTCTGCTTTTACCAAAAATTAGCTAAACAGAGACACCTAATTATTTGAGTTAATAACGTTTCATTGTGGGAGCATAGGTGGTCTTTATTCAAGGCTGACTGGCCATGTAACGATTAAAAGCACAAACATAGTAATACTAATGGCAAGTAGTAGCATGGTACATTCAAAGTTAATATGCTCCCAATCATGTTAAAAACAATGGGATCATTACATGAGAGTCTGCTTAATGTTACAGGGGGATAATGAGTTTGATTTTGGTTACTAAGTGTCACCTTATATAAAACAGCAAAGTTAGAAAAAAGCTCGACTGCCATAAAAGACTCGTGAGCCAGAATTTTTCTTCCCCTGCAGCTTTTCATCAGAAGTGGATTCGCAGCTAGTTGGTCCATTATCAACGTCCAAAGGAAGCTTCATTTTGGCCAAAGACTCAGTGAATTGCTGCATGCTTTTCATGTACATGTCCACAAAGTCTTGTTGCACCACTTTTTGCTCTGGTACAACGTTAACATGGAAGAAAGGGTTTCCAAATGAGTCACCAGACAGGACACTTGATTCGTTACTCTTGGCGTCAAGAACACTGTTTTTCTCTTTTGCAGTTCCTTCACAGGATGAAACATGTTCTTTGTCAGAAGATTTTGAAACCCCCGGTGTCTCAAAAGAGTGGGAGCTCACTTGCAGTGAAGAGGATGGAGAACCATACACTGATGCACTCTTTGGAGGGGAATCATGCTTTGGAAATTGGTTAAAAGTCAAGGTTGCTTTTGAGAAACTCTCCACAAGTTGAACCCCAGCTTCTGATTTTTCAGCGCTGGGAGGAAAACCATCTGTGCTCTGTGTGTCTAAACTGGCACAAGCAATCTCAAAATACTCACTAACCATTTCATCATTCTCCTTATCTATCTTGGGATCTGGGAATTCAATTTTTTCAAACGCGGTAGGAACAGATTCAGGGGCTTCTGCTTCCTGTAAAGCTTCATCACAGATCACGCGTGCAGGCAAAGAAGAGATAGCTAGCACATCCGGTAAAGAACCCTTGTAAGCGATGGATAAGTGGACAAATCCAGCAGGAGAATGGAAGAGGTCAGTCGAGGAAAGTGAGAAATCCTTGTCCAGTTTCCCATTCTCCATCAGGACTTCAGAGAGCGGTACCAAAGCAAACCCGAGCAGTTGATCTTCAAGATAATTCTTTACCCTGCTAAGCATCCATATCTCACATTTAAGAGAGGTATCCAACTTATGAACATCAAGTTGGAGATTATCGTTGAACACTGGATTCTGACCACCACCATTAATGATCTTGGTCGAAACAGCATGTTCAGGATCACTTGTAAGGCAAAGTTTAGCATAAACATCTTGCTTGTGGTATATGCAGATGTTATGTATGTCTCTAGCCTGGTGTACAAACACGTCCAAGATACCAATGGATTCCTGTAATGAAGAAATGGCGTTGTTCTTCCTTTCAACTTCCTTTTCTCCAGACAGATAACCAGTGGTTTTGAGGAAAAGCTCAGCAGTTTGTTTCTCAGGGTCAGTAAAAACAGAAGAGTTCTTGAATGGTGAAAAAACTGATTGAGGGGAGTCCATTTTGTAAATTGTTACCTGAAGTAAAGCTAGGAAACAAATCATTAGAGAATATCATGAACAATCAAGGATCTTGCCTTGAACTAAAGTCAAAGACAGCTTATCACAATATCAAAATACTCGTATTGTAACAAAACTCTTCAGCATCACACAGGTCAAATACAGACCTCATCACTCATCAGTAATTAGAATACAAGTCAAAGACAGAACTCATCCGTGCTCAAAAATAAACAAATAATCAGAACATCATTGATTATTCAGCTGCTAATATATAAAAGTCATTTGTGTTTTAATAACAAAAAAAGGAAACTAATTAAATGGGACAAAGATGGAATTTCCTAAGACAGCCACCAATATCCTCATCCTTCACAAAGCTATAAACTTAAAAAGACCAAAAATATGAGATAAAAACATAGTCATCAACTCGAAAGACCAGGAAACATCAGCAGACATCGTTCCAACTACACAGAAAATAAAATCAAAACAACATGAAAAGAACAAAAGTCCTAATTTTAGCTAAAACCCCATTTCCTCACCCCCACCCAAAAGGGGAACAAAATCTGAACTCAAAGAAAACTGATAAAGTTACAAAGTTGCAGCCTTTTTACTGGACAACTTCAAAACTCTAGATCAAACTTAAGTTGGCGAGGTAACTGTTAGGAAGTAGAATATTCTTTTGTATCTTAATCAATGAGTTTCCTTAATTGTATTATAGTCAAAATCAGGAGTAATTGTGATAGAGTGATTGTAGGGTGATTGATTGGAGAGTTACCTTGTATATGCTAGAGGTAGGTGTATAAGTTTGTATACTGGTTGTACGAAAAAAATATGAATGAAAAATTGGATTTCTTCCATTATTGCCTGGTTATCATGGTATCAGAGCATGGTTGATCATACTCTTACCAGCCCAGACTTAGAATTTTTTTGAGTGGAGGCTCAGAAAAATTTTTTCATCACTGCCATTAACCCTTACCTTCAACCGAGTATACCTTTCTCTACCTTGCCTCGGCCATTTTTTTGGCTGCAACCAAGTGCCTTACCTGCCATCAAAATACACGAAAAATGTCAGATCCAGAGTCCAGTGAACCAAAAACTCCTAATCTTACTGACCTTGCAGTTCAAGTTGCCCAAATTTTACAAAATACACCTGCTAAACCACCAGTAAATCCAGTACCATCCCAACCACAACATTTCCAAGTCTCATCCGAAAATTTCTCCATCTCAGTTAAATTGAACGGGAGCAACTATGCTGTCTGGGCTCCACTGGTCCTTCGGGCCATCATCGGGAGAGGGAAGAGACACCATCTAACGGGTGTCCCTCCTCCACCTCAGCCAACGGATGCTGATTTCTCCATGTGGGAGCAAATAGACAATGCTGTTTTCACATGGATTATCCAAACAATAGAACCAGCGCTGGTGATGAACGTAACAAGATATCCCACAGCAAAGGCACTGTGGGATGGTCTTGCCTTGACATACGGATCAGGCACAGACTCTCTGAGGGCATATGACCTTCACAGAAAGGCAAGCCTCGTCAGACAAGGCAGTGGGAACATCGAGTCATGCTGGACTCGTTTGCAGGACTTATGGACTGCAATTGATGCAAACGAACCAAACCCTATGCAGTGTGCTACGGATATACATATTCACAATAAAAAGATCGAAGCTTTAAGGCTGTTCCAATTTCTAACAGCCATTGACGAAAAATACAACACTGAAAAAAATGATCTGCTCAAGAAGGATCCGCTGCCTACCCTGGAAATAGCATATAGAGAAATTCGCAGAGCAGAGGAAAGGATGATTGTTCTACACAAGCCACCCTCAGAAGAATATTCATCACAGGGGGCGATTGGCCACGGCCTAGCAACGCAAACGCCGGCTACCAGAGGCCGTGACCAAGGACAGACTCAGGGACGAGGAACGCCGCAGGGCAGAGGCAGGGGAAACCCTAAATCCAACACCCCCAAACGAATCGAAGATAAAGAGGGACTGATTTGCAGTCATTGCGGTCAAAAAAGACACACAAAAGAGAACTGCTTTCAAATCATCGGATACCCAGAATGGTATGAAGGTAAACGAAAACAGATAGAGGGAACGAAGGCCATGGCAGCTGCAGCCTTCGCTGGGAACGAAGGAGACGAAAATGGGGCTGAGGTTTCAGGTACAAGGGTTGGGGTTTTTAACCCCAACCCATTTTTGTTGCGTTTTCCCCAAAATACCCCTGCAGGAATTACATATTCTGCCCCTGGACTTTCACTTATTTCAGGATCAGGCCCTCAACTTATACCTTCGTCACCCGCAGCCCCTGACTTTCCTGAACATAGCAAAATTCGTCCTTTTACTTCCCAAATGTCCACTTCAGTCCCCAGCTTTCCCAAAAAACATTACAACAACCCTAAATCTTCCAAATCCCTTGCTTACATCAGTTCCACCACTCCATTGGACTCCACTTGGATCCTTGACAGTGGCGCAACAGACACAATGACAAATGATCCCAAAGACTTCACTCTTTGGACAACCCCACAAAAAACACATATTGAAACTGCCAGCGGCACTCTCATCCCAGTATCCGGAGGTGGTACCATTTCCATTAACCCACACTTACACATGAAGAATTGCCTTTACGTACCAGGATTATCTTCAAAATTATTATCCATTAGCCAAATTACTCGTGAATTACATTGTGTCGTCCTTATTTACCCCTCTTTCTGTCTATTGCAGGATATTCGCTCGAGGGTGATAATTGGGCGTGGCATTGAGAAGGAAGGACTGTACTACATCACAGACGTGGTACAACAGGGCCGGTCCAATCTTGCCACCGGGCCTGCACAGCAACGTCTATGGTTATGGCACCGTCGTCTTGGTCATCCTTCTTTCGGTTATATGAAACTTTTATTTCCTTCATTATCTCAGTCAGGACTTACTTTATCTTGTGATACGTGTTTACGTGCTAAACACCATCGGTCTACTTATAAACCTAATAATACTCGAGTCAAGTCCTTGTTTAGTCTGGTACACTCTGATGTATGGGGACCGTCACCACATTCTACGACTCTTGGTTATCAGTACTTTATTACTTTTGTTGATGACTTTTCTCGCATGACTTGGATCTACTTCTTGAAAAATAAATCTGACGTGTATCTCACATTTGTTCAATTTTACAATATGGTTATTACTCAGTTTCACACCACCATTAAAGTCTTCCGCTCAGATAATGGAGGTGAATATGTTAACAATGACATGCAGTCTTATTTCCGAAATCATGGCATTATCCATCAAACTACTTGCTCACATACTCCAGAACAAAATGGCGTTGCCGAACGCAAGAACCGGATCTTACTTGAAATGACCCGAGCCATGATGCTCGAGTCATCTGTACCTAAATCATTCTGGCCTGAAGCTGTTGCTACCTCTGCATATCTCCTAAATCGTTTACCTACAAAAATCTTGGATCACCGTACTCCTATGTCTGTTCTTGCCGCACATACTGAGGTACCTTCCTCGATGACTCTTCCCCCAAAAATCTTTGGTTGCTCTGTATTTGTTCATATACCCGCCTCTCAACGTTCTAAATTAGATGCTTGTGCTGATAAGTGTGTGTTTGTCGGGTATGCCGTATCGCAAAAAGGATACCGGTGTTATAATCCTCGTACTCGTCGTATCCATGTTACTATGGATTGCACATTTCTTGAACATGAATACTTCTATACTACCCAGTCTTGGTCTCAGGGGGAGACTTCAGGTGAGACCTACGATTGGCTCCATAACCTTAGCGGTGCCGCGGGACCAACACGGCAAGTAGGTGACGCCGACTGTACTTTTCCTGGCGATGGAAATACAGGAGATACTTCCAAGCCACCTACCAGTGATTCCCCTAGTGCGAATATTCTGCACGACCAGGTACCATCATTTCATAATTTACCAGTCATCACATCCATATCTTCTTCTGATATACATGATAATACTGACAGTCCTACCAGCCCAAACCCTGTTATATGTGAAATTGTTCAGGAAGATATGGATATTCCTGCAGAACAGGGGAGAGTCCTACCACCACGGCATAACAGAGGAAAACCCCCGGTAAGGTATTCCCCGAGTAAGGTGTCCAAAGGAGGAATTTATCCTGTGATTGCTAAAGGAATGTTGTCATTGTGTGAAGTCACAATTCCTAGAAATGTTGAGGAGGCCTTACTTCAACCTGAGTGGTGTAAGGCGATGGAAGAAGAGATGCAGGCGCTATACAAGAACCATACTTGGGAAAAGGTTCAGCTTCCTACAGGAAAGAAACCAGTCGGGTGTAGGTGGGTATACACCATCAAACATAAGGCTGACGGGAGTATTGAAAGGTACAAGGCGAGATTGGTTGCGCGGGGGTATACTCAGACTCATGGGGTAGACTATACCGAGACATTCTCACCAGTAGCTAAGATTGACACAATCAGGGTACTCTTCTCTATGGCAGCTACAAAGGCCTGGCCGCTTCATCAGTACGATGTGAAAAACGCATTTCTTCATGGTGAGTTGAAAGAAGAAGTCTACATGAGTGCGCCTCCAGGTTTTACTGATGATTTTGCAGAAAATGAAGTATGTCGGTTAAAAAGATCACTTTATGGACTCAAGCAATCTCCCAGGGCGTGGTTCGGGAGATTCACCACCTTTATGAAAAAACAAGGGTACCGACAGAGCAATGCGGATCATACACTGTTTGTCAAGCAAAACGGAACACAGGTAACTTGTCTAGTGATCTATGTTGATGACATGATTATTACAGGAGATAATGTGCAGGAAATGGCGTTGTTAAAACAAAGGTTGTTCTTAGAATTTGAGATGAAAGATCTGGGAGAGCTAAGATATTTCTTGGGGATTGAGGTTTCACGCTCAGATCAAGGGATATTCATTTCTCAACAGAAGTACATTTTGGATCTACTTGCAGAAGTTGGAATGGTAGATTGTAAGCCTACTACTGCACCAATGTTGGTGAATCAGAAGTTGACGTTTGAGGATGAAGAGCCAGATGCTGATCGAGAAAGATATCAGCGACTTGTGGGAAAATTAATCTATCTAGCACATACTCGTCCAGATATAGCGTTTGCCGTTGGACTTGTGAGTCAGTTTATGCATAAGCCTCAAAGACATCATATGGAAGCTGTGATGAGGATAGTTCGGTATTTAAAAGGGACAGCTGGACGAGGAATATGGTACAGAAATAATGGGCATCTTGACATCCAGGTGTACACTGATGCTGATTGGGCAGGAAATGTGCTGGATCGACGCTCTACCTCTGGATACTTTGCTTTGCTAGGAGGAAATTTGGTCACGTGGAGGAGTAAAAAGCAAAAGGTAGTGGCCTTATCAAGTGCAGAAGCAGAATTCAGAGGGATCGCAAAAGGAGTAATGGAAATCTTATGGTTGTGTAAGTTGTTGGCGGATTTAGGATATAAGGTCTCAAGTCCAGCTAAGTTGTTTTGCGATAATAAGGCTTCGATCAGTATTTCTGAGAACCCTGTACAACATGATCGTACGAAGCATGTTGAAGTTGATCGGCACTTCATCAAAGAGAAAATTGAGGACAAAGTTGTGGAATTACCGTTTATACCAAGTGAAGATCAGCTTGCAGATATCCTGACCAAAGCGGTAGCAGGAAGGGCGTTTGATGAAACGTTAGTCAAGTTGGGCATTGAAGATTCTCATGCTCAACTTGAGGGGGAGTGTTAGGAAGTAGAATATTCTTTTGTATCTTAATCAATGAGTTTCCTTAATTGTATTATAGTCAAAATCAGGAGTAATTGTGATAGAGTGATTGTAGGGTGATTGATTGGAGAGTTACCTTGTATATGCTAGAGGTAGGTGTATAAGTTTGTATACTGGTTGTACGAAAAAAATATGAATGAAAAATTGGATTTCTTCCATTATTGCCTGGTTATCAGTAACAAAACCTAAAGCCAAATAAAGCCAAGTATTTTAACGAAAAATCACAGAATCCGTTCAATAACAGACCCTTGATGTGTTCTAACTCCGTTCACTTCAATTTCATAAAATTATCTCATAACACAAACCTGAATATTAAAAATGAAAAAGAACATTACCAGAAAAAATGAATGCAAAAAAAAAAAAAAGAGCAAAAGAAAAATAGAAAGATAGCGACCTAGAAAATATCTCAGCTACAAATCCAAACAACTAAAATCTTGTACTCCAATCCACATTAAAAGGACATAAATTGCAGCAAAGATAGAAAATATCATAAGGAAAAGAAAATAAATCAATAAACAAACGGAAAAAGATACTGGGTTCTCCTCTTAATCTACCTGCAGTAAAAATTGTTGAAACGAGTTACGAGTAACAAGTGGCAGTCACAACGAGGACCCAGTTCACAAATAGAAGTCTTCGGCTGAAACTGAGTGCTCGTAAAAAATTGCAGAGAATGAAATCTACTTAGACATATTGGATTTAGCCCGTCGGAAGCTCTGATCACCACTGTGACGTAAAGAGCAGAGGATATATAAGGGGCAATAAAAAACTGCAAGAGGCCAAGAGGGAACTATTTAATTATTGACTTATGCAGTGACTGGCGGCCTTCTAGAAAATATCAGAACGTCTTTTAGATTGGGTATGTATTTTAGAAACTAATCATTCCGTCTAACATATAAAACATTAGATTGGGTATATGTATTTAAATTAGAACTATTGACTTTTTAGAATAAATCTTAAACCAATTATCAACTAAATTTATCAGTGACGCACGGACAGGGGGCGGTTTTGGAGCACAAAATATTATGGAAATAGTCTAGTAGACTACTATGATTACTTTTCAAGAAAAAACAAGACTGACTATAATATCTTTAGAGATTGTATATTTTATGTATTATGAAAAATAGTAAAAGCAGTATATATTAAGTCACAAGTTGAGGATATCCAGTACTAAAGGGAACGGAGCGATACATTAAAAATACTAATGTATGAAAAATAAATTTAAAGTCAAAGTTGATATGGTAATGTTCATTTATTTCGATTTATAAGATCTTATGTTTGAATTGTGTTGTCAGCAATCTTTCTCGATAGATAGCCTGTAAAATCTATGGTAATTTGTCTGTTGTTAGCCATCTTTCTCGATGGAAAATCTATAAATTCCACTGTAATTCCTTCGCTGCAAGTAATCTTTCTTTGTGTTTTGATTCCCATGTTGTTTGCAATCATTCTTAGTGTATAATTTACTCGATGAATAATATGTGAATTCCACTGTAATCTCTCGTTATCAGCAATCTTTTTTTGTTGGGCAATCTGTAAATTCTAATGTAATTAGTTGATAATAACAATCTTTTTTACAGGGCAATATGTGAATTCCACTCAAATTCTTTAACAATAACCAATACGCTAATTCCACTATAATTCCTTAGTTGGCAATGACAGACAATGTGTAAATTGCACTGTAGTTCTCCGATGTCATCAATCATTTTTTGTGACAATCTATAAGGTCCTCTATAATTCCTTGATGATAATCAATCTGTAAATTCCACTATAATATTTTGAACGGTCAATCTGTAAATTTCATTATAATTTTTTTACTGACAGTAATATTTTATAGTGAACGGTCTGTAAATTTCAGTGTAATTCTTTGATAAAATCAATCCGTAAATTACAGTATAATTCTTTGACAAAAACTAATGGTATGCACTCTCATGTGAAGCTTCCTCTCACCTTAAACTTTTTATTATATAAAAAAAAGATAAACTTAAATACAGGGAGAAAGGTTAAAAGTGAAGAGGATGGTTTTCGAGTGACGTATGGCATTACTAAAACTGCAAAGCAATAATGCAAAGTAGATAGGAAAAAGAGACGGACACCATCAATGTGACAGACTTTTTATAAAGTGAGTCTTGTCAATTTTAGGCTATCTCCAATGGGAGACCCAAAGCACCAATTTGGTGTAAAAAGTTGCTCCAACCAAGCACCAAAATGAACACCAAATTGGTGAAAATGAATAGTGTTGCACCAAATAGGTGCAACACTATTCATTGCACCAAATCACTATTCATCCTCCACATCATCATTTTAAGAATATTGATTTAATTTTAATTTCGTTATAATAATTTTAATTTTGTTAATTTCGTTATAAAAATTTTAATTTCGCTAATTACGTTATAAAAATTTTAATTACGTTAATTTCGTTATAAAAATTTTAATTTTGTTATAAAAATTTTAATTTCGTTTTTAAGAAAAAATTATATAACAAAATTTTTAATTTTTAAATTTATAGCAACTCCAACACGTTAAGATTTTTATAAATTTTTAATTCATCATCTTACATTAAATTTATATGAATGTTAAATTTATGTTAAATTATTTATAATAATGAATTAAAAATAGAATGATAGAAGAATCTTTAAGGAATATTCTTATTTGGTGCTGGATTTGGTGTTTGTGGTTGGAGTACTTTTTACTATTTATTGCACCAAATAGGTGATTTGGTGCAAAATTTGGTGTTTGTGGTTGGAGATGGCCTTATAGACAAGGAAATAACTTATCTTCTACTTTGGCGGTTGAATACTTTTCTTTTAATTATAACTTGGGTTTGATATCTTTTTTTATTGTCAGAAAAAAAAAGACACCTATTCTTTATAGTTCAATCATTTCAGAATCGTTTTGTAACTAGATTACTGTTGTCAAACTGGACATAGTTTTTTTAGAACAAATTATATTATTTATATTATATAGCTAATTAATCTCCCGTTGTTATGTGCCTGAACAAGCCTTTTTTTTTTGTTAAAGAAAAATATATATCCTGACATTGAAAATAAAGAAAAATAAGAAGCGTTGCGTTTTTATTTATTTTTTGATTTTTCTGTAGAAGAAGGGAAATTTAGAGGTTGAATGCGAAGTCAAGGTCTTGCCCTTTTGTCATCTCCTGAACCGAAAGTCGCACAAAAGACTCCTGTGTGGGTGGAAAGGTGACTGAGTTTTTGGGTGGTGAGACGGTAGGATGGTGTGACGCATTCATTTGATGATTATAGTTATGATATGTTTTTTTCATATATTCTTTTTACAAAAGAATTTAATTAAATTTATTATCGTTCATATTTATTAATAAAACATATTTGCACAAAACAATAACTCGGCATTAATTATCTTGTTATCATGCTAAATATTTTTGTATTATCAATATTGATAACTTATATTGTGATATTTTTTAATTCATATAAGTTTAAACAAATCAAACTCCAACCGTGTATATACATATATATATATACATATATATATATATAACGTTGTTTTTTTATTTACATTCTCTACAAACTCTATAAGATTAGAGATAGAACAGAAAAAGTAGAGGTCATGCGGGCCAAGTACTGTCTTTGCTCTCAAAAACCGCAAGTGATGATTACCATCATTAAAGAAACAGAACTTTGAGTTCGGACAAGTGCGATGAAAGGGTATCTCAACCTCATACTGATATGCAATGCTTTGCTTATTTGTATTATCAGTTATTCTTTTCCTTTCTTTTTTATACACCAATTTATACTTAACTAGGCTTAAGAGTTTTGAATCCGAGCCAATCAAATTGAACCTTGAGCTATAAATCAATCAACCCGAGCCAAACTTCAATAAACGTTGTCTCGAGCTCATGCTAGGTACTTATAAAGTCTTGTTTGTTAGCACCCTGTTTCCAAAACACAAAAAAGAAAAAGAGAAAGAAAGAGTTGAGGTGAGGTGTTGTGGTATGAGGTCCTTTCAGAGATTTTACTTGTCGACATTACCATCAATAAAAACACTGTTGGTTTGAGATATTTACATCAGACTTATTTGCAGTTCAGCCACAGTTTATGAATCACAAACAAGTGATATGAGACTTAACTTCTCGCCATCAATGAATTCTTTTAGTTCATACAAAAGTTTTATGTGGTTTCACGAACAACTATTGATACAATTAGATGACGACATATAAGATTTATCTAAATGTAAAGTAATGGATGATATAATTCAATGCGACAAATTTTGAAAATTAATTGAAAAATACTTTTTTTTTAGAGTCATGACAATGAGAACAAATGTTGCACTTTGCAAGGGTTAAAACCAAAACCTTTTCTTTTGGACCCGAACCTTAGGTATAAAGCTAAAGCCGGCAAGGAAAAAAAGAGAGAAAACAATGAAATTTCAACTCAGTTATATAAAAGAAACAAAGAAAGAAAAGGTCTAATTGAACTTCATATTAAAGAAATAGAAACTACAAACACGCACTACGAGGTGTATGTATGTTCTTTTTAACAAAACGACGTAAATTTACATATTAAGAGAATTATATGAAGAAAATTTTTAGAAGATGGTCCGAACTCTAAGAAGAAAATTGTTTAATTCAAATCACTGCAAATACAAAGTTTTTTCCACTTTTGTATTAATTTTCCTTTTTTACTTATAGTGGTTTATTCACCGTGACACATAATATTTCTGCTTTATAGTGGTGTCTTATTCAATATACTTATATAAGTATACCATGTACTATGTATAGTGTCATGTAATGTTTTATGTGTTAGAAAAAGGAAAAAAAGGGTTCAACCTAATGGGACATTGTTCTAGTCCTAGCAACAGGGCTTCGAACCATTAACTTGGCCCAATCGTTTTTGCTCTCCATTCGCCAGTCTTCTCAGCCCATCTTTCAGGCCCAACCTAGCATGTCGGTTAGGTCTGCTAGGAATAGGATTATATGGGGTTGAAGGTTTTCCTAAAAGGAAAAAGAAGGGCGCGACTAAGAATTAACAACAAAATCAAGGTCAACTAGGGCAATTTTGTTCCTGGAATTTGAAGTTTTAAACCGTGATTGTCCTACTCCAACAACGGTCATTATTGCACAGGGCATTTTGAATTACCTCTTTCCTTATACTCATTCCTATTTCCTTTTGAATTCTCAATCCCCTGTATCTGAAGATATTTTTGCAGTTAGGAAAGTGTGATGGAGAACAACAGATTCTTGGGAAGCATTTCGTCTTCATCAATTAAAAATCTGTTTCCTAGATCTGCTTCCTCAAAGCAGATAATGAAGAAATCAAGTCCCCTTAATCCCAACTCCCAAAACATTCGTCCAATTGATCCAAACATCCAAATCAGCGATGCACTACCTTTACCTTCAAATTCGCTCTCCAAGAAATCACTTTCAAACCCCACCTTTACTCAGCAAGAGTCCACTAGATCTGCACCTGAATTGCATGTCTCCACAACTTCAGTTGTACCAGTCAAGGTTACTTTCTCTTCCTCTTTGTTCCTTTTATATTTTTACGTAGTTGAATTTTGGAGTAATTCATGGGTTTTTCTTGTGGACAGGTTGTGGTAAGAGTTAGACCTTCGGAGAGTATTAAGATTTCGGACCGCATTGTCAATAAAGTTTCAGAAGATACCGTTACTGTTGGTGATCGAAAATTTAGCTTCGATTCAGTTTTTGATGCTACTTCTACCCAGGTAAGGAAATGCATATACTTTTAAGTGGCCTACTTATACCTGGGAGTCGTTGAAATGTCAAGATTCTGGTTGTTCTGTTTAAAAATATTGTTTTTTATTCAAAAATATCATTTCTTTCTTTCTTTCTTTTTTTTTGTGATTGTAGTTTGTCCAGTGATGCAAAAAAATGTTGAGGTTATGTGTAGGATAAATGGTCTTACTTTACACTGTTTGCCCTTTTTTAGGATGATTTGTTCAAGAAAGTTGGTGTTTCGTTGGTTGATGATGCATTGGCCGGTTATAATGCATCTATCTTGGCTTATGGACAGGTAAAATAATTGAAACAGACAGGATTTTAGCAGGGATTTATTTTCATTCTCATTTGGTTTTATGTTCATTGTCTGAATTACCTTTCTTAAATTTTTGTTAGACTGGTAGCGGCAAGTCATACACAATGTGGGGTCCTCCAAGTGCAATGGTCGAAGATCCATCTGCCGGTGGTAATCAAGGCATTGTTCCGCGCATTTTTGAGATGTTATTCTCCAAAATGCAGCAAGTATGTTTGTTTTTTTTTTTTGCAAAAGTTTATGTACATTAAACTGAAGAAGTACTAGGTTGACTTGGTGCATAATATTTCCCTGTTGATCTCCTAGGACAAAGAAAATTCTGAAGGAAGGCAGATAAACTATCAGTGCCGATGCTCATTTTTCGAAGTAAGTAGTGGTTTTTTGCTTTATGTTATTGTCCTTTATGCCGTTGAAGTAGTTATTCTAGTTTTGAAATTTATGACTTTACCTATGCAGATATACAATGGAGAAATTGGTGATTTGCTTGATGTGACACAGAGAAATTTAGAGGTGAGCGTATGAGCAACAAATGTTCTTTTGAAACATAGTTTTTTCCATTGAATGCCCATGAACAAACAATTGCCTTGTGCTGTCCATCACTAATTCTTTGTTGTATATCAGATGAAAGAGGATCCCAAATATGGAATATATGTCGAGAATTTGACAGAGGAATATGTTACTAGCTATGAGGATGTGACGCAAATATTAATTAAGGTAAGTAAACTTAGTTCTGATCCTGAGCCCTAGCTCGTGACAATTATTTGTAGTTTTCCTTTTGTTTTTCTTGAGCTTCTAGTTTTGACTTTAATTTGGGTTTTTTTTCCACAGGGACTTTCAAGTAGAAGAGTTGGAGCAACAAGTACGAATTCAAAAAGTTCAAGGTCACACATTGTCTTCTCATGCATCATTGAGTCCTGGTGTAAGGTACCATATACAAGTCCACAAACTTTCATTTTTGTGGTACAAAATATCTTGAGCCTAATAAGCTGTATTATTCTCTCAGTTGATCCACTCGTAAAACCTTTTCATAGTCGTATTGTTGTTGCACCTGTGTGTCCAAAACACTGAAAACTACTGTCCTATCACGCTAAAGATACACCAATTTTTAGATGAAGAAACATCCTTTTCCCTTTTGCAGAAAGAACTTTATGTTTGCTTTATATACCTCTCATATATGACCCTATTTCACAGGAAACATCGTCAAAGTGCTTTGGTAGTTCAAAGACGAGTCGAATCAACTTAGTTGATCTTGCTGGTTTTGAAAGAAACCCATCAGATTGCGCCAGCAAGCAGGGTATGAAGGAAGGGAAGTTTGTCAAGAAGTCTACATCTCACCTGGGGTATGTATGACAATATTATATCTTCAGGAGGAGTGTTTTTCTCCCCGTAGTTTATTTGCCATTGTATTAATTTCTTTTGCCCATTAATTTACTGTTTTTTAACTATTACAGGAACTTGATAAATGTAATTGCCAGTAGAAGTCAATTGGAGACATATGAAGGATCACCATATGGAAATTCTAGTTTAACACACTTCCTGAAGGAATCCCTCGGAGGCAATGCCAAACTTTGTGTCATATGTGCCGTATTCCCAGACAAAAAGTACTTGACTATGTCACCGCTACATTTTATTTGTAATTAAAAAATCTTAACTGGAGGACAACAGATAGAAGTTGCAATCTGATGCCACGTCATTCTTGCTGACCAATATAAGCATATACTCCCTTCAAGTAGTCGCCTTGATGAAGTAAAGATTTCATTTGAAGGGCGACGTAGCTTTATTTTACTAATTCTGTGAACACATCCATGTAACATTGTATAATATTTTTTTGCATAGATTTGGAAAATGAACCTCCTAAATGAGTAATGCAACCTGCACTATATTCCAATAGTTCTGCAGCTTAGATGAAATTGACATTTCTCTTCTGTTCTGAATTAGGTTTAGCAATGAAACAGCAAGTACACTCAGATTTGGGAAACAGGTTAAATTTGTGAAGAATAAGCCAATAATAAATGAAATAACAGAAGACGATGTCAATGATCTGAGTGATCAGATCCGCCAGCTGAAGGTACGTTTCATTTCTCAAAGTCCGTTCTTACAGGCATCATAAGTGCTACTAGCTTTGCAATATTTGGGTGGTTTCTATAGTAAGCTTACCCTGCTGGATACAGGAAGAACTTACTAGAGCAAGATTAAGTGTATCAGATTCTGTTCAAACTAGCCCAGCATTGTTCAATGGAAGAAGTGTTCGTGAAAGCTTGAATCAATTGAGACTCAGTCTTAACAGGTCATTGATTTTGCCAAACATAGATGTCAATACTGCCACAGACTTGCACGCTAGTGAGGATGATGTGAAGGAATTAGGTCTACAATTGAAAAGATTGCATAGCTCATGTGATGAGGACTCAAAAAATGCTGAAGGGTTCTGTGAGACAGACTTGGCAAGTGAAAAATATATAAGCTGTTCAGATGAAAGTGAAGCTGATGAACCTAGTTTTGTTGGGCTTCCAGAATGTATGAAACAAAATGAAGTTTCAACTGTTGATGACCTTGAGCATACCGCAGAATATTCAGGGAGTCCTGCACCCAGAAGCAGTAGCATTGCTATCAGTGCAAGGCGTCAATCTGAAGTCCTCCAAGGTCCTATTCTTTCTGAATCTCCTAAACTCAAGAATACGAACAGGAAAAGCTTAATTTTCATGTCAGAGAAAGACTTGCCTCAGATGCACGATGCACCAGATATTTCTAAAAGTGGACCACAAGGAAGGTCAGATGTGATCAGACTACCAGAACAGGATGAAACAACAGCAATTTCCTCAAACGGAGAATCTGTAGCACATTCAGTTAAACATACTGAAAATGTACGATACTCCATGAGGTCTAGCAAAATACTCCCTGGATCAACAGAATCCTTAGCTGCTAGCCTTCATAGAGGCTTACAGATCATTGAGTACCATCAGCAGAACTCCATAGTAGACAGGCCTTCAGTTTCCTTTTCTTTTGATCACTTTGCAGTGAAACAACCTCGCACACAAGTTGACAAGGCTGATTCCTCATCCCAAACATCATGCACAGAGCAGCAATCTTCAGATATACCTTCTATTGCTTTCTTATGTCGGAATTGCCAGAAGAGAGAAACTACTGCTTCAACTGAATTCCAGGATAGCACGAAGACTTGGACAAATTCTCCCGCTGAAGAGGAAAAAATAAGTGGAGTAGCCAATCAAATGCCTACAGTAAGTAGATGGTTTTCTGTTCTGCTAGTTTTGAAAATTACCTGTAATCATTTTGATTCGACATTCATGTTTCTTTGAATCTTTCTAGCTGGATGCAAATACAGCAACTTTAGGTCAACCTACAAACAGGGAATCAGAACTCCAAAATGTCATCAAGGAGCAAGAAGTTAAGATAGAGGAGCTAAATCAGCAGGTGCTACTTTCTTGTCTGTTGTCATACTCAAAAGGACTTCTTGCTCTCTGTCTTATATTGCTAAGACAAGTTACTCCATTGATTGTTTAATTTCCTACAGTTGAAGAAATACAAATTGGAAGAGGAGCAGAATTCTACGTTTGGTGATTGCAATACTTCCAAATCTATAGAGAGGTTCCAAAACTCACCAACAAATGGGCATGAACTAGTAATGCCATTTAGTATATGCTTTTGTTTCCTGGCTACCTTTATCCTTTTCTTTTCTTAATCTAAGATCTCTGAATATTTCCAGCTTCTGTTGGGCAATGGAAATGAAAATTGTGATTTTGAGGTGATAAAGGAAGAAGGTGAAATAAAACAAACTGAAGTCCACATGATCCAATCGCTCAACTCAAACGAAAGGGAAGCTCTCCTTAAAGAAATTGCTAGTCTCAGAAGCAAACTACCTGTGCAGACTGATGGGACTTCTGTTTATAAATCTACTGACAGAATCAGATCGTCTTTGCTTGCACAATCAATCCAGCTAAGAAAAAGTGGTTCACTTACTCGGGCTAATAGTCTGGAAGAATTTGAAAAAGAAAGAGAAAGATGGACAGAAATGGAAAGTGAATGGATATGTTTGACTGATGAATTGAGAATAGATCTCGAGTCTCAGCGTGAGCGCGGGGAAAAGCTGGAAATGGAGTTAAGATTAGAAAAGAAAACAACTGAGGAGTTGGATGATGTGCTCAAAAGATCTGTTCTTGGACATGCACGAATGGTTGAGCATTACGCTGATTTGCAGGAGAAATACAATGAACTAGCTGAGAAGCATCGGCTAGTCCTGGAAGGGGTGTCAGAGGTGAAAAGGGCAGTTGCAAAGGCAGGAGCTAAGAAAGGGTGCAACGGCTATCGTTTCTCTAAGTCCCTTGCAGCAGAGCTTTCAAATTTGAGAGTTGAAAGGAAAAAAGAAGTAGAGTTTCTGAGGAAGGAGAATGCAAGTCTTAAACTGCAACTTAGAGATACTGCAGAAGCAGTACATGCCGCTGGTGAATTGCTTGTTAGGCTGAGAGAAGCAGAAGAAAGTGCCTCAGTTTCAGAGGTAATTCAACTTCCTAACCATCCCCTCTAGCAAGTTAGTTATTCAGGGTCATCTGGTTTCATTAACTGGGCAATCTTATTTTTCTTTGGGAAAATGAGGAAGTTATTTTTCTGGTATTTGTTTCATGTGTAACTTTTTCAAAAGCCGAAGTGATCATCTGAAATACATTTACCTCAAGTGTTCTCCATGATTTGCAGGGGAACTTTGCAAAGATGCTAGAGGAGAACGAGAAGTTGAAGAAGCAAATAGAGAAACTGAGGAGAAAGCATAAAATGGAGATGATCACCATGAAACAGTACCTTGAAGAAAGCCGATTACCAGAATCTGCATTACGGGTTTTACACAGGGAAGATTCTGGTATATTAGGGCACAATGATACAAGCCGAATGCAGGTAAATGATGAAGATGAGGCGTGGAGAGCTGAGTTTGGTGCAATCTATCAAGAACACTATTGAAGATTATGGATAACAACTAGCTAAGCCATTTTAATTTGGGTCTGCATGGACCCTGCTTGGGACCTCCTTGTCCATTCCCAGCTTTTACTCAAGATCACAACTTGTGCTGTAATTTAGTTCAAATTCTAGATATCTCAAACAACAACTACATTGATTCTTTGAACTGGGGCCGGAGAAAAGCCTTGGTGCTTGATTGTCCTTGATGGGGGAAAAAAGCCTTCTTCACTTACCCTGTTTGCATTAACGTGCACATTCTATTTCATATTACACACATAATGTCCAATAGATGACTGAAATGTTTTTATCATTATGATTTTAGTAGGACACGCCGCTTAAGAGACCATCGAAGAGACGTATTTTAATAGACGACAGTCATGTCAATTGCAAGTTTTGAGACAGTGAGAATGCATTCAAACGTTTTTTTATACACACCCAGAAGTTGTCACCCTCAGAATTAAAGTCTGAAGTGTCTATTACATAGAACACTTAGACTTAGATGATCTTATTACGGGTATAACCATCCAATCAGTCAAACAGGCACTTCTGAGGGTTTTCGGGACCTTAAAGCTTTGTTCTTGCGGAAGTCATTTGGCTCGGCAGATAAGTACACACTACTATGCAGATCCTAAGGTAAAACATTTAATTGACAGCTATGGTACTTAAAACATGGCAAGGATGCATTGCAGATATCAAAGAAGAAAAGCTGGTGGTGTGGTAAAAACTTGATTCGTTTAGTAGCCACATCATTACCCAACTGAAGCTTGGGGTTGTGAGTTAGTCATCTTGTCCCACCTCAATCCGTCAGGCTAGATAGTATGGTAGCTATGTAAAATCACAGTACCTTGATAGATCCAAATGTCATGTTGTCAAATCTCCTGAAGCTATTTCAACTTATATATATATTCAATAGTGAAAGTTATTTCCGTATAATGATAAAGCATCCACCTCCGCTATATACGGATGATAAACGTTATATTCACCTGTTATCTGCTGCCGGGGACGTTGATTGCTTTTTTCAGTTGATAGACTATGTTCATCTGGCCGTTTAGTGTTTCTATGGTTCTTTGCTCTAAATGTTATCATCGGAATTGATTGTATGGAAGCCTATTGTGTCAATAAATGCTCTTTCTGGGTGTTCCTATTTGTCACCCATTTCAGCGTCGAACACAGAAAATGAACCAGTTTTTTTTTTTCTTTTACTTTGGCTGTGGGTATAATACTGCAAAAAATGGAATAAAGGGGCAGGATATTAGAATAAAGAATACGATTGCTTTGAATTACAAAATTATTTCCCCAGAAATACATTGATGAGTGCCTTTCGCTTTAATCGCCCAAACACTTCTCCCTCAAGTGTTCTCTCCGACATTTGAAATGCAAAAAAAAAAGCTACTGTGTACAACAATATAAGCATTAATTACAAGTAGTAGAAGATATCGAGGCAAAAAAAAAAAAAAAAAACTGAAAGCGGAGTGGGATGGTCTTCATGCCTCCGAGCAAGATGATGAACTGCTCTAACTCTCAACTATACTGCCCAACACTTCAAATGATCCAACTTATAACATGAGAGCCATGTTACATTAAAGATTCAAAACCGAACAAAGCCAACAGGAGGGTTATCGTGCTCAGTAAAGTGCTCGCAGCCACTATTGACTGGCCATTTGGTGGGTTCTGTCCAGGAGGAGTGGTCCCGTTTCCAGCTCCAGGTGGAGGTCTCGCTATGGCTGGGGGCAGAGGGGGCTCAGTTACATCAGCCTCAGTTAAAATAGGATTTGGAGCCTCAGCAGGTGGTAAAAAAGGAGTAGCCATCAGCGTAACGAGGCCACCAGGTGGAGCAGGGCTCATGTATGATGGTAGTTCTTTGTACCCCAAACACCGATTCTCTGATAATTGTTCAACCACCAAGATATTGTTAGCTTCTCAAGTGATCATAGTCATGTTATTTACAAAAAAAAAAAAAAAAGTGATCATAGTCATGTAACATTGCAAGATGGAGTGCGATGAAATAATCCTGACTAGTATTACCAGAAACAAACATATACTTGAAATATTACAGCGCAAGGAGAATATCAGGACACGAGTATGGATCTTACTTCTATATTTGGCTGAGGTCGCAGGGTAGTCAGTTTTGACACCATCGATGCCCATTCCGGAAACGAAGGAATTTACTTCCACATAAGCATCTGAGAAGAAGTCCCATGGTTGAGATACAAACTCATTGCTAAAGCGTTGCACGTAAACGGAAAGATTGAACGCCTGCAATGTAGGCACCACTTCTGTTGCGCCTGTGACAAATAACTGGTCAACAGGAAACACAGAATCTTTCCCGATGCTGACAGAGCTGGCAAAGTTTTTAATTTCTACAATGGTCGAATTTGTTATGCCTCTGACATCCTCATCAAGCCTATAAACAAGTTCGTAACCGTTTTTCTTTCCAAATTTCTTCAGGACGGAGCTGTCAGTAGATTCGATCATAATGCTCTTTGATGTTTGACTGCTGAGTCCAGATTTATTCAAGGCATCCACAACTGCGTTGACCACATCAAGGCCCTGATTTTGCGCGAGGTAGGAAGCATTCTGCAACAGACAAATCAAAATAAGATACAATGTTGTCAAGAGGAGTACATAAATCAACACAATCATTCAAAACAACTAATCACCATGCTATCAACATGAAGATCTAATGGGGGATAATTTACCATTACAAATCATCCATGTTAATGTGTTCTTTATCACAACACAAAATATGCATTGCACTTGATATTTGTCAAGTACATCAGATAAATAATAGTGATACATCTCATAGCTTGCCCTATGGAAGATGATAATAGGACTAACTTTCTCCTCATGGTCACCGTCAAGGATGGCAAAATGCTTTACCGCCTAACTTGTGCTCACATAATGTTTCCAAAGCATATGGCACTGATCTAGATCATGCTTTAAATTGTCCCCTCTTCCAGGAAAAATGAAAATTGAAGGAAATAATTAACACATCTAAATTTTACTTTAGATACTATCTCAAAGTATTGCATCTAGTTTTTTATTTTAATTTTTTACATTTTCAAGCTTTTTATAATTTCACATCATTGAACAATCCCATGAATGTTGCACACCTTTAGGCCAATGCAAGAACATAAATAAGTCCAAGATTTTACACTATTAAGGTGATCAGTCCATTACTCAAAAAAAGAAAAAGAAACCAACGGGAGACAAACGAAAGAAAAAGAAAAAAAGAAAAAAAAAGACAAGATATCAGTTTACTAAGAAAAATAATGTTCAGGGAACTTACCTCAATACTGATCAAGACTCCAGTAACAGATGAGGTATTAGCCATAATCAAAAAGTCTGAAAGTTGCATGAATTTCCCAGCATTTCTAAAATTAGGATTTCTGTACAGTGTATACTTCGCATACGGATAGTACATTGATGCTGCAATAAAATTGACAACATGAGCACTGACATCCTCTCTTAAAATAAAATGACATGAATTAGTTTAAGCTAAAAATGGAGGATATAACTGGGCTACTAAAAATAACTAAGGTGGTTGTATTTGAATTTGAAGAACTTGCGACGTTCTTATAGTTCCTAGTCTGGGATTTAAAATCTTAACAGCTACCTTTTTCAGTTCATAGCAATTGAAGGGAGCAACAAAAAATTTCAAAAACCCAAAATCAGACATGGTTGCTAACTTACGTTGTAAGCTCTGGATTTGACTCCATGTTAGATTGAAAGCAAATATCCCATTTTGTACATTAAATTCTGGAATGGTCATTGAAACGTTGGTGAAGGGTGACTGGGCAGCAGTTGTTCTGTCTATGAGGTTGATAGATCCCAAGCAGAAAGCAACTCCATCTTGTGTGATTTGCACAGGACAGTCAATAATATCTACACCATCTGATATAGCTTGATTATAAGCCATATCCGTACAACCTGGATAAACACCACTTGCTCCTTCTGAAGAGATTATCAGAAGCTTAGCTGGAAAAGAGAAAAACAATTCAGGATCTTCAGTCAGAAACCATCAAAATCAAAGTAACTGAAGAAGCACAAACAACCAGACTTGCAAACACACATATGTGTGCCTGTTTGTGTGAACAACAACAAATGACGCCATTAGGGAAGCAGTTGAAACTTATGGTATACCTTGGACTTCATCATTCTTGCCCATGTGAGAGTAGCAATCTGCAGTTTTCAGAAATTCGTAAGTATTCGTTAGAATATATCTCTAAGAGTAAATATAAAACCGCAGTCTAAATAGTAAAGTGGAGCAAATGTGTAATTAGAGGAATAGCCAGAAGGAAATCTTAAAATCTATGACTGATCAGAAACAAATCACAGTTTTGGCGTTCACTATGACACATGAAAAAATCAAGATGATAAAATACTAAAAGTAAGGACCAAGTGCCAAGCATACTTTAAACTTTTCTCAATGTAGGAAAGGAAAATGTCACTCCCTTAATGAATGCTTTAGTGCTTCAATGGGCCACTTCTCAACAACAACAACAACATTACCCTCATTGCCTTAGAGGCTCCTGCCTATGACAGGGTATGGGAGAGTCAGATGTACACAACCATACACATGCATTAGAAATACACAGATGTTGTTTCCCGATGACCCATAATGGGCCACTTCTCTAATATGTATGAATCCCGCTGAGGTATGTTCCTCTACCTTTTCTCTATCTTCCTAGATACTTAAAAGAGGTGGTGCGAGGGACTAAAATAAAGATAACAATGAGTCAAGCCACTGCTCAACCACTTAGCAGAAACATCCAACAGTATTTTCTAAAACATAATTAATGTGATAGATGCTGGCTAAGATTAATTAAATAGTAACAGAGATGACCTTCTCAGCATAAGCATGAGATCAAATACTCACTAGCAAGAAAAAAGAGCAAAGGACTAGAAAAGATACTCATGCTTCCTAGCTGATCAACCATTAGCAAGCAGGTTGCGCTTTCAGATTAGATTCCACATTGCTACATGCATGTAAAATCAGTTTTTTCGATGATGAAAAGCTAGCATTTCAAAAACTCATTATGCAGTTTGAAACTCGGAGCAATTAATACGCATTATGTTAAAAATGCACGAACCATGCATCTTACCTATGGCTTCTGAAGGAGTAACTGGGAAGTCAGTGACCACACCATCAACTGAAAAGTTGCCATTGTCCATGAAGGAAAGATACTCGGCCACAGGATCATAAGTATAATTGTATGCGGAAGGCACGTCATTTGCAAACTCTGATGCATAAACTTCAAGTCCTTGTTTGTGTGCATCCGAGACGACAAATGTATTAGGCAATAGATATTGACTGCTGTCCTGAGGCCATATGTAATATTTTGGAACCAAGATGGCAGAGGCAAATGTTTTTACGTAAGTAAGATTCTTTAAAAGTGAACCATAAGTCTGGTTGGTCGATGGCTCGATATCATCTTGGGCAAGAAAGCGAAACACAAGTTTGATGGGACTTGTTTTGAAGCGAGCAGCAATACTTGTTAGAAAGTTCACCTCAGGAGATGAAATGTAATCAACAATTACACTTTTGGAAACGGAGATGATAAAAGTTCTCATACTGAAGTTGTGCTGAGAGTAGAAAGCATCGTGCTGTCAAGGGGAAAAAGAGGACAAGAGAAACATTTACATGCACCTCCAAATTATTGACGAACAACTTCAATGTGCCAAATAGATTATGAGAATGCCAAAGACGTCATATCACTAATTTTTTCATGCAATGCGTACCTCAACATTGAGCCACAGTCCAGGAGGTTTGATTTGAGTAGCAACATCTTCAACGGTAAGAATTGGATTAAGACTTCCATCAAACCTAAAGGTTCTAGAGAAAACTCCTTGCTGTACTGTAAAGGATAAAAGTACTTTGTCAGGTAACAGACCACAGACCATATCCAACAATATGAAGCTAGCATTATAATATGTGCTCCAATAGGTGCAATAACATGTAGTTAACAAATCAACTTCAATATCACAAAGTTCTATCCGAAATGAGTCAATTTGTGGTAATGAATAAATAATAGTGCCACAAGCATATTTCAAGCATCAAGAAATAATTCTTAATTTTTGCAGAATGTTCAACGGCCAACAAAAGTAAAAAAAAAGAATCGAGCTGAACTTACAGTTCAGTTTCTGCAGTTGCTTAAATGAGTAGTCCATGGAAAAGAATCCTGTTGTAGACACCCCGTTGACTACATAGGTACTCTTCCTTGACATATAATTTCGTGCATTTGTAGAATTGTCGAGCAGAAGATCAGGCAAACAGAATCCTACTCCATCTTTGCTGAGCTGAACATCGCACCAGACTATGACATTGGGTAAACTGGTGGACAAAGTGAATGCATAAGCATTATAACTAGAATCAGGAAATAGTCCTGAAAATCCTCCTCGGGCTATAACTAATGGTTCATTTCCTGGAAAAAATATAGAACAGACGCAACAAGTGAAATCAGCATTCACGAGAATGGCTAATTTTGGTCCAATCAAGTCATAATTAGACAAATGACATACAGCATTTAGATTGGGAAACAAAACAGCCTAGATGACACATACTTCAGGTTTCCAGCCAAACAAACCTATAATCGATCATTCCTTTGGCACTTCAATAAAATTTCATGTAAAATTATATCACATCAAATGATGCTCCTTTTTCAAACCAGGAAACAACACGAGGAAACAAACTATGTAAACAGCAACACTATTCAAATAAGCTGAATGAATCTATCAGCAATACCAAGTTCAATCAACTGCTATTGCGTTATCAACCGATTCAATGATCAATATACATTGACAATACTTCCCTACATTTTCCCCCTCCATTAAATAACATAAATAAATAAATAAAAAAAAAGTCAAATGAAAATGAAGATGATTTTCCAAGCTCAAGTAAATGTAATTAAAAAATAAAGGAGCAGAGTCGAGCTAACACAGGCGGACTACCCACCCGTGAGCGTTTGCCATTTAGTAACATTGGATTTTTGAGCTGAAACAAATGCAACGGCGGAGCAGAGAAGCAAAACGCTAAGCAGCGGGCGGAGCTTCCACATTACTTTCAGTTCAGCTGCAAAAACAGCAGAACAAAACAATGTTCTTTTAACTTGCTAATTTGAAGCTTTCGTTGGGAGATGTGAGAAACTCAGATTTGGTCTGAACTTGGAAGAGAGAGAGATTGAAAAAAGTGAGGAGGAAGGAGAGAGAAAGAGTGGCCGAATGAGAAAGTAGCTTTTGTTTTTGTTGGTTTAGTTAAAGCCCAGAGGATTGCCAAACGGAACAATAGAAAGGTACTACTGATTTTTCTTTCCGGTAAGAGATCAAATAGTCACACAATAAACTAATCTCACGGATAAATCTATTTACATGTAAATAGTGATCACGACATGACTCAATGGTTCTGATATCGGAGGCTCAAAAGAGTGGCGAGAGTTCGATTCTTATCACAAATAAGATTTTCGATTCTATTTCCATATAAGCGCATAGTATTGAAGCTATACTGCTTGCAGTGGACTCCTTGTGTGGCTGCCTGAGCAGTCCAAACTCTGTTATAGCGGGTTTTAGACACTTGACTTTTATTCCTATCGCACCGTGAGACAGACTGATAAGAGTCCGGTTGGGGTTTCTGGTCATAAACCTTTTTTTATTTACATGTAAATAAAAATTGTTTGTCTAAAACAAAAACTTACATATCAAACTAATCATATTTATGTAAAAGTATTTTAGAATTGTGCAGCTAATTTTTGGCGTTGGCTTTATTTATTTGTTTGCGACTTTGCCAGGTGGGATATTTCAGTTTTGTATTGGTAAACATGGACGGCCCTTCTCGATGATCACGGAGCGGCTAACTCAGCCGAGCCGTTTATGTTGAATTCTGTACAGGGACTACTGTGCCTCTTCTTGAAATATGTTTAACTAGACAATTTTTAGAACTCATTTTATCTTAACAAATTTACACATAATTAAAATTCATAATTTATGTTATTAGCATGATTTTTTTAGTCATCGTTCTTAGCATGATTTAAATTTGTTTTAGTGTAGATTATTTATGTTAGAAGTCTTTATTGCAACTTGAGGCTGAATTATATCTTAAGAAGCTGCCATGTCTTTTTGGCTCCGATGGTAGCCGTGGGAAGAAAGTATGAATAACTTTCGCTGGAGTAATCTGTGATGATTAATGAAAATATAATGGATACTAATCACGCTTGTGAATTTGCTGACTACGCAGGACGTTAAGGCAATATAGTTGAACTCCAACCAGTAACCCAGTTCAAAAATAGTATAGGGATGTAAATCAAATATCTAACGCCCCACTAACAGGAGCTCTTCTAAATTTATTTTGTGACCCCACCTCATACCCCAAGACAAAAAAACAAGAGCCACAAAACTATTTAGATCTTTTAAATTCAAATGGTCATGATCTGATCTTGAATGTTTTTATTGTCTCAGGCTCAAGAAGAGTTGTGAAGAATGTAAATTAGGTCGTTCTACGGATTTCTAGGTATGAGGCTGAAGACTTAGTGTATACAAAGTATCTAAGCTTAAACTCGTTCTAATATAATGACCTGATGCTATGATACAAACACATACTACAACTGTCAAGATTCGAACCAACAACATTAAATGCAATTTATCGTCTAAATAATAACTTTACTACGTCGTTGTGCGGCAATTTATATCTCTGATCAAGCGAAAGTATGGCCATTTGTATCTCAAATTAAGTGTCCTTTTCTCTTTTCCATATTCGATGTCTTCCATGTATAATTATTAAAAAATAAGATTGGTTTGATTTGTTTTACATCGCAATATACGAACAAATACGGACATTAAAGAAATAATGTCATGTATGTTTGTATAAAACAAGAATGAAACTATTATTGTGTGTAAAAATTCATAGTAATGTGTTTTCCATCACAATATGATTAGGCAAACATATAAATATTTAGTCAGTCACATAGTCCTTCTTTGTTTCTTTATTATATGAAAACCGCGTTTGTATTTAAAAAAATAAAAAACCTCTTTTTCAATGTAACCAAGTCCTAAATATTTCACCTAAAAAGTCTCTAGGTATTCTAATTTACATCATCTACAAAGTTTTTAAAGTTAATAACCCTTTTTGCGTCCAAAGAAATAAAAGGGAAGACCAAAAGCGTGATGGAGGAGTGGGGAAGGGGGGTTGGGTTTGTTCAATAGAGGGGTGTTATGTACATGTTGTCGGGGAGGACGTATTTTCAAACAACTGCTAGGTTGTTGCTTTGTGACTTTGAAGTGACGGGTTTAAGTCGCGGAAGCAACTTCTTGCACAAAGTTAGGGTAAGACTGCGTATATCAGATCGCTTGTGATTCCTTTCCATATTCTACACAAACATGGAATTCTAATGTACCGAAAACATTTTTTATGTGCATGTTTGTTGAGGCAAGGCTCACTTTTTGGTGTGTGAACTGTGAAGAAGAGTAAGTTCAACCACAAGTCCAGTCAAAAGTTAAAAAAAGCACATAAAAAAGATTATATACGTAAAACAAAATAAAAAGTCAAAAAGAAGCACATGAAAGACTGGAAATTAATGGGATCACACGAGTTGATGTGAAAGGACAAAAATGACCAGGAGTAGTTGAATAATGTACGGCTTGAATATGAAGCTGCAGCCGGTGGCTGGAGCCATTGGAAAGCGGCTCAAATATTCCAATGATTTGGTGAATGGACGACAGCTATACTTCGACAAAAACATTGGTCAGACACTGAGAGTCGTCTGAACGTGCCACGGCTATTTCATCCCTCTCTTTACGTTTTATATATATATATCACGTATCATCTGTTGGACGAAAGGTTGGAAATTTCTGGCCAGCATCCCCGCTTATATCAGCCGTTCTGTTTGTCAACTTGCAGAAAGATGGATTTTAATATTCGAGTCAAAAGGCAAAATATGTAATTACAGAGAAAAGCTCAAAAGTTATCATCGTCATCATCCGGACCCAGTATATCCCAACACAGCTAATAGATGGAATATCCTTCTTGCCTTTCATTGATTTCCAATCAAGAATATAAATACAATCATGTTCCTATAATCATGCTATCGTACTCCTCTAATTATGCTATTGTATCATCTATCATTATGATACATTTATGGAGAATATCAACCTATTTGGTATGTACTATATATGGTACAATTAATGATACAATCAATGTTGATATTGAATACAAAATATGCTACAATTAATGCATAATATTCGACCATTACACCCCCGCAGTCGAAACGGGCGGTTCGCGAACGTTGAGACTGGATCGAAAATCATCAAACAGAATACGGGGCAGCCCTTTAGTGAAGATATCGGCCAGTTGATGCCGTGATGGAACATGATGAACTCGAATTTGTCCTTGAGCAACTTTTTCACGAACAAAGTGTATATCCATTTCAATGTGTTTAGTACGTTGATGTTGAACATGATTACTTGAGAGATAAACGGCACTAATGTTGTCACAATAAACAAGAGTGGCTCGTGTAAGAGGACAATGGAGCTCGAGAAGTAAGTTTCGAACCCAACAAGATTCAGCGACAACGTTAGCAACTCCTTTATATTCGGCCTCAGCGCTGGAGCGAGATAATGTCAGTTGGCGTTTGGATGACCAAGAAATGAGGTTATCACCGAGGAATATGTAGTACCCAGATGTTGAGCGACGCGTGTCGGGACAGCCGCCCCAATCCGCGTCAGTGTAGCATAGAAGATTATTGTGACATGATTTAGAGAGATGTAGGCCGAAATGCAGTGTACCTTTGATATAGCGTAGGATACGTTTGAGGGCAATCATATGAATATCATGTGGAGCATGCATATGAAGGCAAATTTGTTGAACTGCATAGGTGATATCCGGACGTGTAAATGTGAGGTATTGAAGAGCTCCAGCTAAACTGCGATAGAGTGTGGGATCATCAAAGAGGACACCCTCATGTCGGCTCAGTTTGGCCGAGGTGTCTATAGGAATGGATATAGGCTTGCAGTTTGACATGGACGCACGTTCCAGGATCTCAGCGGCATATTTTTGTTGATTTAAAAATAAACCATCCGAATGGCGGCTAACCGCAATACCAAGGAAATAACTCAATGGACCGAGATCTTTCATAGCAAACTCGTATGCAAGAAGATCCATCAGTCGGCGTCGGAGTGCATCAGAAGAAGTAGTAAGAATGATGTCATCAACATAAAGAAGTAGATATGCCATGTCAGTACCGTGATGATATATAAATAGAGAATGATCACAACGAGTATGAACAAACCCAATAGAGGAGGCATAGTCAGCAAACCGTTGATACCAAGCACGAGGGGCTTGTTTTAAACCGTAAAGAGACTTCTTGAGGAGACAAACATAGTCAAGATAGTTCAGATCACGAAAACCCATTGGTTGATGCATGTATACAGTTTCTTGTAACGTACCATGTAAGAAAGCATTTTTGACATCAAGTTGATGAATGAGCCATGATTATGACAAGGCCAAATGAAGAACCGTGCGAATGGTGGCGGGTTTAACCACTGGACTGAAAGTGTCAGTACAGTCAATGCCTGGCTGTTGAGAGCGTCCATCACCTACAAGACGAGCTTTATGGCGTTCAAAAGAACCATCAGAACGAGTTTTATGAATGAAAATCAACATGGAACGTAAAATATTAACGTTGGGAGGGCGGGGGACTAATACCCACATCTTATTTTTAATAAGAGCATCAAATTCATCATGCATGACAGCATGCCAATTGCGGTCACGAAAGGCGTCATTGGGATTCCGGGGAAGAGGAGAGGGGTTAGACATTACATGAAGATTGAGATGTCGTTTAGTCTTAACAATACCGTGCATGCCGCGAGTCGTGATAGTGCAAGTATGAAGGAGGGTGTTCGGTTGGGAGGGGGCTGAAGCGGGTGGTGGCGGCATTGGGGCTGAAAGGGTGGGAGACCATGGGGGGGGGGGTAGTCCATGGGGTGAGGGCGGCGGGTGGTTGATCGTAGTGAAATATGGAATTGTGAATAAGAGGAGAATGATCGTCGTTGAGGAAGTTGTAGTGATGAGTTGAGACGGGAGAGATCGTCGAGTATGGAAAAGTTTGTTCATCAAATATGACATGGCGGGAGATTAAAATTTTGCACGTAGATATTTCATATCATTTGTAACCCCAGTGATTAGGTGGATATCCCAGAAAGATGCATGGTGTGGAGCGACCTTGGAGTTTGTGAATAGTGATGGAGGGTATAAGGGGATAGCAGAGACATCCGAATACGCAAATATAAGAGAAGGATGGGTCTTTGTTGTATAGTATTTGAGTTGGAGAGAGGTGAGATAAATTTTTGCTAGATAGTATATTTAGAAGATAGGTGGCCATAGCAAAGGCGTGGTGCCAAAAGGATGGAGGGAGGTCGGAGTGAATGAGGAGAGTACGAATGACATTGTTGATTGTACGGATGGTGCGTTCAGCTTTACCATTTTGGGAGGATGTATGTGGACAAGATAAGCGCAAAGTCATACCATTTTGTTGACATAAGCTGTGGAAATTTGAGTTTGTATATTCACGGCCGTTATCACACTGCAAGCATTTAACAGTGGCACCAAATTGAGTTTGAATATATTTGTGAAGGGTCAAAAAATGCGAAAACACTTAAGATTTGTGACCCATAGGGTATGTCCACATAAAATTAGAGTAGTCATCAATGAAAAGTACGTAATATTTATGACCTGTTGAACTCAGAATGGGTGAAGTACAGACATCACTGTGTAGAATATCAAAAGGCCTAAATGTGTTATTGACAGAATCATAAAATGGCAATTTCACATGTTTGCCAAGTACACAAGAAGAACAAGTAGATTTATTACATTTAGAATTGCAACTGATAAGATGTTTATTGCATAAATATTGAAAAAATAGAACGACCATGATGGCCAAGGCGGTTATACCATAGATCTTCAGAGACGGCAGTGAGGGCGGTGGATGGGGTGTGGGTCGGCGGTGGTGTGAGAGGGTAGAGGTCTTCAGCACTGTTGCATCTTAGAATTTGGTTGACCGTATGACGATCCTTCATAGAGAAACCAGAAGCATCAAACTCAATGGAAACATTATTATCAGTGGTAAAACGACGAACATAAATAAGATTCTTGACAATTTGAGGGGCATAAAGAATATTTGATTTCCTTCTTGCCTTTCATTGATTCCCAATCAAGAATATAAGTACAATCATGTTCCTATAATCATGCTATCGTACTCCTCTAATTATGCTATTGTATCCTCTATCATTATGATACATTTATGGAGAATATCAACCTATTTGGTATGTGCTATATATGGTACAATTAATGATACAATAAATACTGATAATGAATACAAAATATGCTACAATTAATGCATAATATTCGGCCATTAACAGCAAAGCTATCGTTAGGGTATGGGGAGGGTAAGTGGTAGACAGACAATACCTCTATCCCAAGGGATAGAGAGTCTGCTTCCAGTGAGACCTCCGGCTCTATATGTACTTGCATAAATGGCATGATAATATAGATACATTATGCTAGTGTGTTAGTGAGGAAATTCAAGAAATATAAAAAAAGGATTTTCGATATTAAAATACCCATCATGTGTATATGTCCATATAATGTAAAACAACGATATAACATACGCAACCAAGTGGAAAGTCAACCTAAAGCATAGATAGTGTCTACGCCTATCTATGTCCCTACATATACTCTAAAGTGTCCCTATATATGACCTATACCTTGTTAACCTTAATCTTATATCTCCATGACCTCCTATCCTAGACCATGTCCTTAAAGAGGTGCAAATTTAGTAGGTCGCGTCTTATCTGCTCGTCCCAAGTCAATTTGGGTCTGCATTTACTCCTGTTCCCCTCTACAATGAGGCTTTCAATTGCTCTGACCGACGCCGTTGTCTGTCTCCGCTTGACATGCCCAAACCAACTCATTCTGTCATCCCTTATCTTATCTGCTATACTAGCCACGCCTAACCTTTCTTGAAACATATCGTTTCTGATCCGGTCTAGCCTTGTATGCCCACACATCCATCTTAACATCTTCATCTCTGCTACTTCCATCTTCTGTAATTGTGACATCTTAATGGCCCAGCAGTCTGTCCCATAGAGCATTGCCGGTCGTATTGCCACCCTATAAAATTTTTCCTTTAATTTAGTTGGGAAATTATTGTCACACAGCACCCCTGAGGCCGCCCTCCATCTACACCAGCCTGCTTGAACTCGATGTGATACATCATTATCTATGTCGCGATTCTGCTGCACAAATGATCCTAGGTACTTAAACTTACTTACATGTGGTACCACTTGACCATCGATGGTGAGCTTATCTATGTCGCGATTCTGCTGCACAAATGATCCTAGGTACTTAAACTTACTTACATGTGGTACCACTTGACCATCAATGGTGAGCTGGCTATCCTCGGTACTTAAACTTACTTACATGTGGTACCACTTGACCATCGATGGTGAGCTGGCTATCCTCATCGATGGTGAGCTGGCTATCCTCACTGTCTGCTACGCCGCTGACCATCGATGATGAGCTAGCTATCTTCACTGTCTGCTACGCCGCTGAAGTCGCAGTGCATATATTCAGTTTTAGAACTGCTAATTCAACTTGTTAGCTGGCAGATTGCAGGTTATACGATTACGTAATCGTGTTTTACCTTCACGCGGCTTCGACCCTCAAGTCACATCAAATCATACGGATACGAAAATTTCGTTTAAGAACAGTATTACTATTTTGACAATGTGGGATAGAAGAATCAAAAATAGGTCCATTTTTTATTTTTTACATTCTGAAAGAAGAAGAGAGGGTCGAGTCGTTAGCTTTTTTTATTGGTAATGCAACAAATAAGGATAACCTAGCAAAGTAGTTGAGGGGGTTAAACTTTCGTCTAGGTAACAACAAACGCATCCAGACAACTTCATAAACAGTCAACGTTATTTTGTAGAACAGATACCAATTCAATCTCTTCACTCACATGTCTACTCGGCCGAGCGTCTTTTGACACTCTGTAAGCTTTGCCTCGGCATTATGAGGTCTGCCTCTCTGCTCAGCCATGCCGTACAAACAGGCATCTGCCAACTGTCATTTTCATCTAAACGCCTAACATTTGGCGTCGCATGGCCAGCATGCAGACGCCTCCAGCCAGCACATACAAGACACATGGTGCTCGCCCACCAGTTCGACGCATGCATGGGCTACCCTGAACATATGAAAAGGAAAGGGGAAAGAGAAAGGAGGCAAGTTCTAAAAAAAAGAACAATAACCATTCCGCATAAAAGAAAAAAAAGAAACTGAACAGGTTGCTCCACATTTTAATCCATTTATCAAACTATCATGTCTATGTTTATAACTGACTTGAGCGTTGAAGAGTTTTACTCTGTGACCCCTAACGTCGCTTTCTCTGTGCAGGTCTTTGGGAATATTACTTCGGCAACTTCACAAAGTATTCAAGGCGTTATCTTACTGATCATATCTGATCTTTTGGTGAAGATCTGATTTCATCGATAGTCAAAATAAAAACCCATATCGATCCATGTGTGTTTTCCAAAGTGGATGTATACATTTCTATTTTGTCACAAAAATATAGCACGAATAGTAATAAATCGTCATTTTAATGTAGAGTTAAACAAATGGCTTACATAGTTTGAAAACCACCTCGAACTGAACGGACCCTAGAAACCATAGCCGAGTCAATGGCTAGTTGGTGAAGACTCCTATGTTATGTTAACCCAAAAGCAGCCACTTGGAATCTGAGAGGCGACAAAAGATCATGCAGTAGAGAACATTCAGACAAACATTATAATAAAAAAATATGAAATGATTAGAAGGAACGTTCTCTAACGTGGATGGTAATCGCATGGGATTTGGTGTTCACATGGCTGGATAAGATTACGATGGTGGGATTTGGATGCTTCCAAATAAACTAGTTGGATTTTCATTAAATCGCGGAAAATTAATAGTAGTTTTACATGAGTGACAATGATCCATCAGATATGCAATAACTTCTCCTATCGCATATTATATCACTCTGTAAAATTATGTCATTTGTATTGGAAGTATTATATTAGATAATATAGTATCAATACACATAATTTTTCAGTTAGTATGATAGAAGATATGATATATGATGTTGACAAAACCGGTCCCATAAAAAAAAGATACGTTCACTTTTCGTAATGGACTTTTAACACTTGCCAAATGGAAGAAATACTTAAGAAAAAAAATGATGGACTATTTCAGGTTTGATAGTCAGAACACTTGAAACTTGATTGTAGTACGCTGAAAAATACACTCAGTGTGTATGATTAAACCTGCAAGTGGTTAGTCCCTCAAAATAACCAAAAATTAGAGGTTTTATTGTCTAACTTCGAAATAACCCTCTAAAACTCAAATCAGTTACAGGATTTAAGAGTAAGTGGACGTCAAAAAAGTTCTCGAATCATAAGTATGACTTAAGGGTCAGATCCCTTGCATGTTGATTGCAATGCAATTTTTATAGTTGAGGAAATGTCAACTTGGAGAGCATAAAATGATCCGGGTTATAGCTGAAAATTAATTCAAATCAATTGAGTGATATACTTGACTCTCATAATCATGCCAGGTGTGCAGAAGACCACAATGGTACAGGCCAGCATGAATTATGGTCGGTAGTAGGAACACATGCATAATTTGTCCTCCAGTGTTTCAGGTTGTATTGTGTTATATGTATGCTTTTGGTGTCTCAATTGTGGTCCCTCTTGTACAGAAGTGATCCGAGGTTCACTTCGGAGAATTTCTGGATTGTCGCAAGTTTGTTTATTGAATTATGTGTCCAGTTAAGATGTTTCGTGTAGAGGGCTTAACTAAAGGTTTGTTTCTTGTGAGTAAAAGACCTGGGGAATAATGCTGGGTGCGTATCCATTTCGTAGCTCCAAGATGTCTATTCCTTCAAGGTCTGTTGTTTCTTTGGCATTTTCCAGAGTCATGATTGGTCAATATTTATAATTTGTTAAGTAAATTAACGCGCGTCATGTGTAGTTTGAGTTTATTCCTCGTCAGGTACGATGGGGAATATCTAATGGTGTGATATTGTTAAGAAAATCGTTGCAATAAAATGTATCTTATGAAACGATAAAGACGCTGCCGTTTGTCACCTGTCATATGATACCTACTTGGTTTAACAAACAAGATCTAGGGTCTTTGATCCATCTAGAGTGAACCCCGTCCAAGATGTGTAAAGGCCCATTGGTACATATTAAAGGTAAATTAAAGGGTGTGCTCTAGTGATCAGAGACCTATGACATAGCCAATAGTGCATTAGAGTCCTACTATGCTCCACTAGCATCCCAATGCATTGAAACTTTCTTAAAAGACATCTAATGTAAAGAAATTTGCCGTTAGAAAAATCGAACCCTCGCCACTGTGTTAGAAAGATATTACATGTAGACTTCACCAGTGGACTATGCCAACGGAGGCGTATTACGATAACTACTAATGTATAGTAAAGTGGTGTAAAAAATTAGGAAACAAGTATTTTATTTTCTGAAGTTTTATTAGAAATGATGGTCTCTGTTATCATGTTGATAACTTCCTTTTTGCTTATTGAAATTTGCTTTTATATGCACTTACAGATTAACTCGTGTTACACGTTCAACCGATAACAAAAGCGAAAATAAGAAAAAATTAACACCGACAGAACACGACTGAAAAGAAATATAAAATAAAGTAAAATTCGAGTTATATAATTTGGGGGAAAATAGTTCGAAATAGATACTATATACTTTCAATCAAGATTCGAGAAAATTATGACAAATCCCTTTTAGTTATGAGTTTAGATTTCGAGTCCTAATTCCTAACATCCTAAAACATATATGTTAAAATCTATAAAATAAACAACATTTTCAGAGATTGTTTTCTGAGAAAACTTTTTGACGATCACATCCGTTATAAGAGATTTCATATGTGATTTCATATGTTTGTAGAGATAATGAGAATATGTCTCCCCCAAATTTTGTATTGTATTTAATATGTTCAAAACATATCCTTAGACCTGCAAGATGAAATATTTTTATATCCATTTTTTTCCTTTGTATATTGATTTCGTCAAGTGTTTATAGGTAAGCAGTCAAATTTGATGCATGTACTACATATTTTGGGGAATTGATGTAAGTGTCTTAATTTCAATTGTTAAAACTAAAATATTTTTGGTTTTCTCTTCACAAATCCATATAAGTAAAAGCAGTCTTAACATCATTTTACTCCTTGGTACAACTATCCACCATAAAGAGTCAAGGAGTTAATGACTTTTATACATTACAATCCTTGGGAGGTTCCATATTTATATTAAGTAGACCAAAACTACTTTCCAAGTATTCCAGATGATAACTCACTTAGTATTCGAGTTATGATTTGTTCTAAGTGGTCAAGAGTTCGAATCCAAAAACACCCCTTGTGAATGTTCTACTGGTGCTCTTCCTGAAGACTTGGTTTGTAGTGAGACATGTTATATGAGTCAGTGTATAAATTCTCACCTAACATAAGAGACTGCTAGACTTTTGATTTGTATAATCCATAATGTTTCTTGGACGTGGGACGATATGAACCCTCCAGGGAAGGAGTGACCTTTTGCTCCATGTTGACCTCCTCAATTTTTTACATTTTCTTTCTTATACGACAGTCATCTTTTCCCGGTTAAAGTAACAACACCGCTCTGATACCAATTGAAGTAACAACAATTGCTCTGATACCAATTGAAGTAAACAACGGATTCAAGAACACAACGCGTAAAAGCACAACTCACTTTATTAATATTCGGAAAATAACTCAAAACCGAACTACCACTCGCCGCCACACCAATGGTTCGGCCGACCTCCTAATTTATAGATTAACTAGGCTACACAAAACCATAACCCAATAGGAATAGGTAAACACCAATAAAGAAATAAACTTAACCTTAAACTCCTACAACTTAGGAGATTTCCAATCCTTATCTATTAAGGAAATTATCCAACAATCTTTCCCTTAATTTCCGAATGTAACATCGGAATTTCTTCGACGCCAAGCAATCTTCGCATCTCCTTGACCCTCGTTCGCGTCAACGGTTTTGTCAAGATATCCGCTCTTTGCTCGTCGCCACTTACATACTCCATCGCTTGACATAAGCTGATGTCTGGTTGTCAGTATTCTCTTCACTGCATACTTCCCGCATGATTCACAGAAGTTCTTGTCATGCTGGCACACCTCTTTCTTCTTAATCTGCGTACGTCGATTAGCTCCATACCTTGTGCTATTTTTGCCAACGAGCTCTGCCTTCTTGATCCACTTCATCTTACTGGAATTCCAAGCTGAGGTAGTGAGCTCTACTGCAACTGCCGAGGAGAGACGACGACTATCCTTTGTATGATCATATGCCTCGGCATCATTTCTGGGGTCATGCTTTAGCTGGACTGATTGCACATGCTTCTGAGCTTGTTTGGACTTCCTTTTATACTTGAGCCCGAATGTCTTGTCTTCGACTATCTTCTGCTTCTTAGCCCTATCCGTTTTTTGCTTCGGAGGCTTCTTTTCTTTTGTCTTTGATGTGTCGGCCTTGGCTGTTCTGCGAGTGTCTGAGTGCTGGTGTTTCGGGCTTGGCCTGGGCAAAGTTGGCACCTCTGCAATTGTGCTCGGCTGTGGCTGAGGCTGACCAATGTGAACCAGCCTGGTACCTTCAACATCCATCTTAGCTTGAAGACACATCTGAACACCCGACTTTATACAGATCTTGTACAGCCGATTCGGACTCTTTTGAACTTTCATCAACAAACGGCCGCCCCTATCATACATCATCAAGTGCTCACCCTTCAAGCTCACCTCACAACCACCCTCTATGGCTTGTCCGAGGCTGAGTATGTTGCTCATCATCTCTGGTACATAATAGACCTCGGTAAGCAGCTTTTGTTCCCTTGTATTGCCTTGAAGAAGTACCGTTCCTTTGCCTTTAATTTCAACGCAAGATCCATCTCCAAATCTTACTTTGCCTTTCACATTTTCATTCAACTTGGAGAAGTAAGATTTATTTCCCGACATATGATTGCTCGCACCGTTATCCAGATACCATATATGATCTTCCATAGGCTCAGAAGTCAATTTACTCGGCATCAAGCTCCTTTCATTCAAGCACACTTCTTGAGGTACATAATCAACACCTTTGTGGACAAACGCTGTTTCATCTATATCATGCTCATCGGCGATAAATGCCTCGTTCGTCTTCGTTTTTCTCTCGGGACACTTTCTTGCAATGTGTCCGGGCTTGTCGCAACGAAAACATATTAACTTTTCGGGACACTTGCTTGCAAAGTGTCCAGGCTTGTCGCAACTAAAACATATTAACTTCGAGCGATCCTTTCTCGTCTCTCGGCCTCGGCCTCGGCCTTTTCCACGTGAGTCGCGGCCTCTGCCCCTCTGATCCGAAAATCCATTTTTTTGTTGATTAGAAGAAGATGAATATAACAAAGTACTATTTGATGTAGTATTGAAACTTTCTTCGTTAATTCGTTCTTCGTACACTTTCAAGCGACCAACAACATCTTCAAAATCGATCTTGTTCAAATCCAACACTTGTTCTAATGACACAACAATGTGTATGTACTTCGATCTCGGCAAACCATTAAGGAATTTCTTGACCATCTTGGAGTCATCTAGGGGCTGCCCAAGGGAGGCCGACTTTGCCGAAATTTCGGACAACTTTCCAGCATAAGCATCCATAGAATCCGTTTCCGCCATCTTGAGTCTATCAAATTCGGCAGCTAGGGTTTGGAGCCGCGCCTCTTTGACCCTCTCAGCACCCAAATATCTCGTCTTTATGGCTTCCCAAATTCCTTTCGATGTTTCTTGATGGCCGACTTGTAAGATCAAATTCTCAGGGATTGCCTGAAACAGTAGAGCGATTGCAACATCATTATTCTCGGCATCATCCGACCCTGGATCAATCGTATCCCACACTTTGTGAACTCTTAGAACAACTTTCATTCGCATAGCCCACACCGTATAATTGGTCGGAGAAAGCATCGGGCACTGTACGGCAGTCGATCCAACCTCTCTCGCACGCGGTTGTGATGTGGTGCTTGATGGTTGAGCGCTACTCTCACCAGTTTCGCTCATTGTCTTGACTTGAAGATTCCTTTGTTATCACGAATCTTCAATAGAACCGAAAAAAGACCCGATTTCCTTGATGTTTCGGCCTCTTCAAAGATCACGGCAAGCACCAAAAACTTTCGGTCCGCACCAGCAAGCCCTTTCAAAATTTCAAGTCGTTTTTCCAAAATTCAATTGAAGTCACTTTCCAATTGAAGATACCTAAATTCTGAAAACCCAATATGGTCACTTCGAACAACAGTACTTTATTTCTAAAGCTTTTACAGAAAGCCTAGACCCAGTGGAGCAATCTAATACCAATTGAAGAGGAACAAAAATTCTGATCAGGCACTACGGGTATTCTGATCAGACGGAAAGGAAAAAACGGGTGTTATAATCTCCTGGCTGTTGGTGCTGCATACACGGCGGCTCCTCTCTTCTTCAAACAACCTCGACTCTGAGTTAGTACGAAGAACACGGCAGCCTCCTCCCTGGATCGTCCCACACACGGCAATCCCAACACGGTGGCTCCTCCCTCTTCGCACAACCTGGGCTCTGATACCAATTAAAGTAACAACACCGCTCTGATACCAATTGAAGTAACAACAATTGCTCTGATACCAATTGAAGTAAACAACGGATTCAAGAACACAACGCGTAAAAGCACAACTCACTTTATTAATATTCGGAAAATAACTCAAAACCGAACTACCACTCGCCGCCACACCAATGGTTCGGCCGACCTCCTAATTTATAGATTAACTAGGCTACACAAAACCATAACCCAATAGGAATAGGTAAACACCAATAAAGAAATAAACTTAACCTTAAACTCCTACAACTTGGGAGATTACCAATCCTTATCTATTAAGGAAATTATCCAACACCGGTGTCTTCCACTGCTCTGCCTACCTCTTCCCTGTTCGCCACCACTTATCACTCTTTCTCCCCGTTCTTTTAATCCGACATTTCCACCTATTTGCTGGAGATTTAGTGAATAATGTTGGAGATGCCAATGATTCTTCCGACAAAGACCAGGGAGGACTGGTAGATCGGCCATATAGAAATGAAAAATGCAAGATAAAATAGAAATTACCTGGAAATGATAAGTTTAGCCTGGATATTAGATGTGAATGTGATAGATAAATACGAATGCTTCGCCTTGATCTTTTTCACTCTTATGACGATTCTGAGAAGAAAAGATTGGCCATTAGTTTTAAAGGAAAGATGAAACATAATAATAGCATGTGCATCATATTTTACTTTTTATGAGAGAACAGCACTACAATTCATTATCTAATAAGTAAAGTAGAATTCTTTTGCCTATAGAAAAGAAAACTAAAATAGTTGCTCAAATCAACAGAGAAAATCAAGTCTTTGAGAGGAGCCTAGAAAGAAACATGGATGCTGATGAGCTGCAGATTTTCACAAAGGTGTGGAGTGTAGCTATAGCATGTATGTTCTACTGCTATTATGTTGTGAAACAAATCCCAAGTGGAATTTTGAGGTTTCTTTCTCTTCTCCCCATCTTCTACCTCTTCACCACCCTCCCTCTCCTCCTCTCCTCCACCCTCCTCTGCGGCCCCACCACTTTCTATCTACTTTGGCTTGGCAACTTCAAGCTCCTCCTTTTTGCTTTCAACCAAGGCCCTTTAGGACCCACCCTCCCGCTCCTTGAGTTCATCTCCACGGCTCTTATGCCCATTAAAGCCGTTAATCTAATCAGCAACTCCAACTCAAATACCTCCCGTCCCATTATTCCCGGACCTGCCAAATTTGCTATTAAGGCTGTAATTTTGGCAATTATCTTGTGGATCTATCGATTCAGGGATCATTTGGATCAGAGCATTATCATTGTTTTGTACTGCTGCCACGTTTATCTTGGGGTTGATACTGTTCTTGTCATGAGCGCGGCACCTGTTCGAGCAATTGTCGGAAAGGAAATCGAGCCACTTTTTGACGAGCCTTACTTATCCACTTCGTTGCAAGATTTCTGGGGCCACAGATGGAATCTCATGGTCACCGGTGTTCTACGGCCAACTGTTTACAACCCTGTACGTGGTTTCTTCACGAATATACTGGGCCGCCGGTGGAGCTTGGTTCCGGCGTTTATGGCTTCTTTTCTGGTGTCGGGTCTTATGCACGAGGTGATTTACTATTACTTAACACGTGCGAGTCCCACGTGGGAGGTGACATGTTTTTTCGTTCTCCACGGGGTCTGTACCCTCTGTGAGGTAGCAATTAAGAAGACGTTGAATGGACGGTGGCGTTTACACCCTGCGGTGTCGGGGCCGTTGACCATCGGATTTTTGGCCGTGACAGCGTCTTGGTTGTTCTTTCCTCAGATTATTAGAAACGGCGTTGATCTTAAGGCTATTGATGAGTACACAGAATTAGGACGGTTGGTGTTTTCTGGTACCATGTGATACACATCATAAAGAGCTGTTCTATATTTGGATTCTTCAAGCAAGAAGAACAAGGTACACAATTCGGTGATCACACCTGCCGTTTCTGTTATTCACACCCAATGGCACAGCAATCTGTCAGATCCGATCTATGTGTAAACTTTGATTAGAATTATTGAATATTGTTTGATTTTCAAGTTTATATTTTGGGCATTGCGTATCATCATGAAATTTTAACATAAAAGTGATAAAATAAATAATGCAGATCAAGTTGTAATATTAAAAAGCAAGTAAGATGTTTAGATAAAATAGGAAAGAATTTCAGCGGCTTTTAAACTGTTGGCAGGGAACGTTTTGGTCTGTTATTATTTGTTTTTCATATTTGGTCCCTGTCATTATTTGTTTTTAATATTTTGTCTTTCATCTACTTAAAGCCTAACATTTCAGCAATTTCCATGAAAATCTCAAACAAAATGTCCACATTTGAAGGGTTATTTGTTTTTTTTTAAGTTTTCCTTTCATAAAAAATAATGGTAAAAAGCATTTCTTTTTCCTCATCTCAGATCTCTTCCGCTAATTACCACCGAGTCTCCTCCACTGACCACCAGTGACTTGCCCTTCAAATCAGTCTAGGCCTAGTCTTTGGCGTTCTCCCTTAGCTGCCATACAGCCTTGAAATACATGGAAACCAAGCCATCTTTCTACAGTGGATACTGATAAATCTAAGTAATGAAAACAAAACTATCATCCAGAAAAAACGACGACTAGTATAACCAACCCGTCTTGTTACAGTCAACATCAGCTGACTTCATAGAAGCAGGTCGTATGTGGTTCACGTTAGTCACTCGTGTCCAAATACATAGTCAAGTCGGTGTCTTTCAAAAAAGCGCCGACTAGGAGGCAAATCTAGAGACATCTATGAAGGGACTAAATTCTCACTAGGGGGAAAGACAGGTGTATTCGGGTGAATCCTTAACCGTCAACATCACTTAGCAGAGCAGAGTCTCGACCAACATTGCTTCTCCCACCTCTACTCAGCCAAAAAAGCGTCGAACGATTTTGTTAGCCTCAGCCCCAAGGCGATGATACCTACCTGTTCTGATGTTCTGCTTCTTGTCTGTCTGGACCTCGTTGCTTACGGCTTCTCTGCTCTGCCGCGCCTTCAGAGTTGGACCTCTTTTCGGCTCGGCCTAGTTGTCTAAGCAGATATATGCCAGCAAACAACATGACCAGATAATCCGACTCTTGGCGCCACTTGACCAACATGTAGACACGCCACACCAGCAGAGGCAGAACACATGGCACCTATTTATCATCCCTTAACATGCATTGGTTGTTCAGAATACATAAAAAGAGGAAGAAGGACCCTGTGGTGGGGAGGGCGATACGGAAAAAGACTAAAATTGAACATGTTTCCTTAATTCTACACTACATCATGTCTACACCTATAACTGATTTGAGCATCGAAGGATTTTCTACAAGACAGTAGTCTCGGGACCTCTAACGTCATCTTTTCCCACACAGTTTTTGGAACACTACCTCTACACCTCCACGAGGCGACAACGGCGGTACCTGCGGATCATCTCTGATCCTTTGGTGAAGATGCTACTTCGTCATTCCTAAAATACGATTTTGACTTTAAGCTTTCTGTCGGCTGTGAATCTCCCACCAGTTACTCCTTGAATTACAAAAGCAAGAAGAAACAAAAATATATTACAGATTTGTATATGGATTAAGAAGATGATTTAGTTTTAGGACAGGTTCTTTCTTATCTAACGGCACTCACAAATTTCACAGTTCCCATCACTGCAAATCTTGGTAATTTAGTTTTTGTTGGAATTTCTTTTCACCTTTTTTTTCTTAAACTTCTGGTCTAAAAATAAAATTTCTGTCAGTTTCCTCTGATTCTTGTAAGTTGGACAAGCATTTTTTTTCCTTCGACATTTTATCTTATTCCTGTTTGGCTAAACAATGATCCAGAATGTTTAATATTACTACCATACGTGCGGTGCTGCTGTTGTCACTCCCTTATTTTGGCAGTATATCAGTTAAGTTGCTCTAGCTCTCGCATATGAAGACATCTTATTATATCGTCCACAGAACTTAATGCTACAGTAATCTTAATTTTTCTGTTGTAACTTGTAGTTTGCATTGTATAATATAACAATATGATGCAGTTCGAGGATATGATGTGGTTCGAACACCATAAGATTCTCCTGTTAAATATCCCTCCCAACTTTATAAACTATGTTCCATTAACAATTCCCTTTTCTTTGTTGTTGTCAGATCTCATTCTCAAATTATAGTATTATGTTCATTTCTAAGTGGACTGTTTATCAATAGACCGTTTTCCTGCATTAGGGGAAAAGTGAAGACAGTGAACTGAATGCTAAAATGTGGAGTTTGCAGGTTTCTTGGTATTGGTATCTACTGTTAGGCTTTGTTAATGTAATTTGCTTGGGATGCTCTGTTCCTTCTTTTCTATTTGGTCTTTCCCTGTTAGAAAGAAAAAGAAGGAAAGTACAGTAAAGTTACTATTGAGACTGTATTTGTATATGGATAGCTTCAGCTACCCTCGGGACTGATTCTCTGCTATGCCTGACAAGAGCAGAATTTTAAAAACTTGAAATTACTGTCTTATTTGTCACATGCAAATTCACAAGTGAGTGGTTGGCCATTATTTCCCAAGCTTGGTGTTTTGTTCTGAAAGTATGGATCTTGGTTGAGTTCTTTCTCTGATATTTTGATTTTTAAAACGACGTGACGCATAGTGCAACTAGGTTTTTGGTTTTGTGGACTGAATAGGCAATCTAGATGATGACTCTGATGTTTAACCATTCATGCTTATTCTGGATTCAAATTCTGGTACCGGAAATCACCGTCATGGTTATTGAGTTTGTCCCCTCTTGTGCTTTTTTGTGGCCCAACAATGGAATAACTTATACTTTATGTGAGTTGAGGATCTGACTTGCTGTTATAAATGGGAATCAAACGGAAAAAGAAAAGGTGTTGACATAAGTACCAATCCAGCTGCTCTGGAATGTGATTTGTTGGCGCCATCATATATCATCACATTTTCAGCAAGTGTATTAGAAAAGATAGACGCTGAGTTTGAATCTTTAAATTAATTGCCGTCTGATGGTTTATGTTTCTGAGACTCCACAGCCATACATTGTTATCACCGTTGGAGTGAGGACAAGATGATTGATGCGATAAGCTACATAGTACATCCAACTCATCATCTATTGGTTAATGTCATTGACCATTCAATGGAACAAATCGGCTACTCAAGTTTAAATACACATTCAATTCGGTGTTATTTAAGAGACGGAGGACGCATCCTCAATATCGACATGGACCTCAGGTTATTCCTGGTTATCAGGACGGCTTCAACAGATCATACTCTGAAATCTATGTCAAAGGCTAGTAGTCACTTCGGCCGCAACCAGTTACTTCTGCTGCAACTAGTCACTTCGACTATGGACATCGCGTTGGTCAAGTCTTCGATGCACAAGGCCTATCAGGTCAGCTCGACCAAGCTAACTTACACCATCCAAGTAGCTTTACCATACACAGACACACGTGACGTCAGCTCACTGACACTTGTCCAACATGCATATGCAGGACAAGACGCTTAGCAGCACATGACGATCCCTAACATGCATTGGCAGGTCAAAACGTACAAAAAGAATTAACGGCGTCAGACAGAAGAGATGTTCGAATACACTAAGACATACTTTAAGACATTCTTTTTAAACTACTTAATATTCTCACAAAGAGATAAATTTCTCTAAAATTCCTGCATACGTTGAATGTCAAATATGGAACAATTCGTCTAGATCGTCGAATCATTTTTTCTGGAAACAACTTTAAAGTCTCTAAAATTGTTGATTCTTGTAGGCTTACATCAATAAATTCTATGTATTTTTTATTTACATCATATTTCGATCTAAAAAACGACCCAATATCAACGTGGAGCATATTTATATCTGAAATAAATAAGTCTGCGGCTAGTGCTGTTAATTAATTAGAGATACTGCATAGTGCATATCAACCTCATTGAGACCCAATTTCCTTTTCATGAAAAAAAGTCAAAATCGGGTAATACTATTAATTACAAGAAAAGGCCACACCTGGGCATTCTGGAGATCCAATCAGGCAATCAAGCATCAATTAAATGGGACAGTTAACAAGTCTAAACCAATTCATTATCTAATAAATGAAGTAAAACTCGTTGCCTTTAAAAATTGAAAAGTAAATCGTCATGATACATCTTTTATATTGTTTGAAAACCAACATAGGAAAACAAGTCATAGAAATTCAGCAATCCAGAAGGATGTTAGATGCAGATGAGCTGAAAAACTTCAGAAATGTCTGGACCATAGCCACAGCTTCTCTAATTTACTGCTACTATGTTGTGAAACAAATCCCAAGTGGAATTTTGAGGCTTCTTTCTCTTCTCCCCATCTTCTACCTCTTCATCACCCTACCCTTCCTTCTCTCCTCCGTCCTCCTTGGCGGCCCCACCACTTTTTATCTAATTTGGCTGGGGAACTTCAAGCTCCTCCTCTTCGCTTTCAACCGAGGCCCTTTGTCACCGTCCTTGCCCCTCCCCAAGTTCATTGCCACAGCTGTTATGCCCATCAAAACCCTCACTCCTATCAGCAACCCTAACTCAAAAATCTCCCGTTCCAAGATTCCTGGACCAGCCAATTATGCTACTAAGACTCTAATTTTGGGAATTATCATGTGGATCTGTTGCTACAGGGACCATTTGGATCCAATCATACTCACTGTTTTGTACGGCTGCTTCATTTATCTCGCGATGGAAACTACTTTTGCCATGAGTGCGGCGCTGGTTCGAGCAATTGTTGGAATAGAAATGGAGCCGCTATTTAACGAGCCTTACTTATCGAATTCGTTGCAAGATTTCTGGGGTCGGAGGTGGAATCTCGTGGTCACGAGTATTCTACGGCCAACAGTTTACGATCCCGTGCGCGGTTTCTTCATGGATATACTTGGCCGCCAGTGGAGCTTGGTGCCGGCGTTTATGGCTTCTTTTTTGGTGTCGGGACTGATGCACGAGATGGTTTTCTATTACTTAACACGTGCGAGTCCCACGTGGGAAGTGACATGGTTTTTTGTTCTCCATGGAGCCTCCACGGTGTGCGAAGTCGCCGTGAAGAAGGCTTTGAATGGACGGTGGGGATTGCACCCGGCGGTGGCAGGGGCGATGACCATCGGGTTTGTGGCGGTGACGGCGTCTTGGTGGTTCTTTCCTCCGCTTATTAGAAACGGATTTGATAGTAAACTTAGTGAGGAGTACACAAATTTAGCACGCTTGATGTTCTCTGGTACCACCTGATTTTGTGTCATGTGAATCCTTTTATTCTTCAAGTTCTTATGGCCTACCCAAGAACAAAATGAAGGCCAAATTTGTGTTGAATGAAGATAATTACGATTTACGGCATATGCATCTCATGGATCATTTGTAGTAATTTGTTTCATTTATAATGAAATTAAAGATAACTTTTTTTACTTTGCAACATAATATATTAAAATAAAATGATTCACTTAAATTGACTATGTTTATTATATTATGGAATAACCGTTAATCGATATAATTTAACACAATTTTCATTATGAGTCATTTGGAAACAATCTCTGCGTGTTTCTAACACATAAATATGATTACGTATATTTGACCCTCAATACGTTTATAGATGTGAATATCTAAAGCAGTGAGTTAATGTTGTTGTTATTGGATCATTCGTAGTAATTCGTATATAACATACCCAAAAAGAAAACAAAGGAAGAAGTTATAGCTCGGCAATTATTTTTTGGTAAAAATATTTGTGGCCTATACAACACACGTGTCGTTTATAATTTTTATGAGATATGAATGAGAACAATTCCATATATTTTTTTCGGACTTTTTAAACGTGAGAGTCTAATTTAACAAAAATATTTTTTAAATATAAAAGAGAGAGGTTGAGTCAAGTGTCAGAAACAATGTAGTGGTATAATAACAAGATGCAGTTCGGGCTAAAAACAAAGGAAAAGAAAAGTAGATGGAAGCAATTTACCGATGGATTATCTTTCTTTTCGGCCCATTTTTACTGATAACTTTTAAAAGTCCGGCCCAGGTTTGTCCCCTCTACTGTATGAGCGGTGGTTACTGGTTAGTTTTCGAAAGAGGAATCAGCTTAAAGCCGATTGCCGTTCCTTCCAGGGAAAGATCGCCGACTTGTGTAGTCAAGAGGTTCTTTTCTTCATTTGTTTCTTTTTAGCCTGGATAATTTCAATATGTAAGGTTGGGACTATCACTTTAATTCAAACGCATCATCCTCTCTCTTGTTGTCATGGAAATAGGGCTGGAATATTTGCTATCCTAATTGCAGGTTCTGCTTTAGCTTGAATCGAATTAGTGAATGCGATTTATCCATTGGCATGGGGTTTTTGGTGACAACGCTATTCTTTGTCGTATTCGGTGTTGTTTCATGTCTCTGTACCAGAATATGTTGTAACCGCGGCCCTTCTACGAATCTGTATGTGCTTTCTCTACTTATTCTGCAGCCTTAAATTTATCAAGAATTTGTCCTTTGTTCATTCTAACCCATCAATTGTTAGTTTGCACTTATACGGGTCTGTTGTAGTTTTGATTGATGCTGATTTTTGTTTGTTGCTACTACATCTTAGAATCATAAAATCATCTTTTAAATACCTGGTAAACTAGCTGTTTTCCCTAACTCTTTGGTGGAGAGGTGTCATTCAGTTTTGCAACATTTCAATTTTTTTCATACTGCCCTTGAGGCCTTAGGAGTTGAATTGTATTCCACTCGCAGTGGATGCTAATTTAAATCTGCTCCCGGAAGAGGAAGGGTTCTGGCTTGGTGCTCATACTTGCCTTGCAACTTTCAACTTAGTTTTCCTGCAATATTGAAGTCTTTGATGAAGATATAAGTAAACAATATAAATTTTTCTCTCTCTCTCTCAATCACCAGCAATATCAGCTGACCAGCATGTACTTGTTCATATTAGTGTCTGACGGAGTTAGGAAATCTTTAGGTGATTGATCATTATGGAATTTAACTTATGAGCCTTTTGGGCTATATATCAGTTGGTTTCTGATCTGCACTTCCCTTTGTTTGCTGTTGTTTTCAAGTTCCCTGAATAGCAAGACGTTAAGAATTCATGTAATCTTTAGTTTCCTTTTTGCTGTTATGTCCATTGGAAATGACAGTTAAAGATGATTCACTACTTAATGGTATTTAGTTGAGTCTTACTTTAACCAATGGTGCATATGGTATGTGATTGATCTGTTTGATCAATATGTGCATGAAACATTTTTATCATATGGGATAAGAGTTAATTGATCTTGGTTTTTAGATGTACTGCTTTCATTGAATAATCTGATTTGATTTATAGGCTGTTTAAACTGTGAACAGTGTCTGCTAATTTATGAATGTACAGTGTCTCCTAGTTCAGTGCGTGTCATTGTTGATTGCGAGGACAGTTCGTTACGATGATGCTTTAGTTTGATGATATTGGGGAAAATATATTTCAGACCATAACGAAGGCGAATTAGTGAAATATACTAAAAAGCATGCAGTCCAAGGAACTAGCAAGTTTTTTGTATGTCCAAGGAACTAACAAGTTTTTGCCTTTTTATACTATTACATGAAAAATGGTATCTAACTAACGGTTCTTATAAACGTACTATCGACATAGGAAAAAACAAACAAAATTCTTGCAGTGAACTTTCTTGTAGGTTCACAAGTCTTTGGGACTGCATTGTAAGAAGATATTTCAAAGAATATTAGTAATGCAAGGGAGTTAATGTAGTAGAAGTCCAGAATGATGTAGTGTAACGTTAAAAAAAAAATATTGTGAAAGTGATAGGATTTAGTCCCGTTGAAGGGATTTGTGTGTAAAAAAAAATAAAATTGGAAAGACTTTCGGAATGTTATTTTGTTGTCTGAGTTCTTGAAGTTTCACCGCAGGTTCAGACAGTTTGCATACAGTTTGTATAAGACCTAGCCGATGTTTTGTCTTAAACTTTAACCCATATTCTTGGGCTAGAGGTAAAAGCTCAAAAGCAGGAACCTTTGTTCCAAAACTTTCATTTCTCCACCCCAACCCCAACCCTATGACCCACCCAACCAAGCAAATGGGAAGAGGGGGGGGGGGGGGGGGGGGGGG